>JAKSZT010053825.1:24922499-24937026 GCA_026826555.1 Tolypeutes matacus
CGTCTCCCATATGGAGGGACCCGGGTTTGATCCCCGGGACCTCCCGGTAAAAAAAAATAAAATAAAATAAATAAATAAATAAAAATCAAATCAAACAAAAAAAAAATTAAAAAAAAAGTTAAAAAAAAAAATGTTAAAATAAAAAAAAAAAAAAAAAAAAAAAGGGAAGGGGCTGTGGCTCAATCAGTAGGGCTCCCGTTTACCATATGGGAGGCCCCGGGTTCGGTTCCCGGGGCCTCCTGATGAAGGCAAGCCCGCCCGCATGATGTGGTTAGCTGACCCAGCAAGCACAAGCAGCAAGGGGGGGATAAGTGAATAAATAAAAAAAAAATTAAAACTTTAAAAAAAAAAAAAAAAGACCGAGAAGCTGTGTGGTATTAATGCAGGGCTCATGATAGATAAAGCCGCACATCTGCTGGGCTTGCAGAGCTTCCCAGCCAGCATGCTGTGCTGTAGGTAACAGATGTCAGAAAGCATTGAGCCTGGGGAAACGGATGTGGCTCAAGAGGTTCGGCGTCCGTCTACCATATGGAGAGACCAGGGTTCGATTCCCGGTAAAAAAAAAAAAAAAAAAAAAAAAGAAAGCATTGAGCCTTTCAACCCTTAGGGGGAGAACGTGGGGTCAAGGGCAGCTGGAACTTCTGAGCCAGCCACAGGAACACTCAGCTGTCTACACAGTGTCCTGAGCAAATCCACTTTCTGGGTGTACCGTGACTGGTAAAGGATTTGGGCATATGTGCTAGAGTAAGCTGAAATTCATGGGGCCTGTTTCTTCCTGACCATAATGTTTTGAATGTTTTAGAGAGACTCAAGTTTACTGTCTTACTTGCATCTTTGGGCAGCTGTTTTGTCTTCAGTGTTATTATTTGGTTCACATTTGATAATTAATATGTCTAGAATCAATCTCCTAAATGGTCTTAACCGTCTAAGGATAACAGGAGTGCTGTGGTTCTAATGATCTTCTTTTTCCCTCCTAACCCACATTTGTGCTTGGAAAACGGAGCTCAGGTCCTCACTTTACTTATCAATGCAGCCTATAAACCCAGTCGGGTCCTTCGGGAGCTCCAGCTGGACAAAGACTCTGTGTGGCATGGATGTGGGGAAGTCCTAAAAGCTAAGTGAGTGGGCTAACCTGCCTTTTATTCTTATTCATCTCTAATAACAGGTTACAGAATCAGTTCTTCTGTGGGTAGTATTAGAATACATATATTCCCAAGGGCAGTGCTTCTTCAAATACCTGTGGTGAAGGACCAGGTTTGTTTTCTTTTTTAAATTTCCATTCTGTCATGGACCAATCAATACTTTTATAATCTATGCTAAAAAATGAACTATTAGAATAAAAAAGTTTGACATTTAAAAGATGTATAAGATACAAGCCCAATTTTTTATTGTTAGAATCAAGAGACATAAAATCATTTTTCATATGACTATAGAAGTCTGTAAGCATTCACTCTTGCTCTCTAGCCTGGTCTTGTCGTGGCTGGGTAAGGGTTGGCAGGTTGCACTGGTTTGCAGACCACACTCTGAAGAGCACTGCCCTAGCATGAAGAAAACGTAAAGAAGTCGCTTTTCTTTTAGTAATAGTGTAGAAGGTTACTATTTGAAAACCTCAAGCTTAGGAACAGAAAGCAGGATCTTGATTTTGCTAATTTCTATTCTTGGGCAAATAACTTAGCTTTTAGTTGTTATAGTTTACCAGATTATAAATATAAGTACAATGTGCATAAACTCTTTATTGTTTTTAAAGGCCTCAAACTGTAAATGACATAGAATATTCTAAGAAGCAAAAAATACTTTTCAGCTCTATTAATATGCCTAATTTTTCTCTCTGAGTAATCACTAGCCCAATAAACTTGGCATGTGATGTCTCCCAATGGCAGATATAAAGGAAAGAGCTATCGGGCTACTGTTGAAATAGTGAAAACAGCTGATCGGGTGACTGAATTCTGCCGGCAAACCTGTATCAAACTGGAATGCTGTCCTAACCTCTTTGGTCCACAGATGGTTCTGGATAAGTGTTCTGAGAACTGCTCTGTACTTACAAAGACCAAATACAGTGAGTCATGTTTTTCAAATGTGTGAAACTGTAGTAGCTGACCATACCTTACATCCTGGAAATTTTTTTATATTGCAAATATTCATGTATGGCAGAGGTTGGCAGACTTTCTCCATAAAGGGCTATACAGTAAACACTTAGGGTGTGGGCCATACGGTTTCTGTTGCATATTCTTCTATGTTTTGTTTTATTTTCACTTTTGTAACAGCTCTTAAAAATGTAAAAAACATTTTTGGCTCAGGGCCATACAAAAACAAGCCTCAGGCCAGATTTGGCCCAGTGGTCCTAGTTTGCCAACTTTTATATGTAACATGTATATATATTATCTGTAGCATCTAATAGGATATGTAATTTATTCATACATTCTGCAAATATTATGTGCCTACTGTGTGCTGCCACTGTTCTAGCACTAGGATATAGCAGTAAAGAAAACAAAAATCTGTCTTCATGGAGTTTACATTAAGTGGGAGACAGAAAACAGACAAGTGAACAAATATACAGAGATGAGTATATGGCGAAAAATGAAACAGGATGAGCAAGCAAAGTAGGAGAGTGAGGGACACCTGGGAGCTGGGTGCTATTTATGAGTCATCTGGGGAGTTTTCCTGACAGAGAAGCAAGAGAGCCAGCTGTGCAGGCACCTGGGTAAGGGGCAGCAATTAGAAAAATTCCATTTAATAAAAAAGAAAACACGAATCACAGATGTGGAGAAAATAGTCTCAACACATATATCTGACAAGGAACTTCTCTCAAGAATATATAAGAACTCTCACAACTCAATAATTAAAAGATAAACAAAACATCTTAGAATTAGATAATGGTGATAGTTAACAGAACATAGTGAATATACTAAAAATTACTGAATTGTATACTTTAAAATAAATTTTTGTTATGTGAATTAAATCTTTTTTTTTTTTTTTTTTACCGGGAGGTCCCGGGGATCGAACCCGGGTCCGTCCCTCCATATGGGAGACGGACACCCAACCAGTTGAGCCGCATCCGACCCCTGAATTAAATCTTAATAGAGGGGCGGATGTGGCTCAAATGGTTGGGCGTCCGTCTGCCATATTGAGGGACCTGGGTTCAATCCCCGGGACCTCCCAGTAAAATAAAAAATAAAAATAAATAAAATAAATAAAAATCTTAATAGAAAACTTATGGAATTTGAAAAATGAAAAATCACAAGATATATAAATGGCCAATAAGCACATGAAAAAGTGCTTAATATTATTCATTTTCAAAGGTACTCATTGAAAAATTAAAACAACAATGAGAAATTACTACGCACTTGATAGATTAGCTAAAATTTTAAAAAAGACTGACAGTCCCACGTGTTGGTGAAGATATAGAGCAGCTAAATCTCTGATATATTGCTGTTAGGAGTGTAAAATTATATAAATGTTTGAGAAAACTGGCAGTTTTTCAGCAGTTAATCATACCTCCACCCTATGATCTAGCAATTCCATTCCTAGGTATTTATCCAAAGGAAATGCAAATATGCCCACAAATAGCCTTGTGCAGGAATATTCATTGCAACTAAATGAATAATAATCAAAACCTGGAAACAGCCCAGGTACCTATCAACAGGAAAATGGATAAACTGGTATATTCATACAATGGAATGCTACTCATCAGTAAAAAGGAATGAACCACTAATATACTCCAGAGCAGAGATGAAACATTCTGCTGAGTAAAAGAAGCCATACATAAAAGTATACCTACTGTATGTTTCCATAGATGAGGCAAAACTTATTTATGGTGATAGATTTCTCAATAGTGTTTGCTTCTGGTGAGGGGATTGACTGGTAAGGGACACAAGGGAACTTTCTAGGTTGATGGAAGGTGTTCTGTATTTTGATAGGGGGAGGATTACTTAGGTTTATGCATCTGTCAGTATTAATCACTGTACACTTAAGATCTGTTCATTCCCGTGTATGGAATTTAAACCTCAATAAAATATATGTAGCACACCTGTTTTCTACTGTGCTAATAGAACTCTTGTGGTTTCGAGTTGCACAAAAATAATGAAGCATTTCATTTTTCTTTGTCATCCACATTTAGCACACTACTATGGAAAGAAGAAAAATAAAAGAATTGGGAGGCCACCTGGTGGGCATAGTAACTTAGCATGTGCCCTGAAAAAAGCCAGTAAGAGGAGAAAGAGGCGGAAAAATGTTTTTGTTCATAAGAAGAAACGTTGTTCTACCTCTGTTGATAATACCCCAGCGGGTTCTCCCCAGGTACGAGGGCAGTGATGTGTGTGTAACGTCCAGAAGCCAAGTGACGGCTGCTTTACAATACGGACACAGACTAATACCTGCGGGTCTTTGTCATTCAGTCTGTGGCCAGTGGAGGATGGTCTTGTGGCCCAGGAACTGGTTTATCCTGACTTTGACCATGAGACTTCTCTCCTTGTCCTCTAGGGAAGTGGGGGTGAAGACGAGGATGACCCAGATGAAGGGGATGACGATTCCCTAAGCGAGGGCAGTACGTCTGAGCAGCAGGATGAGCTACAGGAAGAGTCAGAAATGTCAGAAAAAAAGTCGTGCTCCTCCTCTCCTACCCAAAGTGAGATATCCACATCTCAGCCTCTGGGCAGAGAAAGGAGAAAAAGAGAGCTTCGTACTTTTTCATTTTCTGATGATGAGAATAAACCTCCTTCACCAAAGGTACGCATTGAAAAAATAGGTTTTTTTTTCTCTCTAGAATTTCCCTCTAGAATCTAATAGTTAATGATGCTGGCATTCCACTTCCTTCAATACAGGTTTAAGTTAAATTTCCTGGGTCCCTTTAAAAATTATTTCAAATGCAGTGATTTACTTGTGTTTCAAGGATTATGTGGAAATCTTCTACTTAGAAGGAGGAAGGTATCTCTCAGGGTGACTGCTTATTTTTAACTGGAAAAAAAAAATGTTTAATTGCTAGCTTATTCATGGCCTGTCATTTAGTTTAGGGGGGGAAAAAACTGCCTTTTTAATATTTTTCATAATACATATAGTTTTGTAGAATTAAATTACTTATCCTTTTGATTCTGGCTAAGTAATTTTGAGTATGTTTTACTATATTTAATATATACTTTATAAAATAAATACACACACACACACACACACACAAAGAATGGCACTTAAGTTCGTGTTTTACAAATGGATTGCCTTTTTAAAAGATTCCATGAACACAAGCAACAAATGATTTCTCCTAGCAATTTATAGCTAAGGCTGTTCTCATTGGAAATACCATATCATTCACTTTAGCACCCTACCAGAAAGTGAGTTGAAAAAGACCACAGGACCAATTGGAGATTTAAAAACTATTTACCTCATTTAAGTCATCTAGATTGTTTATGCCGAAATTTTGAGAGAAATTCTTCCCCTTTGATATTTTTCGTTATAAAAGATATAAACATTTCCTGAGGACCTGGTGTATGTGGGCCTTTCCCATCTTTGCTAGAAGAGATGATATCTTAAAACTATTTTATTTTATTTTTTAAAGATTTTATTTATTTATTCATTTATCCCCCCCTTGCTGCTTGTGCTTGCTGGGTCAGCTAACCACGCCGTGCGGGCGGGCTTGCCTTCACAAGGAGGCCCCGGGAACCGAACCCAGGGCCTCCCATATGGTAAACGGGAGCCCTACTGATTGAGCCACAGCCGCTTCCCTTAAAACTATTTTAAATACAAATGCAAAAGCCTATACATTTATAGAGAGACTTTTCTAGAATAAAATAGCTCTTATACCATTTGATTTTGTTGTGGGGACTGAAGGAAATAAGAATTGAAGTTGCTGAAAGGCTTCACCTGGACAGTAACCCCGTGAAGTGGAGTGTGGCAGATGTTGTGCGGTTCATCCGATCCACCGACTGTGCTCCGTTAGCAAGAATATTCCTAGACCAGGTAATCACGGACACCTAGTGACATTACTGCATTAGTGACATGTCTCTCTAGCAGAGGACTACGAGTGTGCTAATAGTCCACAATTTAGTCTTAGGAAAAATGTTTCAAAACAAAAGAAAGTAATTTATTTTAGTGCCCTATTCAGGAGTGGAAAGATGACAAAAAGATTATCTGACTTACTCCATAGTTTGAAGCAGATTGTCATAGCATTCCTATTTTTCCGAAGAATTTGATTCCATCCCCAAATATTTAAATGGCTTAGAATCAATCATGCCATGCTAATTTTCCTCATCTATTCCAAAATAATGACTTGATTGTTTTGAAAAAAAATTAACATTTGCAATGTCTTAGTGATTAATTTTAAGGTAAGTTTTCTGAAACAGAAATGGTCTTATGGACTTAAATATTGAAATTTTTGTTCTGATAATTATGGAGGTTCAAAACTGAACATCTTTGAAGAGGTTATCATCAGGTTTTTATGAATGCTATAGAGGACAACACTGAGGTTCATAGTTCATAAGAAATATGAAATAGTTAATATTTTCTTTTGGGTTTAAAGAAACTTCTAAAAAGATGTTTCTTTTAATACAATTAGTTGCCAGGGCTAGTTTTCTAAATTTATGCAGAGAAGAGCCTCTGTAGAATAAATTCTTATACTTGGTAAACCTTTATTATTAATTCTGAAGATTCACTAGTATGAAGATCTATGAGAGGCATTTTAAAGGAAATGTGGGATGTTTGCTTAAAGGGAAAACATAATGAAAGCAAAGCACAGGGACTCAGATTTTGACAAACTCAAAGTGAATGGGGACTGTCACGATTAAGTAGCCATTCATGTGCACATCACAGATAATTTGTATTTTATGCCTTAACAGGAAATTGATGGACAGGCTCTGTTGCTCCTTACCCTTCCCACTGTTCAAGAGTGCATGGACTTAAAATTGGGCCCTGCTATCAAGCTTTGCCATCACATAGAGAGGATCAAGTTTGCTTTTTATGAGCAGTTTGCCAACTGAGAAGGACAACCAAAGCGAACTGGATCTTTGAAGCACAAATGCAGCGAATCCTTAGCCCTGCTCTAGAAGGGGAGCTGAAATAGTCCTGGGGCTCTGGGCCCTGCAGGTGTCAGCTTGCTCTCTTTGCACTTTCAGGGAAGGAGGACCCATACTGAGGAAGCAAAAACTGTGCACAGAAGTGGCTCTTTTGCCAGTGGAAATGTAGGCATCTCTTGTTCAGCAGATTGCAGTTTTTAAAAAATAAAGGTTGTGAGGAAAAGACTCATAAGAAGAATAAGCATTTCCAGTGGTGTGGCCTGAACACAAAGAAGAACCTAGGCTGCTGGAAAGCATCCTTTTGGTTGTTTTCTTTTCGTTCTGTTCCTTCCCATTGTAGATTGAGCTTTGTTCTCACCTCCTCTTTTTGGAAAGAGAGGACTTAGCTTTAAGTTGGCACTGATTTGGGACTGTATTTAAGGCACATCAGTGCTTCATTGTTATTATGTTTTTAAGCTTTTCTAAATTAAAGCCGTTCATTCTGGGGATGATTATATGGCTCTAGGGTTTTGAATGTACAGTCACGCTTTGATCCGTTTTAAAATCTATTCCTAGGGGTTCCTTTGTTACTACCTCTGTTGATAACTGAGCTTACAGCCATGTATGAGGTATTTTGTATGATGCCATTTTAAAGCTACATTAACACTAAAATTATGATAGAAGTTGGAGGAAGAGAACACTGCTTTCTTAAGAACATTATGTGGGCATTTACACCTGTTCCTTAGTTGATCTAATCTAAGAACTCTACTGACATTGTTCTTCCATCTTGACCTAGCTTGGGCTACCTGTTTTAAGGAGCATCTCAAAGATTGTTGGTATTTCAGTTGAATTGTTCTCTCTCCCTTCGTTCTCAGGGGGACTTGGGTAGCTTTTATTTTGACTTTGCTTTCCTCTACAGTTGTTTGTCTAACTCTTTCATTTCTAGAGTCCTTGCTTTGGGTGGAAATCAGCAGGTATTCCTTGGACCCAAAATAAAGCCCACTTCTCCTTTCTCCATGTTTCCCGGTAGATAGTGTAGAAGCACGAGAGAGAAAACGTGTTTTGGAGCTGATGCAGAGTGTAGAGTTTCTATAGCAGTGTCCTCAGTGTCTGGATAAAGAGTGAGAGGTGGTTAAGATTAAAAAAATCTTTGCCTAGCTTAGGCACATTCATGCTTTTCTTTGGTTAAACCTTTAGATTGAATGTAATCTACACTCTTGAGGATCCCTACTCAACAACTCAGGATTCTTTTAGGTGTTTCTTATGACACAGCTCAAGTTGACATGAAACTCCAGGTGAATTTTCACTTAGGATTACACTGCCAGCTATTACAGAGTAACAGCGCTTACTGTACTGCTTCAGCCATGAGGAACAGGGAAAGACACGTACATTGCCTCCTTTAAGCAGTTTGGTTTGCTAGCACTTTTTTGTTTGTTTGTTTATTTGTTTTGTTTTGCTTTGCTTTTTTGGCTTTCCAGTCAACCAGCAAATTATAACCTAATCATTCCTATTCAAGATTTGAAAATGTTTTAAATCTGCAATCTGGGAAAATTCTAACTAGCTATACAAATAGGTAATATTATTATAAATGCTTAAACGAATGGTGATTCTTTTCCTTTTCTTTCTCCTCCCCACCTATTCCCCACCTGTTTTTATGGTCATTGGCAAATAGTCTGCAGTCTGGTCATCTCTTTATTGGATAATTCATGAACCACTTTAACTTAAGTCCTCCTACCAAATCATATATTAAAGCATCAATTCTTCACTTAAGTTACTATGAGATATATTTGTAAAGAAACTTCATTTAAGTAAAAGTATGTTTGAATTTACTGAGAGATCCAAATTTTCAAATTTGATTAATTCCATGCCCATGGAAGACACACATATATAAGATGCATGGGGACTCTTGGCATTAAGCAGGCAGACTTTTGGGAAGTGGTTTTAGTGATCTTGCTTGATAAAATTTCCCAAGCACTCAGCAGTCACGGCATGAAGACCAAAAGGACCCCTTGAAGAAGATCAATGGAACAAAAACTTCTGGAACTTTAATGTTTAGGGATTCACATTGTTATCTTATTTAGGGAAATGAAATGTATTTCCTATAAGAGGAAATTTACCAAACTCAACAACAGTAAATACGTGATGTTGTTCCTTTTTTGACTTCTACAGAAACTATGAATTTAGAACCACCTCCCTTCACTGAAAAGTGAAAGGCACAACCTTGAAGTACTTTCTGGTCAGGTTAGAGCTGGACCCACCAGGCTTTCAGTACTCATACTCTATCCATATGTGATTATTCTCCTTAGAGAGACGCTGACTCTAGATTGGGCAAGTAAGTGGGAATTCCCCAAGTGTTTCTTTTATTCTCCTATTGAGAAATAGTTTTTCAGGCAACTGCATTAAAGAAAAATTATATTCTCCCAGCCCCGACTCCCAAATATCACAAGAGGATGCTTACTTGGTAATTTGGCAAAGGACTTTTTTTTTTTCAGGAGGTACCAGGGATTGAGCCCGGGACCTCATACATGCGAAGCAGGCACTCAACCACTGAGCTACACCCACTCCCCCAGGACATTTTTTAAAGTATAAAATTTAGATTCCATTTGCCTCATAATGCTACAGGGGCTCAGCTGGACAGCAGTGACAGTCTACTCCAGGAATTCTGAAAGAGATTTTCAGCCCCATAATAGCTCACCCTGTTGAGATAAAATTTTTCTATGTTGCCCATAGGCCCATGACCTTTGTTTTTCTAAAGAAACCAATCTCTTAAGTTTATGAGATGTGCCTTGAGAGGGAACTGCATTTGTCTGGATTTTACCTGCAATTGGCCCTACACCCTGCCTGAGGTCAGAAAGGAAAGTTTCCCATGATCCATTTTTGATCCTGAATAGATAAGCTTGGAAACAGATCGTTGGACTATATCATCCTCCTGGCTCTTGAAAGGTTGGCTGAACAGTATTAGCCTGCTTCTGCTGTATGAGTATGTTTGACAAACCTTTCACTGGATAGCAGATTTGCTGTGACATTGTAACTATTTTATGGGCTTCTGGGGATTACAGTCTTTTCTATTGTAAACCACCTCCATCCTTCTCAGTATAAGCAGAATTGAAGTGGCTAATGCAGCTTTTAAGGGTAAAAGCTACCTTTCTTTTGCAGTGTAGGTGGCTTCCAGCCTCTACCTGATATATGAGATCAGGGAAGGGTACTTACCAATCTCTGGAAGAGATGAGCTTCTTGGTAAATATTTTTGAATTTTGATAGAGGCAGACAGGGAAAACCAGTTCAGAACTTGGCCTTTATATAAAGCCTCTTCTCCTGGAGGTGAAATTAGTCTTACTCTGAGAGAGGGCTTTGCACAATAGCTTCCTGAGAACTTGATTACATTTTACTTCTTCAATCCCAGTACAGTAGCTAATGTGGTATCTGAATAAAATTAAAAAAAAAAAAGCTACAGGAAGCCCCTAAGTGGGGTAGTACTCAGAACCATTCCTGTCGCTCAAGCCAAAAGTGTTTCTGGGGAACGCACACAACATCAAGAAATCATTAACAAAGTAGGTAAGATTTATCTAGATGGGAACATTTATATTTATCTATCACCAAAGACTGATATTTAAGACGCTCTTTCCTGGTTTGATTAACTCACAGAAACTGAGAGTCATTGGGAGCTTAGCGTCAATGGTGGAAAGCCACTGGGGAGCTGGGCTCTGGGCCTATGAGCTGGGGTGCTCTCTGTGTGTGCACGCATGCACGTGCATGTGTGTGCCAATTCAGGAGTGTTCTGTGCTATCAGGTGGAGATTTATTGGTCTTGTGAAGCTGAAAGAGAAGGCATCACTAACAGAAATGAAGTATAAATCTTGGTGGAGACCAGGTGATCCCTTTAAAAAGTACTGAATGTCTTTGGTCCTGGGTCCACTGTAAGTAACCAAGTGTCAGGGTCATGGTGTTGGCTCAGAAAGTTGAGGGCAGAGGGCAGAGGGCCTTCTGCAGAAACCAGTCACTTCCATCCAATTATAATTCTTACTTGACTTCATTCACTTAAAAACATTTTGCTAAGGAATTTTGATGTCTCATCCCTTGTGTAAGAATATACTTACTTTGGAAATTTGAATTTATCCAAACAAGCCACCTATGAACTTGAAGCTTTGGCAGAAGAGTTCTAAGCTCAAAGCCCAGTCCCTTGTGGTACTTGTTCCAGACCACCAGATAGCCAATCTTGTTTCTGAGGACAGCATCGGGGGTGCAGGTACAGAAAGTGCCAGGTGATGAATGAATGCTCTGGAGAGTGACTTTCTTGGATACAGTGTTTCAGAAGTCTTAGATTTTCACAAGAACCATTGAAACCAGGAGGCGGCTTGGGAGTATGGAGAAGCAGACCTAAAGCTCCCTCCCTTTCTGCCTTTCCAACCTCACACACCTGTGGGGTCTTTCCTGGTGCTATGGCCCATCACAAGGAACCATTTTAAAAGAACACGCCACAGCCTTGCACAAGTGTTCAGCAGCAGCAGCAGGAAAGCAGTGGCCCTGAGCCAAGTGAGAAAGGTCTCTGACTGATTCTGGGCGCAAAAGCCGAGGCTGGCAGTGAACGGTGCCGTTGCTGATGGGAGCGCTTGTTCTCAGGGTCTGTGGGAAGGCCAGCCTAAGGGCTTTCTACGAGGTCTATGCAGTCAGCTGCATGCCGGGCTTGGCAGAATGTGGGTGGACAAGGAGTGCTGAAAGGGTGGGGGAGGCTTGGGCAAATCAGGTCACAAAGCAGATGATTGAGGCTGGTTATGAACTTCAGGCAAAGTTAAACCTAGGCAGTTCCTTGGCTCCTTTTGTAAGAAGTCTCTGGGGGAAGAGTAGTTGGAATGTTTCTTTTGAGAGTTTAAGTGCTCATTTTGTTTCTTTCTCCCCTTCTCCCCCTTTTTGGTTGAATATTCTCTAAAGACAATCAGAGGCCTGCCAGGGAAGGACTCCTGGCTGGTTCCAGCACTGTCCTTAGGCCTCTTTCTAATACTAACTCCTTGGAACCGATGCACTTTGTTTGATGTATTTTGTCTTTTTTTTAAAAAAGCTGCTTGTTTGCAACAAAATGAAATGCATATTGCATTGTATCTTTCCTGCTTACTGTTTTTCCCCCTTAATTTCAAAAGTTATGCGTTGAGGATAAACTACACTTAAGGAGAAATGCACACAAATATACCTATTAAAATAACTCCCATCAAGCTTGATGGTATAACTTCAAAGGATTAAAAGAAAAACTATTTTGGATGAATATTTTGCGTGGTTTTTGTTTTGTTGTTTTTGTAAATAAGAGTATATATAAAGGTGTGGTATATTATGATAGCTTTAAGTGGTTGTGAGAAAATTAAAGAAAACACATATTAGGCTATGTTTCACTTCATTTGTGCTGCTCTGACAGCAAAGAAGACAACTGGTCCAGAATAAGTCCTTCAAATATTTTTCTAGTGGGGCCTAAGCAAATCATCTCTGGATGGAGGAGAAAGTTCCTTCCTACTTTAGTAAAATGAGCCTTTCTAGAATTCTCCCTGCTCTCCTGCTAGCTGATCCTTGCTCTTCTGGGCTTATGTCCTTTTTTTTTTTCCAGTTCAGAAAAGGTAGGAAAAACAGAATTTTCCTGCAGCAACCATACTCCTGCACTGGGAATTCTGCTCCTCATCTCTGAAGACTTCTTGTTCCTCTACATTTGCCATGATACAGCAACATTGGGCCTTAAGGATTCCTCTGCCTCTGGATGTGCGGGGCAGTGATTTGTTAAAACACTTCATTTTCCTACTCTGTGCAGTTTACTTTGACCTGTCTGTTTTCAATCAATTAATTAGTCTGCTATGCCCTATTACAATCTCTTCTGCTTTAAGTACCTTATGCTTTTGTTCATTTCTCTCTGAACAAGGACCATAACTGTTGAGCATTCTCATAAGATCCCTTCTTAGAGCTAAAGACAGTAATGCAATTTTCCCTTGCCCATTTATTTTCTTAACCTGGTTTTCTGTATTTGCCCATGGTCAATACTTGTGGAGAATTTAAAATTTTATAAATTAAAATTCAGTTTAATTTAAAAAGCATTTTGTTGCATGTTCTCTGTGCCAGGCACCATATTGGAATCAAAGGTGGATAGTAACCAGTTCCTGCCCTCAAGAGGTTCATACTCAGCTGTGGGAGAGAGACGTGTACATCTTATTTAGCAGTGTGAAATAATCTACTGGAGCAGCACACACAAGTTAATGTAGGAGCACAGAGGGGAAGAGTTCTGCCCGGGAGAGGGAGGTCAGGTAGGCCTTGAAGCATGAGTAGTCATTCATGGACCAGGGAAAAGGGAACATATATTCCATGCAGCTAGAATGCCACATATAGATGCAGAGATGTGGAAGTTCATTATGAGTAAGAGAACAGCTGAAGAATTGGCTGTAGGGAGCAGATTTTGTGCTCCATATGATCAGGTTAATATTCCTATTAACCAAGAAAGCTTGTGGATGGCATTTACCCTCTTTCATGTACTTGGAATTTCTTGGTGCCTTTTTAGGGAAAATTTTCCCTAGAGATGGTATTTGTTGTACAACAAATATAGCCCCATAAATTTACTGGAATGACAGTAAGTGGATGCAGCAAAAAGGTCAGGGACTCTAGAGCACTAAGAGGTGTCTGGAGAGAAACCAGAAGGGGCTGGGAGAGCAGGTGAGAGAATGAGGACAAAAGGCCTTGGTAGAGGCGGCAGGCTCCAAGGAAAGGGTTAGGTGGGAGTAAATGTGCGTGTGGAGGGGGATGTTGGAGAAGGTAGCAAATGCCAACGATTTGGCTTTCCTTTATGAATCGTGCATGTAATTGCAGCCCTCAGCGAACATGGTGGGGACATGTGCACATCATGTTTTCAACATAGCCTTGTATATTTCTAAATGAGCGACTGGATTGAAGTGACCTTTCAGGTTGCGTTTAGGGGGACCAGGTCGACTCGAGGCTCAATTAATGAGTCTAAGATAAATCCCTGGCTAGGGTATTGGGCACTAACAAGAAGGGCTGTAGGAGAACGCTTGTGTGGCCTCTGTTTGCCTCAACGTCCAGTTTCGGAATAACCCAGGACGCTTGCTAAAAATGCAGATTGGACCCCACCCCGGAACTACGGAATCGGAATTTTTAATAAATTCTCCAGGGGATGCGGGATTTATGTTGGAGGGAAAAAGAATTTAGCGCCAGACCGTCTCGAGTCTGCCGTCCAGAGCTGGAGCGCGAGGTTCGCGGGGTCTCGCTCCCACCTGCTCAGCCCGGCTCACCTGGCCTCTCCTACCTGCGCGCAGCCACCCACGACCCCGCCCCCTCGCCCGGCCGGAGCCCCGCCCCCCGGGGAGAGCGAGGCGGCCTGGGCCCGCCCCTGCGCCGCCCCGGGCCAATCAGGCGCCGCGAGCTCAGACGTCGGCTGACGCGCGGCGCCGAGTCGGCCGCGGGCGGAGGCGCCGGCTCCCGCTCCCGCTCCCGCTGCCTGCTGCGGGCTGGGCGGCGCGGCCCGGGTGGGCAGCAAGGCCGGGCGGGCGGCCGCGCTCGCCATGCAGGGCG
>JAKSZT010053825.1:24937426-24993809 GCA_026826555.1 Tolypeutes matacus
GGCAGCAAGGCCGGGCGGGCGGCCGCGCTCGCCATGCAGGGCGCCGCGGGGAACGCGAGCCGCGGGCTGGCGGGCGGGCGGCCGTCGGCGGTGGCCCCCGGGGCGGGCCGCTGCGAGAGCGGCGCGCTCATGCACAGTTTCGGCATCTTCCTGCAGGGGCTGCTGGGCGTCGTGGCCTTCAGCACGTTGATGCGTGAGTCCCGCCCCGCGCCCCGCGCCCCCGCGCCCCGCACTCGCAGCGCTTTGGAGAAGCCCCCCTGGAACTCGCCCTCCTCCCTCCTCGTCGCCGCGGGTTAAGGCACCCGCTTCCCAGCCGGGGCCACGGCCGCCCCCTCCCCTGCCCGTGGCCTCGCCTCCGCGCCGCGAGCCCGCACCCCCAAAGCCCAGTGCGGCGCCGCGCTCGGCCGTCCTTCCACTGCTGAGCGACCGCGCGGCTCGCGTTCCGATTTCATCTCGCAGCCTCGCTTCCCTGACGGTGCCTGAGCTGCTGCTCTGTGCTCTGCTGCCCGCCCCCCTCCTGCTCCAGGGTGGACCGTCGCCCTCGGCTTCTGGTCGAGGCAGGGGCCCCCCCACACTGCTTTCTTCCCCGCACCTTCTCCCTACCCTCTCTTCCCACACAGGCCCACCTGTTCCTTCTCTGGCCTGAGCTTTCCTAATTAAGTCTCAAGCATCTCCTGGCTGTTCTTTCCCAACCCACTTGAATTATTTGTTTTTCAACTTTCCTTCTTTTCCATGAGACTTGGGCAACGTGGTGGTTTCATGGAGGAGATTCAGCTGGTCTGGGGAAGTCTCAGAATCCCTGTGCTAAGTTACCAGGGCCCCTTCCTCGGGAGTTACCTGATAGAGAAGGAAGCCCCAGACGGCCCTAATGAAAAACTAGGAGTTCTACCCTGTTGTCATCTGTGCCATTGGGTGGGGGGCTGTGTTTTCTTAGTACCCATCCTTCCCCTTATTAAGGGAATGAGAAGCTTCAGTTGGTTTGTAGGCTCAGAAGTGCCCTTGTGGTTGCATTTTGGGGAACAAAAGGGATATAGCAATTTGTACAGAGTGATCAATTCCAAAAACGACTTGTTCTCAAAACTTTCCCACTGTGCTCACATGGGCGGAGTGGGGGAGTCCCTGCAGAAAGTATGCCTCTCTGTACCTGGAAGGCATCCTGCAGCTGTGCCGGTATGTTCTCCTAGGGTCTAGTCCCTGGAGTTGCAGCTTTGCTTATTTATAACACGGGGTTTCTTTGGATGACTTCTCCCAGGCTTTAGGTAGTCCTGAAAAGATTTTGATATTGGACACCACTTTCTTATGGTTGCCTGGCCTGGATTAATCTTGCAACAAGTACCCTGACAGTATGTCTGCAATGTTTTCTTCCCTTTTTAGCCCCTACTTGCTTTGCTATTTTCCCAGCTGAACAAATACCCACAGTACTAATTTATGATGACTTAGCAAAAATCAGCTTCTGACTTGGATGCAGGCTGTGTGTGTGTTTTCAAGACATGGTGAGTGGGTCTCCCCTCCCTTCCCACCACTCTCTTCTCCAGCTGGCCTTCATTTCTCTCTAAAGGAAATGCAGGCTTAACTTTTATTTTGTTCCCTATCCTGACTTTTCTTAGCCTGGCTCTGGCTGTTTTCACAGGTTTAATGGATGCTGATGGTTTGACTTCTTCCCTCGGGTTTGACATTTGTGATCCAGGGCGGGAGGCGTGATTGTGACAGGGCAGACTTGCTCACAGCTGTGATGTGTACCAGGTCGAGTTGCCCAGAGCGGTGGTGCTGGCCCATGCGTCTTCAGGGATGCACTTTTCTTTAGTCTCTGGTGTGAGCTCATGTGCAAATCCCACTTGTGGTTTGTACTTTCCATATGCAAGGATTGGACTAGAAAGTGGGTGTAAGACTTGACTTGTGGAAATGGGGAGTAGGTCCTGGAACCATGTGAGGTGGGAATAGTGGGAGAAGAGCTGGAGAAGCTAGAGCTGTGTCTGCCTTGGACACAGAAGTGGCGATGGGAACAAGAGCTTCATTTCCCCACCTAAAATCAGGCAGAGCAGGCCAGGGTGACGGGACTCTGGGAGCTGGACAAGGAAAATGCCACCTACTGGGACCCAATTTCAATCAGGGAAGTACCTTTCTTGTCTCTCAAACTCCTTGGCTCTGTGGAAATAGAACTGTGGGGCTTCCGTTTTGGAACTGCTGGGAAGAGGAGAAAATCCTTAAGGGGCTGCTTTACATTTTGGAATAGACTTTGCTGGGGAAAAGGAAAGAGGATGGAAGTCCATCTGCTAGCTCTTTGGCTCTGTCCCGGGGTTTTAGTCATCACGGTTGTAGAGTCTGCTTCCTCGTTCTGGAGGGGACTCTTGCATTCAGGGGTGATAAGAGTGTCCACCTTGCAGCCCCTGGGAGGTCACGCTTTGTTACGATGGGACCACTCTGTTTCTCGTCTGTTCCATCGTTACCTTCTTCAAGCATATTTTAAATACCTAACAGTCTCTCCTGAGCAATTTAAACCAGTAGTCTCTATCCTCTTCAAGGTCACATCTTTTCCCTCCCCTAGGCAGTGACCCAGTCCTTCTCTGACACTTCCCCAATACTGGCATCAAGTACAATTCATTTTTCTTGTCGGACCAGCTCTATTCTATAGGATGGGCCCACTGCTGTGCCATACAAACTGTGAGATAATTTTCATCACTTCACATGCCTGGTTTGGGCAGATCCTCAGACTGCAGTTTTTATGTTCCCTTTCCTACCCCCACAATCACTTCTTTCTCCACTTACTACGTGGCTGTATTGTTTTGTTTTGTTTTAGGTCCTGGGGATTGAACCCAGGACCTCGTACATGGGAAGCAGGCGCTCAGCCACTGAGCTACACCCACTCCCCTTGTTGCTGTGTTTTTAATGTAGGGGGTTTTGCCCTGGAGGAAGACGTCTCATATAAACTAGTATCTCGGGGGAAGATTTTGATTCTCACAGGTGTTTTCCTCCTGACCCTTTGACAGATGCCTTGCCTCAGTGTTGTTGGGTTTATAGGCAGTTGGCAGTTTGTATACCAGGTGATACATGGAGCTGATTCTTCAAACTATCCAAGCATGCAGACTGTCACAGGCCGCCGTCCTTGGGCACGTCCCCGTGTCAGCATTGCCTTGTTAACTTGGTAGGCTTTTTCCAAAGGCTCCAGCTGAGGGACTGTCTGGGTACAGGGAAAGCTGACCAAACTCAGAGACCAGTTTGTGAAGGTACTTCCTCTCCAAGTTTTCTGGGGTGTCTCTGAAAGCCACTGGGTGTCCCAGTAGAAAGAAATGTTTTAAATGAGTGGGCTTTGTTACGCCCTGCCTGCCAAGCAGCTCCTCTTGTTCGCGCTGCTTTCTCTATACTCCGTGACTCGATGGAGTCATTCGGCCTAGAACCGCGCAGACCAGAGCTGAGCAGCCCTGGAGCTCAGCAGACTGTTCCAGTGCAGGGAAGTCCCCCAGCTGAGAGCCTGGGGCCCTGCTGTCAGCCAGAGGTCAGTTACTGGCCGGTGTGTGTGTTGGCATTTGGGGGTATTTACTCTCAGGACATGTGAATGGAAGGCAAACTCAAGCCTCCTTCACTGTGCACAGTCAGGTTCTGGACTGAAGTGTCGAGAGAACTGGTTTTTGACAAACAAGCGTTTTTGAGAGCTTGGATAAAGCTGCCTGCTGATTTTCCTGTTACAGATATGGGACTAGCCAGCTGGGAGAAAGTGTCCGTGTTTTAAGAAGAAAACACTGTTGGCATTGAGATGTGATAGCTTTTTTCCTGAGGCCCAAAGTAAAATCTCAGACCCGTCCACCCAGCTTTGAAATCTTCATCTCAGATGACAGTCACCCGGTGTTTTCCCTCCTGGTGAGCTAGCCTCCTTGTGGGCTCTGCACAGTCATACTTGTGTTGGGACACCCTTTCCTAAGAGCACCTCTCCCCACTCCATCCCACTTTTTATTTTGAAAAATGCGAAACATGTAGAAAAGGTGAAAAACAATGCAATGAACACCTGTCTGCCCTCCACTTAGAGTCTGTAATTGTTCACATTTTGACACATTTGCTTTATTTCTTTATACTGCCCTCTCCCTGCTCCCCCAGTCATTTGATGGTACATTGCATCACACTTTACCCCTAAATACTTCAGCTGCGTCTCCCCAAGAATAAGGACATACATAACCCTGGTAGGAAAATTCATAATAATTCCATAAGATCATGTAATATGTAGTCCATGTTTACATTTCCCCAAATGTCAGTCTTTTATAGCTGGAGTTTTTAAAACTGTGATCCAATCAAGGTCCACACCTTGCAAGTGGTTTTGTTTTAAGTCACTTCTACTTTAGAAGACCCTCCCCCCGTGTGGACATACACATTTTTAAAATGACTGAGTTTTGAAGTGTCCTGGCCAGGTGTCTTGTGGAATGCCCTGCATTCTGGGCCTGTCCAGGTGTTTCCTGGGTGTGTTTACAGAGTTGTTTCTCTGAAACCTGTATTTCCTGTATACTGGGAGTTTAGTCTAGGGGAGCAGTTAGATTCAGATTAACCGTTTTTATGGCAAGAACACTCGCTAGGCAGTGCCATGTGCTGCTCACTGCATTGCACTGGGAGATACGTGACGTCAGGATGTCCTGCTCTTAGTGAAAAGAGGGTCCATTACTTATTGGGGGAGGGAGAAGACCTCTAGATCCCTTATAAAGGTGTGTATTCCCCTTTGCAGTTACTAGAGTAGCTCTGTAGTGGTGATACTTCGAGATGGTGTGAATATCCTGTTCCCCAACAACCTTCCACCTAGCCATCACCTCCTCCGGCTAAAATGATCAAACACCAGGATGGCTGACCTGGAACTCGTGAGCCAAGGTGCCTCTCTCTGGGCCTGGCACCCAGCGCACACTCAGTAGGTGTCGGTTTCCTTTCCTCCCTCCGGAGCGCTAGCCAAGGCCAAGGAGGAGGCTGCCCTTTTCTGTGCTCGGGGGAGAAAATAGTGTGTCCAGTGTTAGCATGTTGGTTGGTTCAGGTATTTATCTTTAGAAAGTTTTCAGGTTTTCTAAATGCTGATTTATCCAATAGCATTTATACATAATGGTGATCTACTGTTTTATTTATAATAAAGCTTCATTAATTTGGAGTAAAATTAGGGAAAGAGGGAGTTGTCTGAATTAGGGGACAATTGGAGTTGTAGAATTTAATGAAATGCATTTTTTAGACTTTTAAATATCACTTTTTGGCAAGTGTTGCTCTAATAGGGCCTGTTGCGCTTCTACTGCCTTAATGAGCTGTTTAAAATCCTTTGCAAACAGTGTAACATTTGCATGAAGATGAAGTCCTGTTGAAGGAGGTTTGCTTAAAAATAGCAGGGCCCCTGGCTCTGGAGCCAGTCTGCCCTGACTCCCATTTCTACTTCTCCACGCCATGGCCTTGAGCAACCTGCATATTTCTCGCAGCTTCGGTTTCCTTCTCAGTAAAGTGGAGACAATAATTCCTCTTCTCCGGGCTGTGGGGATTGGAAAGAATGCCTATAAGGAAGCTGGGTCCCCGGCAGGCAGCCAGGCCTCGGGAGGTGTGTGTACAGCATTTGCATTCGTGAGCCCCTCTGAAGTTTTACCAGTGCTTGACTTTACTTATTTTCTGACTTAGGTTAAACATTTCCCTTTCTGTCTTATTTACACAACATCTTTACTTTTAAACCGCTCTTCATAGACTGCATAGTAGTAAAGAAAACTCGAACCCAGTGGACACGGAGATTTTGACTTCTAGATTAGCTCATACCCAAATCGTGTGGCTTGCGGATGCTAAGGTCTTCCTTTACTAGCCCTTTCTGGTGCTTTCACCTAGAGTCTCCCGGGGGCCTTGACAGGGCAGTGGGTGGTGAGTGGGTCCACCCAGGTCCCAGGGAGGTAGGGCTGGCTCCAGCCACCAGGTCAGCTTCTCTCTTGGCACGTGGTCTTTCCTGAGGCCCTAGTGAGCCTAGGCAGTTGGCAGTTTGTATACCATTTTATAAGAAGACAGTGAGCAGGCCATGCATCTCTCGTATGAGGTGTCCTGGTTAGTAGCAGGCAGAGCTGAAATGCAAGCCAGCTCCCTCTTACCCAGCCCTCCAGTCCGTCCTCCCGCCCCTCTTTCCACACAGGTGCATTTGCTGATGATTTCCATGTCCGTGGCTACTTTACCTCATTTCTTTCTATCTGAACAATTCTGACTTTCTTAATCATTCTTTTTTATGTCCAAAGTATTATCTGGGCCTTCAGACTGTTTTATAGATACTGAGTGCATTAAAAATATAAATTTGAACTGGTTTGCTGATCATTTCACGCAGATGAGTTACACCTTAGGTTTGCTTTTTGGGCCTGGGCCTTGGGAAAGGGCTTCCCAGCCATGGGGAGGGCGGTCGTCCCACCGGCCTGCGGCCGAGACTCCTCAGGGCAGCACGGGAGGGAAGTACTTGAGTCCATTCTAATGGGCGAGGAACGGATTCCAGGGCCCCCATGGTTTCATGTAGGTGCTGACTTCACAGACCTTGTTTTCTTAGTGCTCAGTGACTGTTAGCAGAGTAGTTAATAACTCTTCAGAGTTAACCTTAAGGGTTCTCCTTTGCCTCGCGTAGGTGCAGAAGGAGTGGGCGAGTCTTCTAGATGACTCCACTGCTAAGGAGTTATCCATCCAGCCCGGGGTTTCCCAGCCTCGCACGGTTGGCATTGGGCCAGCTAACTTGTGGGGCCTGTCCTGTGCCTTGCAGGGTATTTCAAGGCACCCCGGCCTCCACCCTTAGAGACAGTGTTCGTGGTGCACCCCCACCCCCAGTTGTGACAACCAAAAACTGTCTCCAGACATTGGCAGATGTTCCCCAGGGGCACAATTGCCCCTTTGTGAGAACCAGTAGTCTGTTCAGCTGTGGATTACTCAGAAAACTCACACTAGCCCTAGCGGAATGTTGTCCCCAGAGTGTGGCATCAGTGGACTGTTGGGATTTGTCACACGCCTGGGCGTCAAGTGCAGGCCTGGGTGCTGCACTGACAAAGAGGAGCCGGGGCCCAGGCACCCCCCCGCTCTTGAGGGTTGCGCGGCTGGAGCGGGCTGCAGGCCTGCGGACGGACAGTGGAAGCCCGCACGGAACAGACTCCACTCGGGGAGCAGGGACCCTGCCTGGGGACTTGGGAGGCTCCTGGAGGGGCTCCGAGGGGCACAGCGCCGGAGATGGGGGAGTTCTGAGGGGCCCTGAGACAGTTGAGGGTGCAGAGGCCCCACCAGAGGGCCAGGACATGGTGACCAGTGCTGGGGGGCTGGCTCGGGTACTGCATGGGAGTTTGGGGCAGAGGATCCTGGAGAAAGCGGCCGAGTGCGGGGAGGGGTTATGGGTCGCCTTCCTGCTTCTTCCAGCCCCTTCTTTACAGCTCGCACTTGAGCAGGTGGGGAATGAAGTTCCCGGGTGGCACATCCGGGCCTGCACAGACCTCGTTTCATTCTGCATCATCTCTCTGGAAACACTTGCCCCGTTGTCCCTTTTAGATCTCCTGTGGTCCTGAGGGACAACTACTGTGTGTATTTTTGGGGGCTGCAGGAGAAGCAGTGGGGGCCCAGTGGCCTCCCCCCGGCCTCCTGTCCTGTGGCAGTGCTTTTGGAGGTGGGTGCAGGTGCTGGTGGGCAGGCATGGATCTCAGAGCACTTTACCTGGTTTAACCCATTTAATCCTCACACCTACCCTGAGACGTGGGGACGAGTCATCTCCATTTCATAGACGAGGAAGTCTAGTCACAGAGCGGTTGTCACCCGTCCAGGGTCCCCCAGCCCGGCAGTCGGGCTCTGGAGGCCTAGCTTTCGGGTAAGACTTGGCGCAGCTCCTGACTGCTGACCAGCCTTCGTCGTATGACCCCTGCGCTGCGCGTGGCAGCAGAGAGAGCTGAGGCGCTTCCAGCCTCGACTCTGCACAGTCATCGGGGTGTCGGCCTAGAGACTAGTGCCAGGCTGGGCGAATGCCGGAGCCCTGGAGCCCACTCTGTGGCCTGGCCCAGGCCTTGCTAAAGATCGTCTCTTACGAGAACTCCAACCGTCAGCACATTCCAGCAACCCTGCATCGACTGCAGCAGAATTTTCAGACGCTGCAATTGCCTTTGTACCCACGAGTGAGGTCCTCTCACTTGAGGTACTGCAATCGCATTTTATCATCTCCTCTCCACATTTCCACTGTTTCATTTGAATTAGAGTGTCCTCTTTGTTCTAAAGGGCATCTTGTGCAGTAGACAGGTTCCACTCGAGCCTCTTTGGCGAGGAGGAGGCAGCAGCTAGGGCCATGGTTTCATGGGGAGGGGAGGAGTGGGGTGGGGTGGCATGCAAGAACGGGGTGGAAGGTGAGGGAAAGAAGGCTGGGGCACTCAACCAGCTTTTCTTGGCTTTAAAATTTTCTTTTGGAGGGCTCTGCCTCCTCTTCCAGTGATTCGTGTTAAGAGTTTTCATGCGTTTTCTTTATGTTCTTGTTCACAAAGCTGTATGACAGTAGATTGGGAAATGTGGGGCCACCTTTCTAGAAATGCTCATAGATTCCAGCTCGACCTTAGCCCATATTGTTCTTCTCCTTTGAAGCATACAGGATGTACAATTTGTGCCACACACGTTAGGCTCTGCTCGGTTTAGCTTCTTCTTGTGCTCGGGTCTGGTTTGTCCGCCAGGCTTGTGGTACATGGTGGTAGTGGTAGGGGGGACGTGGTAGTGGGGGTGTGGGAGATGGTGGTAGGGGGGACGTGGCAGTAGTGGAGACATGGTGGGACGTGGGGACATGGTGGGACATGGTAGTAATGGGAACATGTTGGTAGTGGGGACGTGGTGGTAGGGGGGGACGTGATGGGGCATGGAGTATGTGGCAGTAGTGGGGACATGACAGTGGGGACATGACAGTGGGGACGTGGTACATGGTGGTAGTGGGGGACATGGTAGGGGGACACAGCGGGACATGGCGGTAGGGGGGATGTGGCGGTAGTGGGGACGTGGTAGAATGTGGCGGTAGCGGGTTCGTGGCGGTAGCGGGTTGCGCGGTGGTAGCGGGGGGCGCGGCGGTAGCGGGGGGCATGGCGGTAGTGGGGTTCGTGGTGGTTTGGGGACGTGGTGGTTTGGAGATGTGGTAGTGGGTTTGTGGTGGTTTGGGGACGTGGTGGTAGTGGGTTCGTGGTGGTAGTGGGGGACGTGGTAGTGGGGGACGTGGTGATATTGGAGACGTGATAGTAGTGGAGACGTGGTAGCGGGGTTCGTGGTGGTAGTGGGTTCATGGTGGTAGCGGGGGACATGGTAGCGGGTTCGTGGTGGTAGCGGGGGACGTGGTAGCGGGGGACGTGGTAGTAGCGGGGGACGTGGTGGTAGTGGGGACGTGGTGGTAGTGGGTTCGTGGTGGTAGTGGGGGACGTGGTAGTGGGGGACGTGGTGGTATTGGAGACGTGATAGTAGTGGAGACGTGGTGGTAGCGGGGTTCGTGGTGGTAGTGGGTTCATGGTGGTAGCGGGGGACGCGGTGGTAGCGGGGGACGTGGTGGTAGCGGGGGACGTGGTAGCGGGGGACGTGGTGGTAGTGGGTTCGTGGTGGTAGCGGGGGACGTGGTGGTAGTGGGTTCGTGGTGGTGCTCTGTCTGAGGGCTCAAGTCCAATGACAGCTGTTTGCTCCCCAATGAGAAGTGGTTATGTGGAGAGCAGTGAGCTCTTGGGAGGTTGAGGAGAGACTGGAATCTTTTTCTTTTCTTTCCTTTTTCCTTTTCTAATTGTTAAGCATACATTTCTTCAGAACACAGGTGTCCTCATATAACCACAGTACAATAATTAAAAACTCAGTAAATTTAACATCAATATGATATTATTATCAATCCACAGCCTGTATTGGTTTCATCAGTTGCCCAAATATTGTCTTTCAGTAGCTATTTTTTTCTGGTCCGGGTCACAGTTTGCCTTCAGCCTCCACATCTCTCATCTCCTCTAGTCTGACCAGTTCTGCAGCCTTTTTCCTTTGGCATTTGTGACACGTACCGGACCAGATTGGGTTTGGTGGTTCGTGGTCACGTCCAGGTAATGTGTTTGGCAAGGATGCAGCCTGCTCAGTGCGTGGCGGCCTGAGGATCGTGGGTTGGTTTACTCCAAAGCTGGTGAGGTTCCTCCAGGTCTCGCCTGTCGAGTTACAGCTTTCCCCTTTGCAATTAATAAGTAACTCGTGGGGAGATACTTTGAGACTACGTTTTCAGGCTTCCTTGCAAAGACTCCTTCCCTTGGTTTGGGAGGTGGGAGCTGCAAACAGTGGCTGAAGGTGCTTTGGCCAGTTTTGACCTGGTGATAGTCTGATGACAAGGCTGAGTCACGTTTGTGGAGTGCTCCTTCTGTGCCAGCCCGGTGAGTGCTTTGTCTGTGTTAACTCGTTTACTCACATTAGCCCTATGAGGTGGCTACCGATAGCCTGTTTTATACCTGGGGAAACCGAGGCACAGAGAGGTTAAGTGACTGTCTCAGGTTGTGGCAGCCACTGAGTAGCAAAACTGGAATTGGAACTTGGGGAGCCTCGTTCAGCGCTGGGCTTTGTGCCGCCTCGCGGCAGCGCCTGCCTGCTGTGTGCAGGACGCGCCTGCAGTAGGTGACGCAGGACGCGGGACGCTGCTCTCCGCACTCTTAGTGCCTCTGCGTGTGGGGTTCTTCAGCAGCGTTTGGTTCCCACCATCCCGATCTCCTTGGCTTTTCACCGAGAGCGTCACAGCGGTCTTCTTTCTACGCGTGAAAGAGGGAGAGAAAAAAGCAGGAGTCGTCCCGTGGGGCGTGTCATTGAAGCCAGAAGAATCTTTCCTGCACGGATAAATTGAACTTTTGAGCCTATGCAAATGAAGGGGCTTGTGCCCATGAAGGAGTAAGGGATACAGAACTTGCCACAAACACCCAGGAAATAGGACAGAGTGTATGAAACGTCTGTTTTCAGATATTGGATGACAGGCAGTTCGGGTGGTGACCCCTGAGAGAAAGGAATTATGAGTTGAGCCCTGTGACTTCCCCCCAGCTTCTTGGAGGCACTTCCAGATCTCCAGCAGCCAGGAGGACCCTGGCAGAGCCCGGTCTTGCTGAGTTGAGAAGACAGGCGTTTGGGGAGGCCTAAGCAGTCAGCATTTGCAGGGCACAGCGTGGAGAACAGAGAGCTCTTCAGAGGAAAAGCTCTAGCTAGACATCGGTTGAGGGGTCTCCTCAAGTCTTTGGTCAAACACTAATGTGGGCCTGTAAAGGGTGAAACTCACGAGGCAGAGCTGCGCCACTTCCAGGCCGGGAGGTGGTTGATTTCTTTCCAGCCAGTGTGGAGTGACCTTGTGGAACACCTGGGGCATTCAGTAGACACCTCGAAAGAGCTGCACCTTTACAGAAGGACTAATCTATACCTAGAGAGAGGGTGCTTAGCTTAAAAAACAAGCCTTGATACCATGTACAAAAGTCAACTAGAAACGGATTGCAGAGCTAAACGTAGAAGTGAAAACTATAGCACTTCTAGAAGAAAACATAGGAGCAAATCTTTCTGACCTTAGGATAGGCAAAGATTTCTTAGAACACAAAAAAGAATGAGCCATTAAAAAAAAAAAACGAAAAAAACGATAAAATGGACTTCATCTAAATTAAGAACTCCTGCTCTTCAAAACATATCATTAAGACAATGAAAAGGCAAGCCACAGACTAGGGGAAAGAAAAAAAAAGAAAACCCAAATGGGCAAAGGATCTGAGTAGACATTTCCCCAAAGAAGAGATACACATAGCCAATAAGCACATGAAAAGATGCTGAATATCACTAGTCATCAGGGAAATGCAAATTAAAATGATAATATACCCACAAGAGTGACGGAAATTAAGACTTCTGACAGGATGCTGAGTGAAAGAAGCCAGATATAAAGGAATACATACTGTTTAACTCCATTTAAATGAAATTCTAGAAAAGGAAAATCTAATTTATAGTGACAGCAGATTAGCCTTAGTCTAGGGGTGGGACCAATTGCAAAGGGGCATGAGAGAACTTTTTGGGATGATGGAAATTCCTTTATCTAAATCAATCTATATTGGGAAGTGGATGTGGCTTAAGCAGTTGGGCAACCACCTACCACATGGGAGGTCCCAGGTTCAGTTCCCGGTGCCTCCTAAAGAAGATGAGCAAGACAGCAAGCTGACGCGATGGGCTGGCATGGCGAGCTAACACAACGAGATGATGCAACGAAGAGACACAATGAGAAAACACAATGAGAGAACAAGCAGGGAGCAGAGGTGGCTCAAGCCATTGGGCACCTCCCTCCCACATGGGAAGTCCCGGGTTCGGTTCCCGTTGCCTCTTAAAAAGTAGGCAAGCACACAATGAATGGACACAGAATAGACAGCAAGCACAAACAACCGTGGGGGGGGGGGAATAAATAAACAAAAATCTTTAAAAAATAATCTATATTGATTGTAGTGAAGGTTGCATCAGTATATTCAGTGTACACATTTCTCAAAACTCATTGAACCATATGCTTAATATGGGTATGTTTTTGGTAAATTATAATTCAAAATTGATTTAAGAGAAAAGGGGGTGTTGAAATGATTAAGCTGCTCTACAAACTTAACTGCCTGCCTCAAAAGACTTCAATACTCGTTAAATGAAGCCAAAAAAAATTCCACTTAACAGTGTAACAAAATGTCTGACATCCAATCAAAAATTGCCAGATATGCAAAAAAGCATATCTGTATAAATAGACCCAGAAATTGCAGAGACGATAGAATCAGCAAAAAAGGACCTTAAAACAGCTACGATAAGTATGCTGAATGTTTTAAAGAAAAATAGAATCATAACGAGGAGCAGAATGGAAAATATAAAAAATGAACCAGTTGGAACTTCTAGAGCTGAAAATACAATTTCTGAAAAGTTCACTGGATGAACTAAGCAGAAAATTAGACTCAACAGAAGAATATATCACTGAACTTGAAAACATAGCAACAGAAGCTACATAAATTGAAGCATAGAGAGAAAAAAGATAAAAAAAATATGAAGGGCCTCAGCAGCCCATGGGACAATATCAAGCGACCTAACATATAATTGGATTTCCACAAGGAGAGCAGGGAGAAGAAAGGGCAGAAAAAATATTTGAAGAAATAGTGGCTGCATGTTGTCCAAATTTGGTGAAAACTATAAACTCTGGATCCAAGAAGCCTAATGAATGCCCAAACAAGATAAACACAAAGAAAGTCACACTGAACTACAATGTAGTCAAAATTGCTGAAAAGGTGATGAAAGGAAAATTGTAAAGGCAAACTAATGACAAAAGACTAATTAAACAGGTAAATCAACAGAAGCACTAACAGATTTTTTTCATCATAAAAATATCCAGGGCAGAAGACAATGGAACAAGATCTTTAAAGTGCTGAAAGGAAAACAAAACAAAATAAAACCTGTCAACCTCGGAGTCTATATCCAGTGGAAAATATCTTTCATAAATGAAGGCAAATAAAGAAGGATGAAGGGACTTTGAGCCTTCCTTACCCAAAGCAAGTGGCTCTAGTCCTTATATTTTGCCATTCAGATTCAGCTCTTGCACCCCTTTCTAAGTTCTGACATCTTTAGTGAGTCTCAAGAGTTAAGTCTTGACTGTAGCAAATCAAATGAGTTGATTCACTTTCCTAAATTTAAAGGCGACTGCCACCACTGTGGCCAGAAGCAGCGTAGCAATGTGGTTTGGGGCTCCTCCTTCCTGATAGTCCTCTGTCCTTCGGGTCCACTTGTCTGCAGTGATAGTGCTGTCCAGTCACCCCAGTGCCCTCCCTGAAGGCACGTCAGAAGGATCCAAGTAGGTGGACTAGCAGATGAACACCTGGGAGATAAGGAATCCTGGTTTGGCTCAGGCCCTCCTTTCTTAGGACTGCCCAGTGCACCCAATCCTAAGAGCCTTGGTTTGTGTTTATTGTATTTCCCTCTCTACTGATGTACACACTCTGCACGTATCACTCACTGCCTCTCACCCAGTCCATCTGTTCTTCCCAAGCAGAGAAGAGGTGGACATCGCCGTGAGAAAAACCCAAGCATCCCAGGAGGTTCCCACCAGACCACTCTGGATGGGATTCCCCCTGCCTGCCAAGAAGGGCGACAGATATCTTAGCCCGGGAGCTGCTGCTGATTTCTTCACGGAAGGTCCTGAGCCTCCTTTGGAGCCACATTATCATCATGAAGTCGGAGCTTCCTTAGCTGCTCTCTCCTGCTCTGCCTGTTGCCACTCTGCTTCCCCGGCTTTGAGATGGGAAGTCAGCTCTGCCACTTCTCTTCTGCCCAGATGCTGTGTGGTTATTATGCAGCTTGTGTTTGAAGAGAGAAGGCTGGGAGCTCACTGGCAGAGGAACTAGGGAAAAGTTCTTAAAAATTGTTTTTTAGTTCTGGTGCCTAGAGAAGAGCTGGTCTCCAGTTAACAGTTCTGCTAAGGGTGGCTTATTAATTCACTTGCATCAATAAAAGTGGGAGGCGAAGTCCTGACGTGCTCCCAGAGTGAGCCTTTGGCTAGGGTAAAAAGCCACAGGATGCGGGTGCAGTTCCCCTTGCTTGCGCCGCGGCGGGAGCTTCTCTGAAGACCGTGCTCTTGGCTTACCTGAGGGTTGAGTCCCCTTCCGCTCGTCTGTTGTGGATGTTGGAAGTTGTGGCCTTCTGAAACAACCTCTTCCTTGACCTCTCAGTGTAGCTTGGTACAAGTCAGTTTCTCCTGGAAACCCAGTGGAGATATCTCTTCCCCATGCTGTCAGTACTCAAGGGCATTTAGGGAGGCTCTCAGGACAGCCAGCAGTCAAGGGCTTGTCACCCAAAGCGGGGCCCCCAGGCCAGGTCAAGTGCAGGGCTCGGCCTCTCCTGAGCACCGTGCCACGAGCTGGTGGTCTTTCCAGTGCTGAGTGATTAGCTGTGTGACCTCATCCCAGATGACTTCATGCCTCTGAGATGGTTTCTTGTCCTCCAAACGGGGGTGCTGTTGTCACCTGCCGTTCTGGGTGACTGTGAGAATGAAACAAGATCATCAGGCCTGGTGCACAGTAGGTGCCGAGTGAGCGTTGGCTCGCTGAGGCGCCTCGGCTGCCAGGCCTCCCAGCGCTCGGTCCCGGGGAGGCAGAGCGGTTCACACAGTATCGCCGGCCACTGGAAACTTTGGAGCATACGTATGTTGTAGAGGCGCTAGCTACTTTCAGTGTACACTAATGTTCTTGAGTTGTTTTTCCATCTATGTTTAAGTTTTCTAAGCTGATTCTCTTTCAGGGGCTCTTCCTGATTTTCGATAATGCTGTCTGGCAAGAAGCCAAGCTCAGCCAGTTCCAGTGCTAGGTTCTGGTCATGACTCCACCATGTGCTGCCTGTGGGACTTCAGCCACGTTTCTCATCGGAAAATTAGGGTAACACCGTGCACCTCCTGGGGTTGGTGTGGGGACTGATGAGTCGCTCTGCCTTGCGCCGTCAGTTTTCCTGATGGTAATGCCTTGCCTCAGTTGACTAGGTAAGGCTTACTGGGTTTAGGTGGTAGGGATGAGGCAGTCTGTCTTCACAGGTGGAGCAGGGTGCTGTCGGGGAGCACGTCACTGCAAGCTTGACCTTGCACCGCGTCCTAGCGAGGAACATAGCCGTGTTCACGGGCTGCTGGGAGGGAGATAGGGGCGGGCGCAGCCTTCACCACTGCCAGGGAATGTACAGGTAGTCAGTGGAGTCCTCTTCATGGACGAAAAGCAGTGCATTTGGGTTTTTCCCCTAGTGAAGCTCCTGCAGTCACGTAACTGGTTGAGTTGGCAACCTGTGTCAGTCCTTTGGCTTCCGTGTTTAGCTCTTGGTGGGTGGAAATATAGCTGCGTCTTCCGCCTTTTCTTCCTGGTTCAAGGAGTGGGAACAGTGTTACAAGGGCCCTTCCATGTATCCAGTGTGTTCCCGTGGACCTAGGCAGCTGGAATCAGCCTCCGCTTTGAGTTCATTGCTGTGGGCTGTCTCCTCTGGTGACAGGCAGCGGGAGCCATGGGTCCGTGCTGCCCGAGGTGAGGATCAGGGGCTGCCGGTGTTATTTCAGAGAAGTGCAGACACAGGGGCTGTGCCTTTTTCTGACTACCTATGAGGCTGCAGTGGTCAGTCTGCTAATAAAGAAGCCTTTTTACAGTCAGAGGTCCCTTTTCCAACACAGTCTGGATAGATTGGTGGCTGGATAATTTTTTAAAGGTAGTGATACCAGGGAATCCTAAAAAATACCAATACATACGCTAGCCCCTTCATTTTAACTTAAGGGTGTCAGCAACTGGTGTGAGGGAGGCCCATGGCCGGGCCGACGAGCATGCTGGGGCATGAGTCCACCAGGGATGATCCGCCCTCCTTGATGTGACGTGGGACTGGTTTCCATCTCTTCTGTGGCCTGCCTGCATGGAGACTGTTTTCTCAGGGGGAAATTTTCTCAATTAGTTGGGTTTGAGGAAGGCTGTTCATTACTTTTTGTGCAAAATTATGTTAGTCATTTTTTAATTATTTTAGCAGTAGAAACTTTTTTTCCCAAATAATCCTTTTTAGACCTTATATTTTTCTTACTACAAAAGTGCTACATTCTCAAGATAAACAACTCAAACATTATGGAAATACACAGCATAGAAAGTGGAAGTTCCCCATAATCCTGTCCTCTAGAGAGCTAGCCGTGGCAAACAGGCTATGCATGTGCCTCCAGACTGCTGGATGTATACACATATGTTTTCAAAAAAATAAATTCATACCACATACTGCTGTAACTTGCTCTTTTGCCCATTTTACCAGGGGCATTTTTCCATTTCGATATAGATAGATCTGCCTCACCTTTTTTTAAAAAACAGCTTTACCGAGGTATAATTTACGTACCACAGAATTCACCCATTGCAAGTATACAGTTCTCTACCTTGCCTTTTCACCGTTGACTTTCATACTATGATCATTTATATTTAACCCCTTCCCTGTTGATGAAGGTTTAGGCTGTTTCTGAATTTCCCACTGTTACAATGCTGCAGTGAACGCTCTTTTCCGTAGACTTTTGAGCGTTTGTACATGTGTAGCTATAGAAGAAAACCCTGGGTCACAGTGTGTAAGTGTTTAAAGTCGTGTGGGTATTGCCAGAACACCTGCTGCGGCTTTTCAAGTGCTCTGTGGATTGTTAGGAAACACGCCCGTCTCCCTCCACTCTGAGAGGAGATGAAATCCCCGCACTTATGTGGCCAGCAGTGCAGCCACAGCGTGGAGCATGGGGTCCCCCAGCTGGAGGACCTCCAGCTGCCTGGGGCACCTGGCTTGCGGGCGGAGGGCCTTCCTGAGTATTCAGGAGATTGCACTAGCAGTGGGAAGCACAGGCCTCCAGCTCCTCCTGCACCCGGGGGTTTCATTCCCCCATCCCTACCCACCCACCCCCAGGGAAGCAGAGCTAGCATCCAGGGCACTGGGAGCAGCGTCGCCAGCACCTCTCCGTCCAGCGTCCCTGCGTCCCAGGTACTCGGTGCACCTACCTAATGCCCCTTTTTTACATGAGTGGTTCTGGGGACCAGGACCACAAATTCGCTTCCCACGTTTCCCAGGCGGTTGTGTAATTTACATTTCTACCAGCAGTGCAAGATTACATGTGCCCTAATATGCTCTCCTAGTGTTTTAATCTTGGTGATAATAATTGCTAAATAATCATTAATTTGCACTTTAAAAATCTTTATTGAGGTCGAGCATCTTCTTGTGTGTTTACTAGCCTTTTTTTTTTTTATTTTTTTATACCGGGAGGTCCCAGGGATCGAACCCGGGTCCCTCCATATGGGAGACGGATGCCCAACCAGTTGAGCCACATCCGACCCCCTTTTTTTTTTTTTTTTTTTTTTTAATTAGAGAAGTTGTGGGTTTATAGAAAAAATATGCATAAAATACAGGATCCCTTATAACACCCTATTGCTAGCACCTTGCATTAGTGTGGCATATTTGTTATAATTGATGATAGCATTTTTTAATATTTGGAACATTAACTATAATGGTTTGCCTTAAGGTTCACTCTTTGTGTTGTACCATCCCATGGAGTCTTTGGTTTTGTTTTATTTTTAGTTGTATGCATACATACAACTAAAATTCCCCTTTTAACCACATTCAATTATGGTATTTATGATTAATTATGTAATTATGGTAATTATGTTCACACTGTTGTGCTACCATCACCACCATCCATTGCCAAAACTTTTCTATCAACTCAGTAGAAACTCTGCACAATTTAAGTCTTAACCCCCTCTTCCCTATCCCCACCCCATCTCCTAGTAACCTGTATTCTAGATCCTGACTCCATGAGTTTTCTTATTCTAATTATTTCATATCAGTGAGATCCTACAGTATTTGTCCTTTCGTGTCTGGCTCCTTTCATGCAACGTGATGCTTTCAAGGTTCATGTTGTTGTGTGTATCAGGACTTGATTCTTTCCACAGCTGAGTAATTTTCCATTGTGTGTATAGACCACATTTTGTTTGGGTTGATGGACATTAGGGTTGCTTCCATCTTTTGGCAGTTGTGAATAATGCCACTATGAATATTGGTGTACAAATATCTATTCAAGTCCCTGCTTTCAGTTCTTTGGGTATGTACCTAGAAGTGGGATTGCCAAGTCTTATGGTAATTCTTTATTTAACTTTCTGAGGAACCACCAATCTGTCTTCCACAGTGGCTGCATCATTTTACATTCCCACCAACAATGAGCGTTCCTCTTTCTCCACATCCTTTCCAACACTTGTAATGTTCTGTTGTGTTTTTTTTTTTTTAAATAGTAGCCATTCTAGTAGGTTGTAAAATGGTATCTCTTGGTTTTGATTTGCAATTCCCTAATGGCTGATGATGTTGAGCATCTTTTCATGTGCTTTCTTGCCATTTGTATATTTTTGGAGAAATGCCTATTCAGGACTTTTGCCCATTTTTTAATTGGGTTGTTTGTCTTTTAGCGGCTGAGTTGTAGGGTTTCTTTATATATTCTGAATATTAAACCCTTATCAAATATGTGGTTTCCAAATATTTTCTTCCATTGTGTAGGTTGTCATTTTACTTTCATGATAAAGTCCTTCGAAGCACAAAAGTTTTTCATTTTCATGAGGTCGTATTTATCTGCTTCTTTTGTTGCATGTGCTTTGGGTGTAAAGTCTAAGAAACCGTTGCCTGCTACAAGATCCTGAAGATGCTTCCCTATATTTTCTTCTAGGAGTTTTATAGTCCTGGCTCTTATATTTAGGTCTTTGATCCATTTTGTGTTGATTTTTTTGTATGGTGTGAGGTAGAGGTCCACCTTCATTCTTTCGCATATGGAAATCCAGTTTTCCCATTATCATTTGTTGAAGAGACTGTTCTTTTCCAATTGACTGGGCTTTGCCCCTTGTCAAAATTTAGTTGGCCCTGAATGTGAAGGTTGATTTCTGAGCTCACAGTTCTATTCCATTGGTCTCTATGTCCTTGTGCCAGTACCATGCTGGGGTTTTTTTTGTTTGTTTGTTTGTTGTTTACCGGCAGGTCCCGGAGATCGAACCCAGGTCCCCCCATATGGGAGACGGACGCCCAACCAGTTGAGCCACATCTGTCCCCCACCAGGTTGTTTTGATTACTGTGACTTTGTAATACGTTTTTTTTTTTTTTTTTTTTTTTTTTAAGGTTTTTATTTATTTATTCATTTATCCCCCCCTTGCTGCTTGTGCTCACTGGGTCAGCTAACCACGCCATGCGGGCGGGCTTGCCTTCACCAGAAGGCCCCGGGAACCGAACCCGGGGCCTCCCATATGGTAAACGGGAGCCCTACTGATTGAGCCACAGCCGCTTCCCTGTAATAAGTTTTTTTTTTTTTTTTTCCTTTATTTATTTATTTTTTGATCAATTTATTGAAGTATATCATTCATACATGAATATACATAAACTATAAGTGTTCAGTACACATTATGAACTTACAAAACAAACCTGCATAACATCATACAGGGCTCCCACACATCACCGCCCCCCCACAAACACCCTGCATTGTTGTGAAAGATTTGTTACATCATGAAAGAGCATTGTCAAAGTATTACAGTCCGTATGTTCCTTCCCTATAAATTTTTAAAGATTTATTTATTTATTTACTTTCTTTTATCCATTTTTACCCCCCGACCCCCCATTTTTGCTGTTTCTGTGTCCATTCACTAGGCAACTCTCTGTGTCCATTTCCTGCCCTCTCTTCTCATACTTCTCCTCTTGTCTTCACTGGGATTTGATCCTTGGAATCTCTGATGTGGGAGAGAGGCATCCTACCACCTGTGTCACCTTAGTTCCTGGTTTTTCGGTGCTTCTCGTCTTGGCTTTCCCTTGTGTCACTCTCCTGTTATGTAATCATCTTGCTGTGTGGCTTATGGGGCCTGGAGGCTCACCCGCTCATGGGGCCTGGTGGCCCACGTGCCTTCTATATTTTTCTTTTTAAAATTTTTACTGGCAGTTCCTGGGGTTCAAACCCAAGTCTCTCCACATGGAGACGGACGCCCAACCACCCGAGCCATATCTGTCCCCCTGCTATATCTCTTAATGTTGACCAAAGATACCCAAAGTTACGGTCATTTCCCACACAGGATGGTCATATAATAAATCAGGCTTAGTTTATCACCAGCATTCTAAAAACCAGACCTAGGGAGAAAAACTAGGTCTGGGGACACACGCATGGTTTCTAATATAGCGAATGTTTAGTCTACCCTGATTATCACAAAATCAGGACAGCGAGAATATTCGCAGTGTAATAAGTTTTTAACATTAGGAAGTGTGAGTCCTCCAATTTCATTCTTTTTAAGTTGGCTTTGACTATTTGGGGCCCCTTACCCTTTCATTTAAATTTGATGATTGCCTTTTCCATTTCTGTAAAGAAGGCTGTTGGAATTTTGATTAGGATTGTGTTGAACCTGTAAACCACTTTGGGTAGAATTGACATCTTACTGTTTAGTCTTCCAATCCATGAGAGAGAGAGCAGTTCACTAGTATTTACCTCAGTTTATGAGCCTCTTCCTCCGGCTCTTCCCTGGATGCTGTACACTGTTCTGTTGTACTCCAGAGTTTCAAAATAGCTGACGCAGACAGTTCCTGCCTGTGTAGTAGTTGTTTGGTGGAGGGACTGATTCTGGAGCTTCCTGCTCCGCCATCTTCCCACAGTCCTCCAGCAATCAGTTTTCTTTTCATCAGACAGATGAAAAGAGCACACACAGGGCGAACACCTGCGTCCCTCCTGCCGAGATGGTTGCTGGCAGGGGGCAGCACGGCCCGGCTTCCGGCAGGAGCAGCGGGTCTAGGAAGGCCCTGGGTTTACGGAGTGAAGCCTGTTTGTTTGCTCGGTAGTTCAGCTTTTTGTTTTTTATTTTTCTCTCATTACTTCTTTCTCAGCCTTTGGCTGAGCTTCCACTTGGGAGGATTAAAACTGGCTAACTTAGAACCTGGGCTTCATCAAGCGCAGAAAAAGCCAAATCCTTCCCGACAAATTTTCATGAGCACTTAACCTGGCCACAAATGCAGATTATCTGGTTTTTGCTTCTCAGGCCAGACGTGGTGAGGGAGACCTTGATGGACCGGTCCTTCCTGCCTTGCAGTCATTAGGAGGACAAAGGTATGGGTAGCTGTCCTCTGGCAGCCTTGCTGGCAGCCCACTTTATCCAAAACCAAAATGAGAACTAAGCACTTTTAGTCCTGTTTCATGGCACTAAGTGCCTGTAACCCACTGAGCCAGGCTCTAGCAAATGGCTTCCAAGTAAAGCTTCTGGAGAACCCCATCATGAAAACTCACAGAACTTATTGAATTAAAAATGAATACAGCTCATCTTCTTGCAGTAATGTTGGGTGCCTTCCCTAGGTGTCATCTCCCATCTCTAGAATGGAAGGATCAGACCGGGTCCCTTCCCTCTCTGGCATTCTTTATATGGTTTCAGCTTGTCAGCTTTGAACATGTGTCCCAAAGACATTGCAGATAGGCTGAAACGGAGCCAGCTTTAAGCCAAGCCCGGTAGTGGACACCTTGCTATACCCACTCCCCTCAGGTATTCACAAACCCCAGACCCAGATGGTACCTGATAAATAAATACTTCATGAATGACAAAATGAATGCATTCCTTTGTTCAGCAAATACTATTTAGCCAGGTACCCTCTAAGTGCTAGGAATACAGGAGTAAACAGAACAGAAGTTCCTGGTCTTACGGAGCTTACTTTCTAGTGGGCAGCAGGTGCCCAGGCAGGATGCATTGAAAGGTGGCCAGTGTGGCTGAGGTAAACGAGGGGGTGGTCAGGGGCAGGTCAGAGAGGGAGGCAGGGCCCTAAGCCATGTGGCACCCTGCTGTGAGTGGGGGGCTGCATGTCTAACTGCTGTGGGAAGGCAGGGGAGGTTTGGTTTGGTTAATGGTGATATAATTTACATACAGTAAAAGGCTCAGATCTTAAGTGTAAAGTTTGAGTTTTGATAAATTTATATGCCGTGGGAGTTTTAAGTAGAGTGGGGGTGAGGATTATTTACTTGGATTTATATTGTAAGAAGACCCCACGGGCAGATGGAAGGGCGAGCGACCCCAGGTCTCGTCCTGTTACATAAAGGGTAACGTGACTGAGTTGGACGTTCTGTGGTCGAGAGCGGCGTGTAAAGCCGTCCTCTGCCCTAGGACAAGGCTAAGCGTTGGGGCAGGAGGAGTGAGTTTGAAATCCAGAGTCCTGTGGCGGTTTACTTTGGCTCAAGCCTGCAGTTTGTGCAGCTGCCCCCGTAGGTGCTTGTTGCTAGCAGTCGCAGTTGTTTCCAGTCCAAGGTACTGTCTGGTGGTAGTGAGCAAATCCGTCCTGGGCTCTGCTCCGCTGACTTCTTGTCTAGCGTCGGCCCAGTGGTCCGTGTAACCACCCTGACGAGCGCCCCTTCCAGGGCCCAGTCTTTGGGGCTTCTGGAGGCCGGCAGATCAAGCAACAGCGACCAGGACTGGATATAGCTGGGGTCTCTCCCCAGGTGGGAAGTACAGGCCCAAAGGAGGTTTGGAACTGGAACTGCAGTGACTTAAAAACCAAATACACATTTGGGAAAAGTTTCAAAGTCAGACAGATGATCTTGGTTGTATTGAAATTGGTGACATTTTAGGACACTTTTCTTTCTCGAGTTTCCGAACCTATTATAATGATTTATACTTTAAATGAAAAAGGAAAGATGCTCAGGGAGGCCCTGGAACCATAAGTTGTAGCCTTTACGTGATGTGTGCTGCTTTGCTTCTAGGCAGCGCTTTGTGCCAGAGGACTTACCCTCCCTCTAGAGCATCACCACTGCTGCCTCTTGCTGCTAAAGTGTGTGTGGTGCTTGCTACGTGCAGAGCAAGGTTCAAGTCCATTATGCGTGCTGTTTTACTATAGTACTATAGTATCCCATGATGTGGGGACTGTAGTTTCTTTCATTTTCTGGAGGGGCAGCTGAGGCCCAGAGAGGAAGTACGTGCTGAGGCAGGCTCTGAACCCAGCGCTCATACTCCTTACTGTGAAGCACTGAGCTGTCTCTTCCAACGTGTGCTGGCGCGCCAGTGTGCTCTGCTTCATTCTGGACCCTGCGCTGGGTGCCGAGGGCATAAACACAAAAAAGACAAGGTCCCTGTCTGCCTTCGGAACGAGTGGGAAGAGTAATGAGGTTACACATATAAAGTTTTAATCCAAGGGGCGCGTAGAATGCTCTGGGGAGCCAGGGGAGGGAGGAACGCCTAGCGCAACTGCAGGGGGTTCGCGAGGAGACCTTCTGAGAGCGGATATCCGACCCAAATCTGGACAGATGTGTGAGAGCCATCCAGGAGAAGAAATGTGGAGAGACCACGAGTGACAGCACTGAGGTCTGAGCACGGGGCCTGGCAGGAAACGCAGCTGGGCAGGGAGAGGGGGCCCAGGCCGTGGGGGGCCGTGTTTGTCCATTTAAAATGTCTGAATTGTCTTCCATAAGGAAGGAGGCAGGGGCACGGAGATGTTTTAAGCATGGCGTGGTGTGCTCAGCTCCCTCCAGCTCCAGTGTGGGGGCGGGGGGCTTAGGGCAAGAAGCACAGGCAGGACCCGCTGAGGAGGAGGCCAGGGCTCTTATCCAGGGGTCTCCTGGCACCTGGCCTTTTGGTACGTTATACCAGAACCATCCTTGTCTTATCTGCTTCCCACTTTCTCACTGTCTGATCACATCCAGCTTTTTTTTTTTTTTTTAAAGATTTATTTTATTTATTTATTTACTTTATGCGTTTTAATCTCCCTCACCTGTTTGCTGTTTTGTGTCCATTTGCTGGGCAATTCTCTGTGTCTGTTTCCTGCCCTCTCTTCTCATCCTTCTCCTCCTGCCTTCACCGGGATTCAATCCTGGGGATCTCCGATGTGGGAGAGAGGCGTTCTGCCACCTGTGCCACCTCAGTTCCTGGTTTTTCGGCGCGTCTTATCTTGGCTGTCCCCTGTGTCTCTCCTATTACGTTGTCATCTTGCTGCGTGGCTCGGCAGGGCCTGGTGGCACGTGTGCCTTCTATTTTGATTTTTTAATTTTACCAGGAGGTCCTGGGGATCGAACCCAGGTCCCTCATATGGCAGACGGATGCCCAACCATTTGAGCCACATCCGCCCCCACATCCAGTTTTGTATTACAGTCCTCACAACAGCAATGGGGAATGTTGGCTTTGGAGTCAGGCTTGAGATGCAAATCTTGGCGGTGCCATTCAGGCCTGAGGCAAATCCTTTAACTTGCTCTGTGAATGAAGATGACGTTGTCCTAACAAGATGTAAAGTAATGGGCTGTGACAATGGCATGGTGGTGTCGGCACATGCTTTTCTCCCCCCACTGACCCTATTAAGTAAGAACTTAGACCCAGAAAAGTTGTGACTTGCTTAAAATAATAAAACTAGATCTCAAGCTTCCCCCCTCTTGACTGCCATTAGTTCCTTGCCATAAGCATCACTTGGGTCTTCATTTCTTCTAGAAAAGTGGCCCCACATGGGTTTAAAGCTCGTGAGCTAGAACTCAATCACGTGGCACACGCAGCTGCCGGGAGCCTGGGAAGCATAGGCTTTAAGCTGGCCAAGGCGCTGACTCCAGGATGTGGGAGTTGTGTAAGGAAGAGGGGGAAATGGATTTGGAGGAGGCACCAGCAGCCTCCCAGGGCGACTTTCTGGGACTTCTTCCCTGCCTGAAAGAAGCTGAGTGCCTCTGGTTTTCTTTAGCACCACCAGAGGGCGTTAAGGAAGTTTGGGGATGGGGCTGGGCTATTGGAATGATGGTTTAGAATTTAGGAAAAGCACAAAAACACTTCTGGGGGTTTTCCCCGATGGCTGGTTCCCTCGGTGAGGGTGGATGTGCTCGCTGTGAGCACCCCCCCCAACAGCTTCTGCCCTTGAGGAGCACTGAGACCTACCTGGTCAGGAAGCGTGGAGAGGCCTTCTGGGCTCAGGGGACCAGCCCGGCATGGCTCGGGGTCCCTGGCCCAGCCAGCGCAGACTGAGGGGAAGGCCTGGCGCACGCAGCTCGGTTTAGTCCCCCGCCCCACTTTCCACCCTTTGCTGAGGGGGTTGGAGGGGCTCTCAGGCCCAAACTCTTCATTTATGAATTGACCCCTAGCTGGCCCTGGTGGCAGTTTCACTGCCTCTGGGCTTGACATTCAGCTGCGCGTGGGCAGTTTGCCATTGGCCCCGGTGCCAAGCCTGTTACCCTCGACATGAGCCTGTGTTGTCCAGGCACTGCCACGGTGCAGCTTGAGAAATGAGGCCATCGGGGAGTGGTCCAGGCCAGCAGCACCTCTGCACTGAGGACTCTAAAGCTGAGGGGCTTCACTGGCTCCAGGAAGGGGCATATTTCCCCCCCAGGATGCACTCCTGGCATGAGCTCGTGGCCTGTGGAGCTCCCCATCCTGAGAGTCAGGAAATCTGTTCACATTCCAAGGTCCGCGATCTCTCCGGGCACTTGGCGATCCCGTGGTCCCAGCAAAGAGCCTGTGACTGTGATTTCCTGCAGCCTGTGAGGCAGAATGGCCCAGAGTGTCTACTGTTGTGCCTCTTTGAAATGTCAGAAGCTGAAGTGGCTGCTCTGTGGTCTGTGATCTCCTTCGTGCTTCCAGGTTGCCCTGTAGGCATAAGAATACGAACATTGCACCATTTTGTATCCTGATTGATTACCTCTGTGGGTTTTCATGGCACAGAGAAGCTGTCTGCTCAGAGCTCTGCCAGGTTCCCAGCCTCTTCCTATATCCTCAGCAGGCACTTTTCCACTCCTCTTGTGTTGGTTTGGGCAGCGCCATCAGAGGGACTGCCACCGCCAGTAGCCACAGCTGGTTATTGACCAACCAACGACTCCCATTTCCCCATCTTCGTTTGGCCACAAGCTTTTCTTTCCCGTCACCTGCTGCTCGGATTCCACTGTACTCCTCATTACTGCTTCTCTCAGGCTGGGCCTGCTGTTGACCAGACAGCTCTCTAAAATTGTGTGGTTTCATCTCAAAACAGTTGTGCTTTTTATGACTCAGTTTCCAAACAGGACTGCAGCTGCTACGTGGACATTATTTCCCTTCCAAATCCTGTGTTGTTTGACTTTCAGTGCCACCTCTCTTATCTCCCTCCTTGTGACTTAAAACGAAACACCCATATGTAAAATCTCAGCCTCCTTCCTCCAGTCAGCTGGTAGGCAGGGAGCACCTGCCCTGGGCGGGCTCGGAGGGGAGTGCAGCAGCGACCTGGTCCCTGCCTTCTACAAGCTGACTGACGTAGTAGTCAGCAGCTCGGAGTGGTGTGTACAAAATAGAAGGACACAGCCTTATATGAACAATCAGTGTGTGCGTGAAAGAATTAGCATTGGATAATCCGTAATTGCCTGTCTGTTGTGTGGCACAAAACTTTGAGTTGAGGGAGCCCCATGCCCTGGAGTCCTCAGGGGAGGGTGTGAGCTGAGGCCCTGAGGAAGAGCCTCAGGCCCTTGTTGGAGAGGAGGGCCAGACTGGACTGGGCAGGGCTGGAGCCTCCTGGCCATGGGCAGTGGCGAGCCTGTGAGTGACAGATCAATGTACACTGGCCATTCCCTGGTGGCCTGTGCAACTGCCAAACAGGCTGCAAAGCAAGAAGGCGTGTGGGGCTGTGGGGACGTGGACACTCATGTATTATTGGTGGGAGTGTGAATTCGTGCAACCCGTGGAGAGCAGGGTGGCAAAGTAAGCTCACATAGCCTTGGGCTCAGCAAGCCCACCTGTACGTGCACTCACAGCACGGACCGCGCGTGGCAAGGCCCTTTGCTGCAGCAGGGCTTGTGCAGATGGAAGAGCAGATCGGAGGTGGCCCGGCCACTCTGCGGGCTACCAGGCAGCCTCTGCGAAGGAGGAGAGCCCCGTGCACAGCGGTGGAGCATCCTCCAGGGAGGTCTGGTGAGAGCAGCCAGGGTCAGAGCAGGGCACAGAGCATGTGACCGGTCTCTCTCTCAGAGAGACTTGCACATTTGTACTCCCCCAGAATGTCTTTGGAAGGATACAGAAGATTTCAGTTACAGTGGTTGGGCATGATAAAGGAAACAGGGACTGGGGATTTCAGGTGGAAGGAAGCTCTTTCAATGAGTAAGTTTCAGTTCTTTGAATTTAAATACTCTCTGGGTAGTTACCTCTTCCAAAATAAATTTTTAAATCTTTTTTTTTTTTTGGAGGTACCGGGAAATGAACCCAGGACCTCATACTTGGGAAGCAGGTGCTCAACCACTGAGCTGCATCATCCACTCCCCCATACTTTTTTTTTTTTTTTTTTTTTTTGAGGTACTGGGGATTGAACCTGGGACCTCGTATGTGGGAAGCCAGCACTCAACCACTGAGCCACATTGGCTTTGCTGAGTTTTTGGGTTTTTTTTTTTCTTTTCTTTTCCCATTTGTTTTGCTTGTTGTTTGCTTTTTGTTTGTTTTTTCAGGAGGCACTGGGAACCAAACCGGGGCCATACCATGTGGGAGGTGGGCACTCAACCACTCCTCCCCCATACTTTTAAATTCAAAAATAAATAAGATAGGGGAGGGTGGGAGCTGTATTTTAGGCAAGTTAAATGGTGTGCAACATAGACTGAAAGCTCTCAAAGGCAGGGACCATGTCTATATTGTCTATTGTTGAGTCCCTGCACAGAGTAAGTGCTCAATGTAAGTGGGAGGGAGGGAGGGATGGATAGAAGGAAGGAAGGAAACAAAAAAGCAAGCAGAGAGACAAGGAGCAGGGAAGCCTGTTAGGAGGAAGCAGTTTCATCAGCACAGGAAGCAGTTATGATGAGGTGGTAGAATGGGGAAAGGGACATTCCAGAAGACTCTTCCATTGCAAAAATTGGCAGGGAGATTGACTGGCTGAGTGGGAGGGAGGAGGAAGGAGCCCCGGAGACAAGGGCACTGCCATTGCATAAAGAGAAGTGGCGAAGCCACGCAGGACTGGCAGGCTGGGCAGGGAGACAGCGGGCCTGAAGGGGCCAGCAGAGTGGGGAGGACCTGGGGAGGTAGAGGGGAGCTCCAGGGGACGGCCAGGGGCAGAGCCCCCCTGGATGGCTGGGGGCAGAGCAGGAGACGGCCTGGAGGGAGCTGCTGTGGAGAGGCCGTGTTGCCCCTGGCAGATCCAAGGTCACACCTCTCCAGCGGCTGGGGTGCTTCAGCCCCAGGCTGGGGAGCAGGGACCCAGGGCAGGAGCGCTCTGCTGCCGCGGGGAGGCTCTTGGCTCCGCCATCCTTAAAGGAATGGAGAGTCGGCCACCAGCCAGCGCCGCAGCCTCCGTCGGGCCCCTTCTCTGTCCTCCAGGCTCCATCTTCCACTTTCCTGCCCCCTCCTCGGCCTGCAGGGGCTCCTGCCAGCACTGCCCCTCCTGGCCTTGGATTCCAGCGCTGTGTCTCTGCGGCTCGAGGAAGCCGGCACTTCCCGCACCGGGCCCGCTGCCTCAGCGGCTTGCTGGATTCCGAGGCAGGGTGGGCCGCGCCTCGCTTTGGCCTCCTCCCGCTGAGCCCTCGCCAGCCGGCAGAAGTCCTCCTAGAGCTGTGCCTGAGCCACGCCCTGTGGCTTCGGGGCCCCCGGCCTGCAGGGAGGCGCTTGTCCCCATGGGCCTGGTACCTGGCGCCCCATCCCCGAGGGACCCGGGGGCAGCGCCTCGTTGCTTAGCACCCAGAGGCTTACCCCCGCCACCACGACTGAAACAAAACAAAAGCAAAAGTGGGATACGACAGTGTAAAGCCCACCTCTGCCGTCATCCTCGACTATCCTCTTTCTCTCACACCCCACCTCCGCGGTCAGCCAGGCCTGTGGGCTCAGCTTTTAAAACACAGTCGGAACCCGGCCGCTTCCCACCGCCTCTGCCGCTGCCCCGCCAGCACCCGTCCTTTCTCCCTGCACTGCTGGGGTGGCCTCTAGCGGGTCTCCCTGCTTCCACTGTCGCCCCTCCTGGCTGCTCTGTGTGAAGCCCTGCAGTCGCCCCCAGGCCACCCCCAGTTCACTGCAGGAAAAGTCAGAGTGTCTCCTGGGCAGAGGGCCTGGCAGAGCCGCCCTCGCCCGCACCCCCGCCACTCACTCTCTTCCAGCCCCTGCCCTCATGGCTCTTCCCCAGATGCCGTGTCCTGCTGCAGGTCTTTGCGCGCCTTTCCCGACCACCTTGTAAGTAGCTGCACACCCCGCTTCCCAGCCCTCCTCTCCGCTTTCCTGCTTTAGTGTTCAGCACAGCACTTGTCACTGCCTGACACTCCACGCTTTATCCGTCTCCCCACTAGTGTGTGAGGAAGGCAAGGATTTTGTCTACTTCATTGCTGCATCTCCTGCACCTAGAACGGTGCATGTTGCATGGTAGGCCCCTCGATAGACGTGACCAGATAGAAGAATAAATTTTTCTAGTTTATTCTGGAATATTCTAGAATATTTGGAAGGGCTATAAATAATATGGTAGACATATTATTCTGCACTTCATTAATGTAGTTTGGAGGTCTATCCATATCCGTGCATACAGATCTGCCTTGTTCTCTGTAGCAGCTTCCTAGGATTTCATTGTATGTATGCACCAAGAGGCATGTACCCAAGACCGCGACGGGCACTGATTTCTTACTGGGCTTTGCTGTGACAGCGTTGCAGTGCACACCCCTCTACAGCTGGCGCAGACGTAATGCCCAGGAGCGTTGCAGGACTAAAGGGCATGCACACTTAACCTTTTGAAAATATTGCCAGTGGACCTCTGAACGGTTGCAGAGGTTTATTATTCTGGAATATGTTTTTCCACCAACTTTATATTTTGAAAAATTTTAAACCAAAGAAAAGTCTAAATAATAGTGTAACAAATACCCAAATGCCCTTCAACATAGGTTCACCAATTATTAATGTTTCACTACTCTCTTTTTCTCTTTATACATATAGTTTCCTCCCTAAACCATCTGAAAGTAAATCGCAGCCTTCTGATAATCACCGTGTATCTACTAAGAATAAGGGCATTCTCCTTCAGATATGTTTTGATGTCCTTTATTTTATATTGATGGGGACAGATTCCCCGGAGGCAGATCTTTTTCCCAGGTCATTTTTTCCTGGTCCATCCCCCCTTCCCCCATCTGCTTCCTGAACCCCCAGTCCCTCAGTCAGGCTGCGCCTTGGAGAGCCGTTTGGTGAGCCGAGCCTCTTGGCCCCAACTCCAGGTTCTTCAGCATTGTTGACGTGTTAGGAGAGTGATGTGCCAGTGAAATGAGACCTTCTTATAATTCCACTTACTTTATAACCTCCCTAAATGTCAAAATGCCTCTGTAAATGCTTTCCATTGTATGTGCAGGCAGTCTTGGCTTTGCAAAGTGTGAACTGCTGTATTCATTTAGAGAAGTAGGGGTCATTGGTTTGGGTACCGTTTCCTACTCCTCCGTCTTCCTCCTTTTCCCACACCCTCCCGAGCAACTCGGGCTCTTTCAGAAGTTGGGTCTCGCCTGCTTCCCATAGTAATAAGACATCTTCCATGGGTTTGCGTTGGTGTCTATTTTTTCCTCAGGACCCTGTGTGGGAAACGTCACGTGTGCAGCACTTTCAGTGTTTCCGTAGACAAAGTCATTATGGAGATTCTCTGCTGGGGGTTCAGTAGAGGACAGGAAGCTAGGAAAGCCCACTCTCTGTGTCCTTTGGTTTAGGCGGTTGAGTCTGACCTGGGCTGAACCTGAGTTGAGGGGGTAACCCTGGCCAGGCATTTGCCCTGAGGTTGGTCAGGTGGCTGGACGAGCGCCTCCTCCCACTGACTTTGCGGAGCTGGGAGCACCACTGCTCAGCACTCTGCGCAGGACTGCTGCCTAAAGTCCTGCCACCCCAAAATCCAGTCTGCACAAGAGACAGAGCCGCTTTTCTAAGACACACATGTATCTTTTTTTTTTTTAAGATTTATTTATTTATTTATCCCCCCCATTGTTTTGCGCTCGCTGTCTGCTCTCTGTGTGTTCTTCTGTTTCTGCTTGTCTTCTCTTTAGGCAGCACCAGGAACCAATCCTGGGACCTTCCAGAGTGGGACAGAGGTGCTCAATCTCTTGCACCACCTCAGCTCCCTGGTCTGCTGCATCTCTTATTGTCTCTCCTCTGTGTCTCTTTTTGTTGCATCTTCTTGCTGCGCCAGCTCTCCGCGCGGGCCAGCTCACCACTTGGGCCAGCTCTCCATGCGGGCCAGCTTGCCTTCACCAGGAGGACCTGGGAATCGAACCCTGGACCTCCTATATGGTAGACGGGAGCCCAGTCGCTTGAGCCACATCCGCTTCCCCCACTGTATCTTTGACTCTGCTTAGAACTCTCCCTGGCCTTTCTTTTTCTCCAGGATTCATTCCAGGCCCCTTAATCTGTCTCTCCCTCATTTGGCTTCATTAGGCCCCAGCTCAGTTTGTCACTCTTTGTTACCTGCTCTGCCTGCATTTCACATTCTTACTAAAATCACGTCTGCCACGTTTGGGGCTTCTGCTTATGGTGCTCACTCTGCCTGTAATGCAGCTTCCCTCCCCTCCCTGGTCCACTTGCTGACTCCTACCCACCGTAGGGATCTGGCTTGAACTCCTCAGCCAGTGAAGGCTCTCCTGCCCCCTTCCCTGAGGCAGGTAGGCTTCATGGTGCTTCTCTTGTGCCCTTGTTCTGCCTCAGACTTACCTCCTTTCTAGCACTTACCACATTGTTTATGTGTCTGCCTCCTGCTAGACAACTGACTTCACCTTTGTATCTCAGGGCCTGGCTGGGTATAGGTCTCAGTGAACATGTGGGGCTGGGGGTGGGTGGATGGGTGGGTGGATTTGTCCTTAGAGCATATCCTCAAGTTAAAAGTAACTGCATGCCACGTGACCCTGCAGTACCACTACTGGGTATATACCCAGAAGAGCTGAGAGCAGTGACACGAACAGACATCTGCACGCCAATGTTCATAGCCACATTATTCATCATTGCCAAAAGTTGGAAACAACCCAGGTGTCCATCAACAGATGAATATATAAACAAACTGGTGTATTCACACGATGGAATATTATGCAGCTGTAAGAAGAAATGAAGTCATAAAGCATATGGCAACATGGATGAACCTGGAGGACATTATGTTGAGTGAAGCAAGCCAGACACAAAAGGACAAATACTGTATGAATGCGTTACTATGAACCAAATATATTGTGTAATATATTGTTTGACTCACACACACAAAAAAACAAAAAAACAAACAAAAAACAAAACAACAAAAAAATTTACATGTATCCATTACATTTAATTGAGAAATGTATATATTTATTCATCTGTGTTTACTTTTTAGTTTTTTTATTGCTTATGTTTTCAATTATTAAATGTACAAAATAAAGTTTAAAAAAAAAAAAAAAAGTAACTGCAGTCCACTTTGCTGTTTCCGGCCTGGTATGAGACAGCCTTGTCACAAGGAAGAAGAAAATAAAAATTTCCCCAGGTTATGAGGAGTCATTTTTCATATAAGTATCCAGTTTTGAAGAGTCTTTACTGGTCATCAGCAATGTGGGGCCTCCGTAACCTTCACTGGGCTTGTTGTATGTAGTCAAGTGTTAAAAAGAGAAAAGATCGTGTGACGTTTACCTCAGTTTAAAGAGCAAGAACTCACGAGAAGACCTTAACTTAGTTGTGTAAACTCTGAGTGTACCAGTAACCCAGCTTGTTACGTGCATTTTGCTTTGTGTCTTTGAAATTTATTGAATGTCCTCCTGTTTTTCAGTCAAACGCTTCAGAGAACCAAAGCACGAAAGACGTCCATGGAGGATATGGTGCGTATTTTAGTATTAACGCTTTCCTAGAAGGCTTTTGACTAATTTGGGGTTATTGTGTTTGTTTATTTGCTTGCTTGTTTGTTTGGGGAGGAGGGTGTTAGGGGATGGAAAGTGATCACTTAGGCATAACATAAAGTGGAATCCCTTAGTTTAGTTAATCAAGAACTATGTATAGGGGGTCGGATGTGGCTCAACTGGTTGGGCGTCCGTCTCCCATATGGAGGGACCCGGGTTCAATCCCTGGGACCTCCCGGTTAAAAAAAAAAAAAAAAAAAAAACTATGTATAATCCGAAAACACTTCTATTTTTTTTTTTTTAATTTTTATAGACACCCCAGAGGTGTTAGGTATTGAGTAATACATACAGGCAAAATTAACTTGAAAGAACTCTGAATTGCCCAGGGACTGATTGTCCCGCATTTTCCAGGTAACTTTTGAACTCTACCTATGTTTTATTATCACTCTGCTGTCCTGTTTTGGAAGATGGACAATAATACAAACACATCAGTCCCTGCAGCAGGCACCTTTGACCGTGTCACTGTTACTAAATTATGTTTAAATCTCTGGATACTATAGTTTGTTTGCTTTAGCAAAAAATAATCCAAATGCTCCTCTCTCCAAAACTAGTCTTTCTCGGTCTTAGGATGAGTCTGCAGTGGCAGTTTTTCCTTCGTAAAAACTGTTGGTAAAGCTTCAGAAGTAGATTCTGAAGACAAAACTCAAATAATAATAATCACTTGGAAGGAGATGGCCAGCTCCTCAGAAAAGCACCTGCTCACAAGAAACTGTGTTTCGGGGCTGCCTCAGGTTGGCACCTGCCCTGGCAAAATACCCATTCTCCCCTCCAGAGAAAACGTCCCATAAATCACTGTGACAAAGGCCCCTTTATAAAACTTTAAGCATATGCTTTATTGATCCCAAATACACTACTGCCAGTTGTTGACAATTCTTCTTTCCTCCAATCAGTTTCTCTCAAGTCTGGGCATTTGGCATTAAAATGGGTGTTTCCCACTTCAGGGCTGGGAGGGACCTGGTGAAGACCTAGCTTTCATGCACATTGTCCTTTCCGGTTATTTTAGGAAATGATTTTCAAGCCTGGGTCCCAGGTTGGTCTGGATAATCTCTAAGGTCCTGAGAGCCCCATGGCTATGTCCCCTTCCTTACCCCACAAGTGGCCTGGCCCAACTCCAGCTGCCTCGCTGGGGAAGCTGAGACACAGCCTTGGTCAAAAAGTTCTGCAGCCACAGACTCACGTGGTGTCTCCAGGTGTCCATGGCAGAGGAGAAGCTAGAGGCACACACCTGGCTCCCATCACATGGACAGGGGTGACTTGGTATTACAGAGATTAGCAACTTTATTTTCTTTTTTGGAAACTCCTGTAATCTAACCCAGGATTGGCAAACTACTGCCCAGAGGCCAAATCTGGCCACCATCTGTTTTTATTTAAAAAAAAAAAAACAAACAAAAAAAACGGGTTCTCGGAATGCTGCTCCCTGTGGCTACTTTTGCACTAGAATGGCAGAGCTGAGCAGTTGCCACAGAGTGGCCCACAAAGCCTAAAACCCTTACTGCCTGGCCCTTTAGGAAAAGGTTGTCTCCCTCGGATCTAACCCACTGCTTGAATGGAGCAGCTGACACTTGTTTAGGGCTGCAGCTGCTGCTGGATTCCTGCACATCTTATTAGTCTTGCACATAGTTCATTGCGAGTGAAGCAGACCAGGAGCTTTTTAAAAACAGGCTCACAAAGCTGTGGCCGAGCATTTTTGAAGTAACAAAAGAATGAAAAATCAAACACGTGTGTTTTAAATACCATTCATCAGTGGCCTTCTAGGGATGTCAAATGCAGCGTTATTACACGTTTCGAAATGTAGCTGAGATGCCAAGCCTGAGCTAGCACTAACTGTCCCAGGAAGAGTGACTTTCCTTTTCCAGATTTCTCAGTTTTACCCACATTGGATACTGTCATCCTGGTGGAGTGATAGCAAGTGATGGTTCTGTTTTGCACAGGTTCTTAGACACTTCCAAGCAAGCCATAGGAATGCTGTTCATCCACTTTGCAAACGTGTACTTAGCGGATCTCACCGAGGAGGACCCTTGTTCGCTGTAAGTGCCTTCGATTGCAGGGTGACAGCGGCTGCCGCTCAGAGGGCAGACTGGCTTTGCTTTGTGCCGCCAGCCTGGGGAGGGGGCGGCTCCCGTTTCTCCTCTGTGCTCCTCTGGGGGGGGGGCCACCGTGTGAAGGCCATCCCAGCTCACACGGCCATCAGCTGGCCCTTAGGGCTTTGCGTGGTGACTCCTGCCTTGGGGGGAAGGGAGAGGTGGCATTGTGGTGTCGGCCACTTGGGGTCAGAACCAAACAGTTGTTGACCATTGTGGACCTCTTTGACCTGAAGACCCCGGGCCGTTCCGCCTTGTCCTTGCGGGCTGCCTTCCACACAGCCCCCCAAGCAGTCTGCAAAATCCACACTGGGCCATGATACACCGTCCTCCCTGCTGGCAGCGCTTGCTTGGATGGCTCCTCAGCACAGTGAGTGGCAAAGGAGGCTCACCTGCCTTGTTCTGGCGCCATTGCCTGGTCTTCCTGGCTCCCCCGGCACTCCTGGTGCCCCCACCCCCCAGCTGTCCCTGCCTCTGTGCCTTTGCTCACACTGCCCCCCACCTGGAACGCCCTTGAGCACTGCCCTGCGAGCCTCTGAATGAGAGTCCGGGTATAGATAGGATCCAAACTGAAGAAAGACATGAGATGCCGAGCAGTGGCTTGAAGAGCTGAGCAGGGGGAGTAGGCATGGCTTTGGAGGGTGGCGAGGTCCCAGGTGAGTGAGGGCGAGCGCTGAGCCGGGGTGCATCTGGGTGCTCCATCCCTGACAGGGAGGGAGAAGGGGCTGGACTGGACCAGGGCCATCCTGGGAGTCTCAGCTCAGGGGGAAGAGGAACGTGCAAACACAGGAATGAGCTGCTTCCTGCAGCTAGGGGGACCCTGTGCTGGGGAGGCTGCTTCAGGGGGGAGTGAAGCTTTGGTGATGTCGAGTCCTGTGGTCCTGAGGAGCTGTGGTTCTAGCAAGACATGTATAGTGGTCACTCTGTGCCAGGCTCATTCTAAAAGTTTACATCCATTGACTCATTGAATCCTCACTCAGCCCTGCAATGTAGACACTTTGTTCCCATTTTACAGTGGGGGGAACCCAGGCGCAGAGAGCTTATGCATCTTACTCAGCTGAACCCAGCTCAGGAGTGATGGAGCTGAGATTTGAACCCAGGCAGTCTGACTCCAGGGCTCAGCTGACTCCAGGGCTCAGCTGACTCCAGGGCTCAGCTGCCAGGCTCACCGTAGTAGCTTGAGAGTCAGACTGCAGAGCATGGAACTTTCTGTCTTTATTCTCAGGGCCTAGAACTTAGCTCAATAAATATTTGGTGAGGAAATGAATGAACTAACGCATATATGTACATCAGCTGTTGTTATGTTCAGGGTTGGTCTCGGGTGTGGGAACTCATGTAGGAACCGCGTGAGACCATTTAGATTTTAAGGATCTGAGAGCTGCGTAGCCCAGGGCCAGAGCTCAGTGTGAGCTTGAGCAGCTGCCATGGAAGCAGCTTGAGCAGCTGCTGCTCCTTCCATCTCTGCTCTGAGAGGCACTCCTTGTGATTTTAAAGAGGAAGAATAGGCAGGAGGGAATGCTGCCCTGTGCTCTCTCCACGCTGGTTTCCGAGCTGTGAGTAGAAGCGAGCTGCTTCCTCAGGCATCAGAGTTACCCGCTCATCCCCAAAGCCGAGGCCTGGGGTAGGAGCTGGGGGTCTGCATAAAATCTCTCAAGCCTCGGCTGCTCGAAAGTGCTCAGCTGGCTTTGTGTCCTGGAGCTTATCTGGACGGATCTCAGAGCCATGCAGTGTCACCAAAGGGTACCTGACCCAGGGCCTGCGCGCCTCCTGCTTTGTCTGCCCTCTAGAGAGCTGGGGCCTCGCTCAGCACTGGAAGGGGGTGCTGTTCCCATGTCCTTGGGAAAGCTCCCACTCCTCGGGCTCCCCAGATGTGTCTCAGCAGCTTCTGCCATCTAGCAGGTTCCTGGATGCAGGGCCCCCAAGGGAAAGTGGGCAGGGGCATCCCCTTTGGAAAGGAAGGGAAGGCTTTAGGCCAGGCAGATGGAAATAGACCTTGAAAGAACCCGTGGTCAGTGTGGGCCTTCTCTTCCAACCCAACTTTCCTTCTACCCGTTTTCCTTCTTTTTCCGACGGGGAGCAAAACTCTCTACTTAAAATCTGTCTCTTTGGCAGGCTGTGGAGCTGCAGGGATGCTTGAGGCCCTCGTGGTCCTGCCCTCTTTGGTCAAAGAAACCCAAGACCCTTCTCCTGCCCGGCCCCATGCCCTCTCCCTAGCAGGCTGGACCGGCAGGGAGCGAGCACAGTGACTGACACATTTTTAAAATCTCTTAACTGGTTTTTCTGTTGACTGTCTTCTGTAGCCTCTTGACTTGGCAGGCACCTCCTCCACCCCTCCTTTAAATGTTAAACCCCTGGTGGGTAACTAGCACATGGGTGTGGGAGCCTGGAAGTGAGAGCTGCAAGCTCCGCAGCCTCTGGCACAGATGTGTTTGAGTCCACCCCCCAAAGAACAAGCTGTGTGGGCAGCTTCTCCCCGACCTGTACCCACATCGGCCTTGCCGCCTGGCCCTGGTAAGCGCCACCCTGAGGGCCTGGCCAGGCAGTGTCTGCTGCCTGGCTGGCGCCTCCTGACGAGCCGACGTGCCTCTCTGCACAGGTACCTCATCAATTTTCTCCTGGATGCCACCGTGGGCATGCTGCTCATCTACGTGGGCGTGCGCGCCGTGAGCGTCTTGGTGGAGTGGCAGCAGTGGGAGTCCCTGCGTTTTGGTGAATATGGTAACGTACCATGGACACACGCTGGGGGCGTGGTGGGGTCTGCCAGGAAGGGGCTCTGCTGCTTCACTAGTGCAGCCAGCCAGGCAGGTGCAGAGCCAAAGGTTTGGGGGGGGGGCGGGCGGGGGGCTTGTTTCTGGGGCCTGATCACCATCCTCCCGAAAGCGTCACGGGGCCACACATCTTAGGCATCAGGGGGCCACTTCACTGCCCAAGTTCTCTCCTTTGTGGCAGGAAGAGTAGCAGGAGCCAGGAGACTCGTGTGTGCCGGGAGGAGCCGCATGTCTGCCTCTTCTAGCAGAGGGCAGTGACAGTCCCACCTGCAGGCGCAGGGCCACCTCGCTTCCCCCAGTGCTCACACCTCTGCCCACCTCGTTTGAGAGACTGGGGTGGCCCTGAATTTGCGAGGCGCTCAGCAGGGCATGGCATGCGCTGCCCCTCTGTCTGCTGCATGTCTGTGCCCGTCCTTTCGCTAGGCCTTTCCCCTGCAGAGCAGGGTCTGCAGGCCAGGACCCAAGGGCACCTTCCCTCGCAGGCCAGGTCGCCTTTCTCTGTCTCCCAGCTGCAGGCTCTCCTCACCCAGCAGCCGGCATGCCTGTCCCGGGAATCCAGGCCCATGTACAGCTTAATACAGATGACCCGTGGGCGCTGGCTCGGCTTGGGCCCACTCCCATCTTGTCAGACCCATGGAACACCAGCCTAGATTGGAAGCTGCCCTGTGGCTGGCTCCAAACACACCTGCAGTACCTTTTACTTTGTACTCCCAAGAACTGTCTGGGTGTGGCCTCAACAGAAGCCGGCTCTGAGAGGTGCCTTCTTCAGCCCTTGCTGCCCTCTCGCACCCGCTAGATTCAGGACACAGGATTAAGGGCTAATGTCAGCTCTTTCCCACCTTCAAATCAGGGCCCTTGCTGTCTGTTGACGGTGAGCAGAATGTCGTGTCAACTGGACCAACATCAGTGGAACATTTGCCGTGAAAGGGGCACCGGGATGAGAGGGAGGGAATGAGGATGGAATTCTGGATCCTTACTCTCTCTTCCTGGCCATGCCTCCCAGAGAGCTCAGGACTCAGGGCCACTTACACCTAAAGGCTGACGACTCATAGGAGACTGACATTTTAAAAGGGGAGCCGGTTTGTGGAGCCAGCTGTGCGTAGCTTGGGTATTTCTAGAGATCTTAAGTAATTGTTTGACTCCAGCTAGTGGAGATGAGCTCAGGCAAGGGCTTTTCTTAGTCCCGCTACTCGATGCCCATGAGTCACTGATTTAAGATAGTGTCTGACACTGGCACACGCCTTCTGTGGCTCCAGGAAGGCCTCTGAGAAGCTCCCGAGCTTGCAGGACTGCAGGGGGCAATGCCCTCATTTATAGACTAGGCAGAGAAATTCAGTGACACAGGGAACTCACCCAGCCAGTGCATGGTTGGAGGCCCTTGTGTCCACTGCACCAGGTACCTAATACTTCCCACCACCTCCAGGAAGACTGCGCATAATACTTCTTTGCTATTAAGATCCCTCTGGAAGGCAGGGCTCTCAACTTGACTGTAACTGACCAGTGCTGTGGTAGCTCCACCTCCAGCCACTTCTGTGCTGCCTGGGAGCCTGGGAATGGAGACCAGGTCTGGTCCTGATACACTGGGCATCATGGTATTAACTCGTTCCCAAATAGGTTTTGTCTGCATCCCCAAGATTCATTCAAACGGAAGAAGGCAACGGCTGTTTGAGCCTCCTGCCTCCGTCCACCCTTCTCTACACACTTGGCCACCTCGGCTCCTGCCCTGGAGTCATCCCACCACTGCCTCTGGGACCAGAGTCTTCAAGCCAGGGTGTGTTCAGATAAAGGTGCCCTTCCTAGGACTGCCCCGATCCTCCCCAGGCCTGTGTCCTCAGTTACTGTCGTGTTAGTTTTGTACAGCTGCCATAACAAGTCGCCACATTGTGATCTGTGCTAAACAGTGCAGATGTATTATTTTACAGTTCCGTAGCTTAGAAGTCTGGCATGGGTCTCACTGGGCTCAAAAAAAGGTGTCAGCAGGGCTTTGCTCCTTCCTGGGGGCTCTGAGGGAGAACCCGCTTGCCCTGCCCAGCGTCTAGAGGTCACCAGAATGCCTCGACTTGCAGCCCCAGCTAGTGTGGCAGTGGGGTTGGTCTCACATGGCATCACTTGGACTCTCCTGCTTCTCCCTTGTGATCACGTTGGGCCCACCTGGATGATCCAGAATACTCTCCCTATTGTAAGGTCGGCAGATTAGCGACCTCCACTCCCCTTTGCCATGTAACCTCGTACACTCATGGGCTCCAGGGATTAGCTTCCAGGCATGGCTGGGGGAGGCCACTCTTCTGCCCACTCACCCTGTTACCAGCCCATCCCGGCGGGGAGGTGACTCCATGGAGGCCCCGTAGCTCCCTCCTTGGGGAGATGAAGAAGGAGGGCTTGTTCTCTAGGTGGCTTTGTGCCTGGAAGGGAAGGCAGGAGCCTGCTAACAGCCCCAGAGGATGAGCCAGGATCTGATGGCACGGTGTGTGCAGTCGGGTGGCAGGGCCGCTCTTCCCAGACAGACGCCCTGACAAGGCTTTCCATGGGCCCCGGCGTTCATGGGCTCTGCCACGGTGCCTACCCAGCCCCCCGGGCGCAAACGTCCCCCTTTGGCACCTATGCCTGCGATTTATCCTGAAGGAATACCAATCCAACACAGGCAAAGCAGCTGCACGCCTGAGTTGTCCCATGCAGTGAGAAGGACACGAGAATGCCTGGCGTGCCCGCCCTTTAGAGCTGAGGCCGTGGACCCCAGACAGAAATCAGAAGACGCTCATTCAGCTGTGGCCGTGCGCCATCTCAATGCAGAAAAGGAGATGCAGTGGTAGAGGTTACGCGGGGTGGTTTTTTTTCTTCTTTTCACAATGTTTGAACTTTCTTATTATGGCATCTAAATGAAAAGAGAGACAGCTGAGCTAAATTGTGGAGCAGAAACTGAGAGCAGTTTGAGGGACAACATGAGGCAGATGGGAGGAAAAACATTTTCCCCTTAGGCATTAAACACTTAACATGGAGTAAGTGGCTCTGAGCAGGTAGACTTTCTTTTGGTATTAAATAAGCATTGTCACTTGTTCTGTTGACTTTTTTTTTTGGCGGGGGGGGGGGGAGGGGGGTTATCAGGGCTGGGGATTGAACCTGGAACCTCATATGTGGGAAGCGGCGCTCACCACTGAGCCATATCGGCTCCCCTTAGTTGGCCGCCTTGTTTTGCTTGTTGCTTATGTTTTTAGGAGGCACTGGGAACTGAACCCAGGATCCTCCTGTGTGGAAAGCAGGCACTGAACTGCTTGAGCCACATCCCTCCCCTCTGTTGACTTTTAAACATACCAGTTCAGATTCAGAGATATTTCCTAGCAGTAATTTCCATCTGACTGTCCCCAATCTTACTTAATGTTTTTTAACAAATATTTTGATCTGTTGTTTTTGAGAACTTGCCAAAAGGATTATAAAACTCTATTAAAATCTAGCAAGGAGGGATTGTGCTTCTGAATTTTTTTTCCCTCAAATATCCCTTGGCCTAGGAGTGAAAGACAGGAAGATTTGAAAGGCTGCTGATACCTTCCTGTATGCTTTCTGCCACGCTTCTCCCAGGATTTTTCCAGAAAAGGAAAAGGCTTTGTGTTTTGTCCATTACAGCTACATGAAGGTATTCACTTATGCGTCTGCTGTGTACAATGGCAGGCTCAGGCAGAGCCAGGGGCCTCTGATGCAGATGCCTGAGGATAGATACGCAAGCCGTGGAAATGAATGAGACACTGGAGATTCTGTTTGGGCCAAATTCTCCTCTCACAGCCTGGATTGGAACCTTTGCCTCCCCTAAAATGTTGCTCTCCCCCCATCTTTTTTGGCCACCTGCCTGTCACTGAGCAGTGGCTTGTTGCCTGCAGGGCTGGCCCCGCTCTCCACCAAGTCCCTTCTGAAGCATTTTAAAGGAGCCCCAGGCCCTGAGCGGCCCCACCCTAGACTGTTGGATTACTCTGTTTCTCAAGCCTGAGGACTGATGGAATCCCTGCTTGACCTTTGTCACCCCCTAGGACCGGGCACTTCACTCCTGCTCCCGCCTCCTTGCCTTGAAGTCTTCTCTCTCCTCCTCCCCGTCTCCAGCCAGGGTGTTTTGGGCTGACCTGAGCTAAACAGTGGGACTGTGAATTCTTCCAAGTCAGATCTCTGCTCTCAGGGCTCAGGGCAGCAGGAGTGGCCAGGGGAGTGGGAATGGGGGCAGACGGTGGAAAGGTGGGGGTGAGCACGGGCAAAACAACACACTTCCCCCAGACAGAGTTCAGGCTACAGCGCACCACCGTCACCGGAAAAATCAACAGTGGATAATAATAGCAGGCTTGCTCAATCCAGCCTCTGCTGCCAGCAGAACAAAAAGAACCAGCTTTCCAGAGCCCCTGCAGCGGGCACTTACTAACTTCAGTACTTTTTAATTATATCTCAGAATCTCTTGAAAGAAAGGCCAGTCTGGTAACTCCAAATTAGGAGCTCTCTGACTGAACTTAGTTAAAACTCCCGCATCTGTCTTGGGGGTGAAGTGACTCTTAGCCCTTGGGGAGCTCACTAAGCGCTCTGACGGCGGGGTCCTGGTGGGGTTCACTGTGCGGGCTCACGAGGTGGGGGGGTGCTGGGACCCCCGCGGGACTAAGCACCTGCCTGTCTCCGCAGGAGACCCACTGCAGTGTGGAGCCTGGGCCGGGCAGTGTGCTCTTTACATTGTGATCATGATGTTTGAAAAGTCCGTCGTCTTCATCGTCCTCCTAATACTGCAGTGGAAAAAGGTTTGCCTCTCTCCCCTGCTCTGGCAGTTCCTTGAGAAGCTCGGCAAGACAATACTTCCTCCCCCCTCACCCATCCCCAACTGCCACCCTTCTGGAAAACCAAATTGATTGTTGCTTTTCTACCTCTGTGAAGATATCTTAGATTTGAGCTTGTAGGGCAGCCCCTGGCTGGCTTTCAAGAGCATTAACTGGTCTCATCCTTCCACTTCATTTTTATAAACGTCCAGTCTGCATTAAGCCCTGGGATATAGAGAATGAGTGAAAATACACTCCTGCCTTCAGGCTGCTTAGGGTCCAACATTGGGCTTCAGGAAGCCTTGCAACTGTAAATGTTCTTTACTCTTAGAAATGTCCTCCTCACCCACCCCCTGGTTGCGTGATTTAATCAAAGCTTTTGGTGCCCCTGGCACCATCCTCGGCTTTTGACCATGCTGTGCCCTGTGATGATGTCCTGGTGAGCCCACAGCTCCCCCGCAGCCCTGGCATCTGCTTCACTGCCCCCAGTGCTGCTCCTTTCCAGGGCAGGCCTACAGGAGACAGCCCAAGAGCCGTCAGGAACAAGTGGCTCAGATCCTGGCCTCCCTTTGGTTTTATTTGTGGCTGTATTTGTTTTATTGCTTAAGAAAATAGCCCAAGCATTCTCAGAGGTGGTTGGGGTGCGGGGTTTCTCTCCGAAAGTAGGCAGGCACCTCATGGCCAGCGTCTGTGAGGCGCGTTCACTGACTCACCCCTCCAACTCCCTGAAGCCCACGCTCCACCCTGAGGGCTTCAGGCCACTCTCCACTCGGCCAGGAGCTGGATGGAGGTTGCTTTGCCCTGGTTTAGTGGCTGCAGGTCTGCTGCGCTTTGTAATTCCACATGGAAGGAAAAGCTGCCACAGGTGCTGACTGCTCAGAGCCGTCTCCGAGGGAATCCTCTGTGTGCAGTCGTGGCTTTCCTACCATGGCTCTGGGCGCAGAATCTAAGCTGAGGCCCCTCTCTCTGGTCCCCAACCACCTCACTGAGTCTGCTTCTCTTTGCAGGTGGCCCTCTTGAATCCCATTGAAAACCCAGACCTGAAACTGGCCATCGTCATGCTGATCGTCCCCTTCTTTGTCAATGTCAGTGCCATGTTGCGTATTTTACCCAAGTTTGCTTCCTGCCTTCCAGGGTTCCTGTTCAAAGTTTTGAGTCTGACAAAGAAAACTCACCTTATAACCCTTAGGTCCTTCTTAAAACTGTCTCTGTGAACATTTGCCACCCCCTCCCGCTCCCCTTTCCCACCCCAGAGCTGGAACTGGCAGGTCCTCTGCCCCAGGGCCTCTGCCTAAGACGAGGAGTCCTGGGAGCTTTGTCTTCCCCTCCCAGCCCAGTGTCCTCCTGCTAGGAACCCTACCCCATGCATAATGCCAGCTTCTAGGTCCTGGTGTGTAGTTCTCCCCAGCCGTCTATTCTTGACCACAGACCTCAAAGAGAGGTTATAAGCACCATGGCTAGAAGTTGGGAAATAGGGAGAAGAAATGGTGACAGAATCTAGGCAAACAGATGGTGATGGAGGAAGCCAGCCCACTACGACAAGTCCACGGGAAGGAGCCTGACCGGGAGTCCAGAGGCCTTGGTTCTGGACTACCTGCTGGGCCAAGGGCCAGGATGGGGTGCCCTGTCAGTTACCCACAGCAAAAAGGATGGCCTTGCCAAAGAAGAAAGCTGAAGCAGAGGAGAGGGAGACGGGGGCTCTCTTAGCTTCCGAGAGGTGGCAGGGGGACGGAATGAGGCTTTTCTTCCATCGTTCTGGGTGTCATCATCTGGAATGGGGGTAGGGGGTGGGGCTGCCCTGCTTTGCTAAACAGCTGGTCCCAGAGTAACCTGCACTTTTTCTTCCCACAGGCGCTGATGTTCTGGGTAGTGGACAATTTCCTCATGAGAAAGGGGAAGACGAAAGCTAAACTAGAAGAAAGAGGTGCCAACCAGGACTCAAGGAACGGGAGCAAAGTGCGCTATCGCAGGGCCGCCTCCCACGAGGAGTCTGAGTCCGAGGTAGGAACCTGTCGTAGGACAGGTGGCCAAGGAGGTATCTGGCCTCGTGTCTGCACGTGCCGGGGGAGGGAGAGCGGCCCAGGTCACAGGCGGCGGCCAGCCCCCAGCGAACGGCCGGGCCAGGGAGCACGGGGCCCCTCCAACCTGGCATCGGCCGTTCCAGCCTTTCCCGGGTGCTGGGAGGTCTGAGAAACCAGGCAGGGGGAAGGTCGGATTGGCAGCGTCAGCGCACTAGCCCCGCTGCCCCGGCTGCATGGCTTTCATTCCAGGGGCTGCAGAAAGCAAAGGGCTCCTGTTTGCCTTCAGAAGTTCCAAAGCTGGCTCAAAGCAGCCACTCCAAAATCCCCCTGCCTCGTCTGTGCCCCGCAGATGTTTCCCTTTCCTTTTGAAAGGGGCTTTTCGGTTTGTTTTTTTGCACTATTTAGGGCAGCCCAAAGATCTGGGATGCTCTGCTTTTTTGCCAGGCTGACTTAGGCTGCAGGTCCCCACCGGGTTTGCGCTGGTTGGTTCTGTGAAGGTTTGGGTCCAGCTGGAGGGTGGGTGGAGACCTGGGGAGCCCTAGTAGAGGAGGGGGTCTGGTTTTCAGGAGGCAGGGGATGTACTTGCAGTAAAGGAGGCCTGTGGTGGGCCCAGAAGGCCTCGTTCCAACAGGGCGCCTCCCGTCACCCTGTTCTAAAGAAACGCAAGACCTGAGGTCCCCTGAAGGGGCGGGCAAGCCAAGAGGCCCTGCTGGCCAGGACTCAGGGCTCTGCCCCTCTGCCGCCCCAGATCCTGATCTCGGCTGATGACGAGATGGAGGAGTCCGACGCAGAGGAGGACCTCCATGGACTGACGCCCCTGAAGCCTGTGAAGAAGAAGCACCGCTTCGGGCTGCCCGTATGACCCACCCCGTGCCGGGGGCGACAGGTTGGGGTCCAGCCGGCCGCAGCGTCGCCCTCCCCTCTCTCCCTGCCCCTCCTTTTCTACCTCCGCTCCTCTTGCCGTCTCTGCCCACTCTCTAGCCCCTCCCAGACTACTGAGACTTCAAAAGGGGAAGGCGACCCAGCGCCGAGGGGGCCAGGGGCAGCTGGAGGACCCCGATTCAGTTGCACTACAAACACTGACCAAATATGCAAGCAAGGAGTTTTGTCTGTCGTTGTCCCTAACAGGCTTGTGAGGGACTCGAGGCCACGCTGTGTCTGAGGGCACTGTGGGGGGACGCCACACTCAGGCGTGGGCCTCCCTCGCAGCAGGGCCCAGGAGTGTGGGAACAAGACGTGCTTTGGGTTCAGATCCACTCACTGACCAAGCTGGAACCGGTATGCTTTCTTACTCGAAATGGATTTTGTAACTCTTGTTTTTATTCTAAAGTCTGTTTTATGAGCTGTCAGTGTTAACGTTTTTTGAGTATGTGTTTATTTCCTACAAAGAACCTACAGGACTAATGGGTAAAACATAGATTTTTAAGTCTTCCTTATGCTGTTTGACTTTTATATTTTTAAGTTATATTTTCATACTATTGTATTTAAAAACTCTTTTTAATCCCCAAAGAAATGGGTGTGTTTGCCTTTCATGGGTTGTGAACTAGTGGGAGGAAAATGTCAGGGGTTTTTAAATTTGGGATATTGTTAGAAATCGCCTAAAATGAGGTAGGAAGGGAACTTGGCCGTTCTGTGAAATCCACAAACCCAGTGGTTCTGTGAAGGTCAGGCCTGAGCACGAGGCTGCGGGTCTCAGCGAGCGGAGCGGCCCAGGGTGTGTGAAACGGGAAGGCTTTGCCCAGGGGCCCATGAGCGTTTTGGCATTGCTGCTGGCAGTTTAGCAGTCTGGGACCTTGTAAGCTAACCCTGACCAAAAAAGGGGCTGAAGAGGCTGGACCAGTCCACTCTTACTTGTTCCTCCCTCTCTCTAGGGCCTCTGGGCCTGGCTCTCAACAGCAGCCTCAGCCTCCCGGCCTCGCACTGCCGCGGCCCTCAAAACCGGCCTCGGCCCAACTGCAGGAGCCCCCACTCGGGTACCTGGTGCCTGTCCTCTCGGTGTCAACCGCTCGCTTTGCACAACAGCCTGGAGAACCCCTGCTGACCACACAGGCAAAGCTGAGGGGTGCCTGGGGTGGGGTGGCTGGAGGCTAGATGAGATGCCTCTAGGCCTGTGTCTCCTTCTCAGCATGTGCAGGGCCCCTGGGGCTTGGAGAATTTGTCAAATAGCAGTGGAACAGGCAGAGGCCTACAAGAGCCCCTTCTCCTGCTGCAGAGCCTCCTGCAAGGCAAAGCAGCCCTGTAGTTTGTCCCAGCCAAGAGGCCGCCAGGGAAGTTGAGGAACAGAAAACTGCACAGCTGCTGTGTGAGCTGGAAGTGAGGCCGCCCGGGCCTGCCGCAAGACAAGTGCAGGGGAACACAAACCATGGAACCTTCTTTTTGTATTACCTAAAAACATGCTTTATTTTCTGCACGTTGGGTCATAATTGTGAGTGCGTGAAGCAGTTAAACTGGCACCCAGGACTGTTCCCTCCTGCTCTGTCAGGCCCGCCTGTCCCCATGGACCTGGGCAAGGCGTGGTGAGGCCTTAGCACGCCTTCCTCCGGGGCTCTGAGCCCTGCAGCTGGGCAGTACGAGGTGGCTCTGCCAGGGTGGCTGCCACGCAGCCAGAGGAGAGGGGCCCTGTGGCGTGTGAAATGGAGATCCATCTCAGGTCATGCATCGCTTCCACTTTCATTTTATCCCTTTGTCACCTCCTCCCCCATCCCATGGCTGCATTAGTGGGTCTTTCCCTGCCGATTCTCTCGCGTGGGGAAAAGGCAGGTGCCAGGTCCTCCTGAATCACAGTTGGGAAGACTTGGGCTGCCTTAGTTCCCAGTAAGGCAGTCAGCCCCTCATGGCCTCACTGGCCCACCAACTTCTACCCTCCTGTTTCATTCTGAACTGCCCACAGCTGTTTCTTCACCTTCCTGGAGCTCAGAGTCGGAGCTCTGTTTTCACTCCTGAGTTCCTAATGTTTCTAAGCAGGGGCGACAGAGTAACTGGGGGCTTTTCTGTGGTGCACTGTCCAAGAGAACAGATGCAGAGGGCCGTGGCCAGGGCTTTCTCCCTAGCTGATCTCCCTCACGGGGCTCAGTGTTCTCACCACCTTTTCCGAGGTGCCTCAGGAGGGACAGCGCTTCCCCGGCCAGATGGCCTGGCGGGCAGTCAGAGGCAGGCCGCACCAGGTATGAGGACGAGGGGACGCTGACTGGAGACTGACGAATCTTAGTTGTCCAAATGTGGTCCTTGGCCAAGCCAGTCATGTCACAAAGTTGCAAGTCCAGGTCATGAACAGATTTCTTGTAACCAGTGGAAAGTCCCAAGGAGGTCACAGACTGGTGTTGCTGTTTTCTTGTGGCTGTCAGCGGAAAGCTGACCAGAGCTGGGAAGGATGCAAGCGAAGCCATGTGTGGTGGCTTCCTGGTCCCTTCAGCCTGGAGATGTGCGAGTTGACGGCCTCCTCGCACTCTAACTCGTGCCCCTGTCTGACTTTCTGCACGGGGAGTCACATGTTCTCATTGTCCTGCCATCCTCTTTCTTCAGGGAAGAGATGTAAAGGCGCAAACCCAAGGTGTAGCAGGCCTGGAGTCCATATGCGAAGGCTGCCCAGGACCACTGGAGAGAGCAGTGCCGGGGGCAGCTCCGCTCCTTTGCCCCCTGGCTGCGGTTCCCTGGCCTCCCCGCAGCCAGGTCCACATAGCTGGCGCGGGACCCACTGGCCAGCGCAGCCACACTGGGGCGGCAGGGTGTGCTTCTGGCTGGGGACAGAGGGCTCTCCTCTTACCTGTAAACCAGTGGCAGCTCCAAAAGCCTTTGCTTCTGGGGACGGACTTTTGGTGTGACTTGGTGTCAGCACCTTGAGCTCCTGGGTTGGTTGGTGGGTTTGGTTGTTTTAATTTTATTTTCTCTCCATGAAGTTTAGGACAAGTCAGAGCTATGTGAGCAAAACCATGGCCTGCTTCTGCCCTCCCAGTGGTGGCGTTTGGCCAGTGGTGGTACAATTCCCAAAAAAAGATCTGGAAACGGATGGGAAGATGGTATGCGTACGTCGTGAAACGGTTTACAATAAAGTCTGACATTACAGTTTTTAAAAAAGAAACCATCACTTTTGTGGTTGTTGCCAGTTGTGTGTTCTCTGGAGTTGAAACAGCTTAGTGGGCTCAAAAGAAATTCCCCAGTGAGTTAGAAGGTTCTAACAGGAAACAGTGAGAAGGAGCCTTAGATAGCCTCGTGGCAGAAGAGGAAGCCAGAGTCTGCGGAGGGGAAAGAAACAGCCTGTCACCACTTCCACTTCCTTGCTGCTGATGGCTTCAGCTTCTCTACCTCCTGGGCGTGGCTTGTGCTGGAGTTAGGGAGGAGGAATGAGCCCTGAGGCCAGGGGCTGGAAGGAGGCCTCCGGCTGCAGCCCCACAGCACTGAGCATTGCTCCCTGTCCTTGGAGGCGCGCCTGGCCTGGTGGTCGTCCAGGCCCCTAGACTCCCTGCCCTTGGCCCTAGCGGCAGGTGGGCTTCCACAAGGCCTGGCCTGCCCTCAGCCGTGCCCTGGGCCCCGTCCGGAGCTCCTGGCCCGTGCCCACAGCTGTGAGCCGCATTCCTCCCGTCAGCACTTGTCTCAAGGTCGAGCTTACCAGGCCCCACGCTGGCCTCCTGGGGGCCCTGGGATGGGGCCTGTGGCATGACACCAGTGGAGTGGCATTTGGGGTAACCAAATGCCAGGGCCTGGGTGGGTACCATCTGCCAGGAGCCGTCAAGGCTAAAAGCAATCGCCACCACAGACTGAAAAGGCCTTGGGCATGTCTGACCTCGGCGGCCAGGCCTGCCCTGCCCACCCACCCGGTCTCAGGGCCCTGCGCGTGTGCCCCGGGGGGGATCTTCCCTTGTGACGGGGTGGGAGCCCACCCTCTCCACAGCTCATACCTGAGGTGGGCCCTTGGTTGCTGCTGGCCGCCGCCTCACCCTCTCAGCAACTGAAACTGCCCTGCAGGCCAAGCCCCCTCCAGCCAGAGGCTCTGTCTCTCCTGCTTTCACCTCACTAGTGCACTCCACGAATCCCCAGGCCCTGCGACCCCTGCCTCGTTTGTCCCATTGCTAAGCTTGCCCTGGGAGCCGGACAGGACGAGGGCATGGCCAAAAACTGGGATGGAGCAGCTCTACAGGCCTCCCCGGGCCTCGTTTTCTCCACCTGGGGCCCCAGAGTGGCCCCTGCCTTCTGAGTCTGCTGTGAGGGCCCAGCGAGTTCACCGTGAGCAAGTGCTCCAGACTGTCAGACACAGGAAGCTCCTGCCCTGCCGCCGCGCAGGGATGGAATGTCTCTTTCCACTGGAGTCCAGGGAAAGGGGTGGAGAGAGGAAAACAAGCTCGGAGCCATCCCCGGCTGAGGCCCTCCCTCTCCTCAGGGATCCCCTCGCACACTGGGATTGGCCATTGCAGACAGACAACAACTCAGACTGTCACACACGTGGTCCAGGACTCAAATTCACAAACACATGCCAAGGCGCTGCCAGGCCCCGCCTCTCCTACCTACTAATAGAGCAGCTGTCCCCGAGGCACAGGGGCTCTCCAGCTGTCTGCTTCCGTCAGGGCCCAGGCTGCAGTCCCCCGGGCACAGCGCTCAGCAAGCCCCTCTCATCCCCAAGAATAAACTCTGAAGCCAGTGGCTGGCGGACCTGAATCACCAGGGGCCTGGTGGAGGCGGAGTGACTTCCCGGGACGGTCAAGCAGTCTATATAAGCTCTGCAGGGCTGGGCTCTTCTCACATCTCCTCCACGGGCTGCTGCTGCCAGAGAGGGCCTTTGGAGAGCCAGCACCCACCATGTCCCAGGTAGGAGGGCCCAGCATGGGCCATGTTGGTGCCAAGGTAGGTGAGGGTGGAGACCTAGACAGTCAACTCTGGCAGAGGTGGCTTGAGTGTAAACGTGGGAGCCTCTCCAGCGCCTGGGAGGTTGGGGCCCAGGGAAGACAGCCTTGGTGTGTTAGGAGAGGGCTGAGGGAAAATGTGTCTGGTCCTTAGAGATCTCTGCGTGTGCTTACGCCTTTGTATGTGTGCAAAGGAGCCGCTTGTATGGCTTGGAGTGTGGAGTTGTGTATACTTGTAGCATGGCCTCTGTAGCCATGCACTCCGTGTGTTAGCATATTCATGTGAGGCTGTATTTGTAGGTGCGTGCTCCATGGCTGGGTATCTGCCTGGTAGGCTGTGTCTTCATGAATGGGTGCAGTGTTTTGCCCCAAGGAGCTGAGCCCAGGCTGAGGGATTTGGGAATTCCTGCACTTGCTCCCAGGACTTAGGAAGGAGTAAGGCTTCAGGCTCACAGGCGCCAGGGAGGTTTGCCCTGGCTGCCTGCTCCGTGGGTGGGTGCTGACTCAGGACTGTGACTCAGGGGGCATCTCATTCCTCTACCCCATTCCCACCCCCAAAACGCAAGGTAAATACTGGCTTGATTTTTGGTTTTGGTGGGAGGGCAATCCACAAGGACCCCCTCCCACACCATGAGCAGATATTGGAACTCACCAAATTCCTGACTCCAGAAAGCCCCAAAGCCTCTGAGCCCCAAAGCCGGTCCGTTTCCCCTTTCCCCATTGTGCCTAGCCCTGAGCTTGGCCAGGCCAGCGTGAGGCCTGAGCAGCCCCTGCCCCCAGGAGCTCCCAGGCTGTGGGGTAAGGACAGATGTATGAGTGAGACCAAGAGGGCTGGGGAGCTTCGGGAGGGAGGAGTATAGTTGGGGAAGGCTTCCTGGAAGAGGAGTGGGGCCTTGACTTGGCTCAAGTCCAGTGAGCAGGGACAAGGTATCCCAGGGCTAAGGCGCAGAGGTGGGAAAGGGCTCAGCTTTGAGGCCCAGGTTGTGAGAGAAAGCTCTGGGCTCTCCAAGGCTGGTGCTCAGGAAGCTCCTGTCAAGAAGAAGCGCCCCCCTGTGAAGGAGGAGGACCTGAAGGGAGCCCGAGGGAAGCTGGCCAAGAACCAGGAGATCAAGTCCAAGACCTACCAGGTCATGCAGGAGTGTGGTGAGTGCCGTCCACGGGTGGTTGGGGGGGTGGCTCGGGTGTGTGTCTGGAGGGGCCGGGGGCAAGAGGCCTTCCCTCTAGGAAGCCCGGCCAGGCCCCTGACTGTATGTCTCCCCCCAAGAGCAAGCTGGCGAGGCCGCCCCCTCGGTGTTCAGCCGCACCCGGACCGGCACCGAGACCGTTTTTGAGAAACCCAAAGTTGGACCTGCCAAGAGCATCTTTGGCTGAGAAGCGCACGCCACTCCCCTCACCATCCCAAGCACCACGACACAGAAGCCTTTAACGAGAACTTTTTTTAATGCCAGATTGTGCCCTTCTCTCCTGCTGTCTCTGGAACCGCCCCCACCCCCCACCCCTGCTGCCCTGGCCCTTCAGCCATGGGAAACCTTGGAAACACCAATAAAGAAGATGCCCAAGCGGCCCCAGTGTTCGGAGGGTGTTGGTTGGTCCCTGGCCATGGCCCCTGTACTGGAGGGGAAAGAGGGGGCCAGGGTGGGGTGTGCAAACGTGTTCTGTACCCATCCCGGGCTTTGGGGAGGGCCCCAGAGGATAATGTGGGTGCTATTTTGGGCACTGGGTCGAGCTAGAAAGAGCCGAGGGCGTGGAGACCTGGCACTGACCTTGTTTCACTTCAGACCTGTCTCTTGTTTTCTGAGCCTCAGTTTCCCCCTCTCTTTAACTGGGGAGTTGAGCTAGAGCCTATTCTATAAAACAGATCACAGTGACACTGCTCAGAGTGAAGTAGGTGGGGGCCTGGGGCTCCCCCTCCCCCTGTCTTCCACAGGAGCCATTAAGATGCTTCCAAGGACCCCAAGGCTCTGTGGGACCCGGGGACCTTAAAAGCCCTGGCATCCTTGTTCACACTGCCTCCTCGCCAGCTCACGACCCCCTAAAAGGCAAAGCCTGGTCAAAACAGTTCCCTGAGCTTCTCTCTCCTCTTCCTGCCCTTTCCACTCGCACAAAGCTCTCTGAGGCATGGTAGCCCCAGGTTCTTGGCTCGTGTGGGATTCTTCCCTTCTTTAGGTCTCAGTGTCCCCTGTGTATTTGAACTGCCAGATTCCAGGGACTACAGGGGCCCGTCCAGCTGGGCCCGCAAGACCATGGGATGGGCTGGCAGGGCCAGGCAGGATTGATTTCTCGTGAGGGGAGCCCCTGCCGGCCCCTGGGCAGGTAGTGCTGGCTGCCCGGAGCCTTTCCCACGGCCCTGCCAACTGGCTGCTTATATAGCTCTGATTCCAGGCTGGGCCCAGGCTCTGCGCCCCAGGGGAGCAGACCTGTGGGGGCAGAGCCTGGGCCCGCTCACTGGGCCCTTTGGGGAAGGCTCTTCCCTTAGATTCCTGAAGGAGGGTGTCGGCCCTGGGTAATCTGAACGATGTCCAGAGTCAAATATGCGTAGAGGTAAGGCTTCTGGCCATGCTCAAGCTAAGAGGGGAGTGTTGGAGCATTTTACCTTTGGCCATAGAAGTAGCCTCAAGGCTCTGCCCTTCCCCCGGGACCACATGCTGCCCGTGGAGGTGCAGGCAGGGCTAAGGAAGTACACCTCAGGGGGCTGATGCCACCGAGCCCATCCCCCTTCCCTGATCCAGGACGTGGCACCTACCTGGCCACACGACTGTGAAGCATCTTTACCCCCTCTGGGGTCACAGACTCAGGCTTTCCCAGAGCCACCAGGGAACACAGAACCAGCTGCACCCACATCTCCAAATGTTTATTCACTTTATTGTTCTTGTTATGTAAGCAGCATTTCAACTTTACTAAAGGGAAATGGAATAAAGTCGCTGTCCTCCTACGCTGTGGCCCTAGGGCAGCACGCCCATTGGGCTGCACTGTGGCAGCATCACACCTGCTCCCAACAACCACGGCACGGCCCCGGGCCCCGGGCCCCGATTTGTGGCCTGCCTTGGCACCGCTGGCCCCCACCCAAGCCATTTGAGTCTACGTGGCACAGCACCCAATCACCTCCTTGAGGCTCTCTGTGCAGTTCGCTTTCCTTTGGTTGGTTACTTTCCTCGTAATAAATCCCCAGGTGCGAGCCTTCTGGCCACACAGGGTGTGGCATCCGTATGGCTCTTGGTTTGTGCTGCCAGGCTGCAGGTCTTGGTTTTGGTGAGCTCACTGGAGCTGGCCAGCCCCATCTCTTGGCACCAGCAGATCTCCCAGGCTCCTCCGGGGGCTTCTCGTTGCCTTCAGAACCAGCTGCTGCCCAGCCACACTTGGCCCTGGCTTCCAAGACCCCCCTCCTCCAGAAAGCCCACCTCTAGTCCTAGACTTCTCTGCCATCTCTCCCTTTGCCCCAGGCTGGACTTCTCCCGAGCAGACGGGCTTGTTGTGTCCCCCAGCCCCTAGGAGCGTGTTGATGGAATGGCTGGGGTAGGGGTAGCCTGGGAAAGTTCTGGGCCTCTTGAAGGAGTGCCAATACCCAACACCAACCTGAGCCTGCTTCTCCTCAGTACATGTTCCCATCGCCAGCCAAGGTCCATGGGACAGTCTCAGTTTGGCTGCTTATCTGGGGCCACTATGTTTTTGGCTTGTAGATCCCAATTTCCCAGAATCTGCCCCCGCAGGGGCGGGGCAGCACGCGAGTTACTAATTCATTGCCCTGCTTGCTCTCAAGTTCAGAAGCAGCCGGGAAGGCACCGGAGCCAAAATGAAGAGCCGAACCCCTGTCCACACGCAGGGCATTGTGCTCGTCCTGTTCCCACTGCTCGCCGTCCTTCAGACCGCCACTGCCCAAAAGGTAGCGCGTGCCTGCGGGCGAGACACACCTGTGTGTGCCCGCGCGTGAGTGCCGTGAGCTGGTGAGCGAGGAGACGTGTCTGCAAAGTGGGGGCAAGCCTCTGTTTGCAAGCGTGTCAGCACGAGTGAGCATGGGCGTTCAAAGAGATGGTGCCGGCCGCGTGCCAGGCACGACCCTGAGGACCGTGTATGTCTCCTCCCAGTAAATAAGAGGGGTCATCGCTTACTTCCATTTTACCCGTGAGGCAATGTGGCTTAGCAGGTTGCCCCTCGAGCCAGCAGCAGGGCGGGGTGGGTGAGAGCCCGGCTCCCAGCTCTACTCTCCTCGGCTGGCTGAACTTGGGTGAGCTACTTAACGCTTTCTAGGTCTCAGTTTCTTCATCTGTGAGTGTGCGAGCCGCCGTGGGCATCTCAACAGAGTGGGTGTGAACACAAGTGTGGCATAGGCAGGCGGGAGGTGTGTAAGGGTCTGTGTGTGTGTGCATGTGTCCTTACTCGTGGGACTCCTGGCCTCAGGGAAGGTGGGTGCCTGAGGGCAAAGAGTGTATGCCTGGAGGAGCGCCCGGCAGAGATGGGGTGGGAATTTGTGAGGGTCCACGGGGCCCCAAGTCCCTGAACCCCTGGCTGCAGGAAAGGGGGCAATGAGGAGGAGTCCCCTTGTCATCTTAGGAACTGGGCCTTAGTCTACCCCCAGATTCTCCCAGCTCCTGCGGGCCCCTGGTAGGAGACTGGCTGGAGCTGTTCTCCCCAAGCTGTTCCCCTTGGAAGCCTATGTCCCCAGAAATCAAAGGACTTGCTCACTGCCCTTTCACTGGGCAGAGCTAAGACCCCACCAGGGCCCTCTGTGGCTCACCTCTGCCCAAACCTCTCAGGCACATTAGGGCTCAGGCCCCACCCCACGCCCACGTGCTTAGTCTTCTCCATAGGTATCTTGGGCACCCAGAGAGTGAGACAGAGCCCCTGCCCTGTGGCGCCGTAGGGTGGGGAATGAAGCACAGAGCTGCCTTTCACTTGAGATGAATGTTCACTTACTAAGTGCCCCACTGGGCCTGGTCAGAGGCTTGGTTGGGGTTAGGGGTCAGGGCTTGGAATGGGACAAGGATCAGGGCCCACTTGTTTCTCTAAGCTGGGGTGACATTGAAACACTCTGACCCCCTCCTCCTCTGTCTAGAATGGCATCGACATCTACAGCCTCACCGTGGACTCCAGGGTCTCGACCCGATTTGCCCACACGGTCATCACCAGCCGGGTGGTCAACAGGGCCGACACGATGCAGGAGGCCACCTTTCAGATGGAGCTGCCCAAGAAAGCCTTCATCACCAACTTCTCCATGTAGGTGCCTTCCTGCCTTCCTGCCTTCCTGCCAGTGCTGGCACCACCTCTCCCACATCCCACCAGACTCTGCCTGATATGAGAGGGCTCAGATTATCCTCAGGAGTGTATACCCCACCTGTGGGTGGTGCAGAGAGCTGGAGGCTTTACCAAGGAAGTTCATGCAACTCCAAGGTGTTTGCATCCCTCCTTCCACCCATCCTTCCATCTGTCCATTCACTCAACACGCCATCTCTCCCTCATCCCTTCCTCCATCCCTTCCTCCCTCCCTCCACCCCTCCATCCATCCATCCATCCATCTCTTCCTCCCTCCTTCCCTCCATCCATCCATCCACCCCTCCCTCCATCCATCCATCCATCCACCCCTCCCTCCATCCATCTCTCCCTCCCTCTACACACCCCTCCCTCCCTCCCTCTCTCTACCCACCCATCCCTCCCTCCCTCCC
>JAKSZT010053825.1:24993819-25031466 GCA_026826555.1 Tolypeutes matacus
TCCCTCCCTCCCTCCCTCTCTCTACCCACCCATCCCTCCCTCCCTCTCTCTACCTACCCATCCCTCCCTCCCTCCCTTCCTCCCTCCCTCCCTCCATCCATCCATCCCTCCCTCCATCCATCCCTTCATCCCTCCATCTCTCCCTCCATCCATCCATCTACCCCTTCCTCCATCCATCTATCTCCCTCCATCCACCCATCCACCCTTCATCCATCCATCCATCCATCCATCTCTCCCTCCATTCATTCATTCAACCCTTCTCCATCTACCCACCCCTCCCTCCATCCATCCATCCCTTCCTCCATCCATCCCTTCATCCCTCCATCTCTCCCTCCATCCATCCATCTACCCCTTCCTCCATCCATCTATCTCCCTCCATCCACCCATCCACCCTTCATCCATCCATCCATCCATCCATCCATCCATCCATCTCTCCATTCATTCATTCAACCCTTCTCCATCTACCCACCCCTTCCTCCATCCATCCACCCTTCCATCCATCCATCCATCTATCACCCCTGAATGCTGCCCAGGCTGCAGGCATGAGGGCCACAGCATCTTTATGTATTTGCCTTTGAGAAGCACAGACTTGGGGCACCCTGAAGCCAGGTCCAGGCAGGAGGGAGTTACCAAAAGGCAGATTCCCGCTCAGAATACAGAATACAGCCAGTGCTGCCTCCCAGTGGAGCATTGCCTTGAGCAGGGGGCTCTCCTTGTCACTGCAAGTTCTAAGCCAAACTAATTCCCTCTCCCCACCCCACCCCCCGACTGGGAGACTGCGGAGGGCATTTCTGCTCTGGGTCAGTGGCCCCAGGGGGAGGCCTTGGGGTTCTGTGGACACTGTGGCTGATGTTCCTCACCTTGTCCTCGGTCTTCCTCCCCCACCCCTCCCAATTCAGTTTTGCAATGTTTGCTAAACTCAAGAGAACTCCCTGTCTGTCCCTGGCCCCACAGGCCAGAGAGGCTGGCCCCAGAAACTCAGGAGGGTGATGGGTGGGGCAGAGAGTGAGCAGCTCAGGTGGGGTCCGGATGGGGCCCCTGGAGAAGTCTACGCGGGGGCAGGGGTCCCTGTGGTTTGCGCCTACCTCTCCCCACCTCACAGATGCCCACGGCAGCCCGACCCGGCCCAGCGCTGGAGCCTGGGACTTGCTGCCTGCACTTGCACCCTGAGCCTCCGACAGAGGCCGAGGCCAGTGGGTTGCCAGGTTCTGGACCCACCACTTCTGGGCAGAGTCTGGGGAGTGGGAGCGTGCCTCCTGGCAGGCATCCCCCTTGGCTGGTAGGGAAGTAGAGGGCAGGGTGCTCCCTCCCTGAACTGGCCAGGAGCCCCAGCAGAGCATCTGGGGAGTCACTGAACTGTCCCCCAGGAGGAGGAGCCCTGCCGCCCACTCACCAGTCCCACCTCTGACCCAGAGTTAAACTCTAACCAGGAAGGTCCGGGAGGGGTAGGAGGGCAGCTTGGTCCTGCTGCCCTGGCCTGCTCCCCTCCCACCCTCCCCACACATTCCCACTCTTTCATGCTACCCCCAGACAGATCAGGCATGTGTTTACCTGACATGTCCGTACTCATCTCACAAGGAGCTGTGGAAAGCAGAGCATTTTCCTTCCCAAAGAAACAGCAGATCAGCTATTTCTCAGCCCTCAAAGAATGGCCACTAGGGAGTGGCTGTGGCTCAAGCAGTTGAGCACCCACCTCCCACATAGGAGGTTCCGGGTTCAGTTCCCGGTTCCTTCTGAAAAGACAAAAACAAACAACAAGCAACATAGGCCAGAAAAAAGCCAACCCAGGGAAGCCAATGTGGCTCAATGGTTGAGCACTGGCTTCCACATACAAGGTCCCAGGTTCAGCCCCGGGTACCTCAAAAAAATAAAAAATAAAAAAAATAAAAATTGGATGGCTGCTAAGAGCACGTCCACCAGTTGTCCAAAACTATTTTCCGAGATGCCAAGCCCCTGCAGCCCCTTGCAGCTCCTTGCACAGCAGGACCCAGGGCTGGGCAGGAGCAGGGCTCAGAAGGCTCCTGCAGGCGTTCAGCCGCTTCCTATGGGAATAGTCGGTGAGGCAGGGGGCCAGCTGGAATATGGGCCCAGACTGGAAGGGCAAAGAGTGGCAGAATCTACCCTGTCTCCTCCCCTGCAACAGCCTCCCAACCCTAAAGCCCGGGTCACTGCAGCTGCGCACAGCCTTGGGGAGATGGGAATGGCTGGCCTCTGTGCAGGCACCCCCCTCACCTGGTGCCTGCGCGGCGCCTTGGACGCAGCAGGTGCATAGTAAATGGAAGGCAGGAGGTGCTCTGTCAAGAGGCTCCCTGGAGGAGGTGGGACTGGAGTGGGCCCCCTCCCACTAGGATTTTCACCCCTCGCCTGCCCCAGGGTCATCGACGGCGTCACCTACCCTGGGAACATCAAGGAGAAGGCTGCAGCCCAGGAGCAGTACAGTGCTGCCGTGGCCAGGGGAGAGAGCGCCGGCCTCGTCAAGTGAGCTGAAGGGGGCTGTGGCGGGAGCCCCACGGGGGGTGGTGTGGGTGGCAGAGGCTGCCCCTGCCTGCCTGTGCCTAGGCCCCTCCCACCACCAGTGGCCATATCCCACCCGGCCAGGAGGAGCAGGCCTGATAACCCTCCTCCCCCAGGGCCACTGGGAGAAAGACGGAGCAGTTCCAGGTGTCGGTCAGCGTGGCCCCTGCTGCCAAGGTCACCTTCGAGCTGGTGTACGAGGAGCTCCTGAAGCGGCACCTGGGGGCGTATGAGCTGCTGCTGAAAGTCCGGCCTCAGCAGCTGGTCCAGCACCTGCAGGTACCTGGGGCTGCCCCCCCGCCCGGGAGCCCTCCTGGCAGGCCCCCTGCTCTGCGGGGAGCCGGCCCCTCCTCCCTCTCTGCCCCCTGCGAGGCCAGCCCATGGTCCTGGCTGGCCCTGCGACCCACCCCTTGCCTCCAGATGGACATCCACATCTTCGAGCCACAGGGCATCAAATTCCTAGAGACAGAGAGCACCTTCTTGACCAATGAGCTGGCAGACGCCCTCATCATCTCTCAGAACAAGACTAAGGTGGGCTTGCCATGGCCAGGGGGGCAAGGGCACCAGCCCTAGGGGCTTGAGTTGCCAGAGAGTAGGACGTGGGGGGCAGACGTGCTGAGCTGCAGTGACCTCCGAGATCCCTGCCTCTGTGCTGTCACTGGCAGATGGGGGGGACGGGGGCAAGGCCTAGAGGAGGCCAGGGGCTCAGACCTGAGCACTGTGGTCTGCCTGGGGAGGGCTGGAGGAGTCGATGGGTGTGAGGGTCCTGGGCCTCTGGGGAGGAGGAGACAGCGGCGCCGTGCGCATCCTGCGTCCAGCCTCTGCTTGCTCGACTCCAGCCACAGGAGGGTCATTCTCCTGCCCCTCCCTATGGAGGCAATCCACTGGGCAGCTTGACCAGAGAGAAAGCTCCCTGGAATACTGACCAAGCCTGCCTCCTGGAATCCTCACTTCCTAATGTCCCAGAGGGGTGGGGCCTCAGTGCTCCCCCCGAACTTCAGCCCCTATGGTCCCTCCAGGCTCACGTTCGGTTCAAGCCGTCCCTCGCCCAGCAGCAGAAGTCTCCAGCGCAGCAGGACACCGGCCTGGATGGCACCTTGATCATCCGCTATGACGTGAACCGGACCCTCTCGGGGGGCTCCATTCATGTGGGTGTGCTCCAGGCGAGAGTAGCGCACTCTGGAACTCTCTGCGCCCTCAAGGGCATTAGCTTGGGTGTTCTAGAAGAGGCTGTGTGACCTTCCCTACTTAGCAGCGTGCCTAGACATAGACAGAAGGCACTCAGGTTGCCTGTGCTGCCTGTGAAACAGAGCCCTTTCAGAGGCAGCACGTGTCTGTCTGCCGGAGAGCTGTTCCGTGGGATTTCCCTCTTTGCCTTTTCTGCCAGGGGGCTCGGAGCTCAGTTTTATGCTCAAGTGCAGTAGCTTCTTTCATAGAAGTTGCTGGCATCATTGCACTTCCCCTTTGCTCCTTGCTTTTGGAGTCTTTGCTCCTTTGCTGGATCTCAATTTTATTATGTCTGAGCCTTTTAGGATAAACCTCCTCAAATACTAAAAGAGAAGTGGTAAGATGAGAGAAGAGCCCCAGCAGGGTGCATGGCCAGGAAGCTTCCTGTGAGAGAGTAGCTAGACAGAGCCTTGAAAGAGGGCAAGGATTTGGGGAAGTTAGTGCCAGGATGGGAGATGGGTGGGGCTGGAATGAGAGATCACAGGGAGCTTGGTGTCCCAGAGGGGGAGGAGGCTGGGGAGGCTGGGCTGGGGGGAGGGCTGCCACACTGACCACCTGGGTATGGTCTGGATCTGGCTGCAGATCGAGAATGGCTACTTTGTGCACTACTTTGCCCCAGAGGGCCTGCCCACAATGCCCAAGAATGTGGTCTTCGTCATTGACAAGAGCGGCTCCATGAGTGGCAGGAAAATCCATCAGGTGGGTCCCGGGGGCTGGGGCAGGCCCCCGAAAACTCCCAGGCTCTTCATGCCATCAGCTCCCTCCAGCAGAGAGACCCTCCCTCTTCCATCTCCCTGAGTCCCCCCACCCACCCAGGGGGAATAAGCCAGAGTATGGAGCAGACCAGGGATGCCAGTCCAAAGGCACACGAGCCCAGGGGGGTCCCACCAAGCCACTCCAGCTTGTCTCCCCTCCTGCTGACCAGACCCGGGAAGCCCTAATCAAGATCCTGGATGACCTCAACCCGAAAGACCAGTTCAGCCTCATCGCCTTCAGCAGTGAAGCAACCCAGTGGAAGCCCTCGCTGCTGCCAGCCTCGGAGGAGAATGTGAAGGAGGCCAAGAGCTACGCCGCCGGCATCCAGGCCCAGGGAGGTGAGCCCCTCTGCGGCCTCGCGGGACGGGGGCTTCTGGGTATCAAGCCTGGCCCGGGGGCAGCCGGTGGGGCGCCACCTGGAGAGTGTGTGTCCCTCAGGGACCAACATCAACGAGGCCGTGCTGGTGGCCGTGAAGCTGCTGGAGAGATCCAACCAGGAGGAGCTGCTGCCCAGCGGTAGCGTCGCGCTCATCATCCTGCTCACCGACGGCGACTCCACTGTGGGTGAGTGGGCCGAGAAAGGTGGGGCAGCCACTCCCAGGGACGCTGCCCAGGGGAGGAAGCTGGGGCCCCACTCACACTCGCTGTGGGACCTGTGGTGGGTGAGGGCCTCTGAGGCTCCTCCAGCCCTGGGATTCCAGGAATATCTCTTGAGGAAATCACTGTTGCTCACCCCTTTCCTAAACCTGTGGGTCCAGGTGAGACCAACCCCTCCAGGATCCAGAAGAACGTGCAGGAAGCCATAGGCGGTCGGTACAGCCTCTTCTGCCTGGGCTTTGGCTTTGATGTCAACTACGCCTTCCTGGAGAAGCTGGGACTGGACAACGGCGGCCTGGCTCGGCGCATCTACGAGGACTCGGACTCTGCCCTCCAGCTCCAGGTACCAGCATGCCCCCAGCGCTGCATGAATGTGGGAGGGCACGGAGAGGCTGGGCAGCCCCTGGCCTTCGTGACGCCCTCCACCCCGCAGGACTTCTACCAGGAGGTTGCCAACCCACTCATGACTGCAGTGGCCTTCGAGTACCCCAGCAATGCCGTGGAGACAGTCACTCAGGACAACTTCCGACTACTCTTCAAGGGCTCGGAGATGGTGGTGGCCGGGAAGCTCCGGGACCAGAGCCCTGATGTGCTCTTGGCCAAAGTCAGGGGGCAGGTGGTGAGTGAGGCCTGGCCTTCCTTGGGGGGACGGGCAGCTGGAGCCGGGGGCGCGGCAACTGGGATGCCAAGGGAGTCCCTCTGACTCACAAGAGAAACCAAGCACCTCCAGTGTGCCGGGTCCTTCTCTAGGCCTGGAGATACAGCAGGGGATGAGCCCTGCCCCGTGGCCTTCTAGGGCTGGTGGGAGCTACAGGTGGGGTGCACCCGGCACCAGGGACAAGGGAGAGCAGCCCTAGGGGCCCTGGCCTGGTCTGGGGGTCAGGGAGGGCTTCCTGGAGAAGGCTCAGCCGAAACGGAGGAGGGAGGGAGTAGGAAGTGGGCAGCGCTCCCATGGTGGAATGAGGGGGGAATGTTCCAGGCCAGTGTGGCGGGAGCACAGCATGTGGGGAGACTGGCAGGTGGGCGTGGGGCCTGGGGCCTTGTCCTGGGAGAGGGACGGCGAGTCATGACGGTCAGTGCAGCCCAGCTTCAACCCAGCTCTGCCCCATCCCAGAGGTGAGACCTTGAGCCAGCTCACCTCCCTTGCCCCTCAGTTCTCCTCTGTACAATGGGAATGCCACCTCTACCCCCTCGCAAGGCTGCGGTGCGGACTCCCATCTGGCTTGGCGTAAGCACTCCATCCGGGTTAGCTGCTGCTGTCCTGGAGGCCAGGGGGCCCCACGGGCAGAGCTCAAGGTGATTCGGGCGAGTTCACAAACACGTCCTCGTTTCAGTAGTCGTCGTCTTGTTCTAATGTTTATTCTGGAAAACAGAACTCGAACCTCAAACCTAAGATTTCACAGATATTGCTTAGGGCAAGGCCAAGTAAAAAGTCCTCCTCTATTTAAAGTTCGTTTAAGGACAAACATTGAACGGATAGCTGTACGTGCAGATAGGGCAGAATTTGCGCAGGTGGCCTGCGTGTGACGGAGCTTTGTGAAGCCCAGCTCTGTGAGAGACAGAGGGTGGTCAAGCAGGGGGAGGGGGTGGGGGAGAAGGGATCTGATCCACGTTGTCCAAGGTCTCCTGGCTGCCCTGGGGACCTCTGGTGGGAGAGGGCTGGACTTCGCTGTCCATGGACCCCATTTCCCAGGCTGCAAGCAGGGTCAGCCTGAGACCACGGGCCCCTCCCCTCCCTGTCCTCTCGGAGCTTGGGCACGTGCCTCCCCGTCACCATCCCGCAGTGCATCGCCCCAGTGGAGGGGATGGCTTATTCGGGTGGGCAGGGCCCAGAGCCCAGAGCCAGGACACCTGAGTTCCAGACTGAACTCTGCCACTGACCTTAAGAAGACCCTTCTCTCTCTGTCCTGTTTCCCCACCTTTGGAGTGGGGAGGAACTCTATCTAGGGACCCTTTCTGCTCCACATCGCCCCTACAAATGCTTCCTGCTGTTTCTACACTGGCCTCGGGGCTCAGAGCCTGTCCTCACTTTCCTTTCTTTCTCCCAAAGGGTGTACTGCCCTGGTCCCCACTTGTGTGCTGGCCTTGCTGCCTGTGGGGAGTTTGCTACCTCTGCTCTCCACTCCTTCTCATCCCTGGAGGCTCTGTGGCTCCGTTCCTCACACCCCCACGCTCCTCCCCACCCCCTGCTCCTAGAGGACATGCAGTCCTTGCAGCCACCGTGTGGGGCCTGCTACAACTCAGACAGCTTCTCACGGAAGCTCCAGGGAGGGCCACCGCAGGGTGGGAGTCAGGCCCCCACTGCTCCTGACCTGGCGGGGATGCTCTTCACAGCATAAGCAGAATTTCACCTTCCAAACGGAGTCCAGAGTGGCAGAGAAAGAGGAGGAGTTCCAGAGCCTCAAGTACATCTTCCACAGCTTCATGGAGAGACTCTGGGCATACCTGACCATCCAGCAGCTGCTGGAGCAGAGGTGAGTGACATGGGCTCTGGGGGCCCTGGGGGCCACGTGGCACCTGCCTTTTGCAGAGAGTGGGGTTTTGGAATAGTACCTGAGCTCCAGACTCTTTCTCAGAGGGACCCTCCCAGAAGAGGCTGGAGGGAGTGGGAAATCTGTCCAGGTGCCCAGGGACCCGTTGACCTCCGATTTCCTCAACCCACAGCATTTCTGCACCAGACACCGAGCAGCAGGCGCTCAGGAACAAAACCCTGAGCCTGTCGCTCAAATACAGCTTTGTCACCCCTCTCACGTCCATGGTGGTCACCAAGCCCGAGGGCCAAGAACAGTCTCAAATCGCAGAGAAGCCCACGGAAAGCGGTGGGTATGGGGCGGGGACCCCAGCCTCCCGGGCGGCAGAGGCCCTCCCAGCATCCTCCCCAGCCATTCCCCTGCATCCTGACCGAGACCCCAGCCCTGCCGCCCACAGCCTCCCGGGAGCCCCCGGAGACTTGTCCAATCTCATTGATGAGGAGACTGAGGCTGGGCCTCCTGACCTTCGTCACTGCACTGTGTCGTTCTGGGATTGGGAAGCAAGATTAAACGTTAGTGCTTCGAATTTATCAAAACCACCCTGACGATGTGTCTCTCTGTTTTATCCAGAAAACAGACACGCGGACCTCCCATCAGGAGTTGGTAAGTGCCTGATAGCCTCAAAGTCTGGCCTGGGTGATGGTTTTCTTACACAGAGCCTTGTGCTCCGGCCCCACAGGGTCGCTGGCAGGGGCCAGACCCTCCGAGAGCTCAGCTCCGTGGTCCATCTCTGAGGTCTGGGCCTCTCCAGCCCAGCCCAGCTGCCAGGAGGGGGTGATTCTGCCCATGCACTGGTGCCCTTGGCTGGCACTCCTCTGTCTCAGGCCCTGTCCCGGGGTCTAGGACACAGTCCCTGTCTAATGGGGGTACCCCAGAAAGGTGGATCCAAGAAGCAAACCCAGGTCTCTCTGCTTTCCAGGTCACACTGCCTTAAGAAGTCACTTCATAGTAGACGCAGAGATTAGAACAGCAGGTAGCAAAGGGGATGGGTGGGAGATCAGAACAGCAGGTAGCAAAGGGGATGGGCGGGAAGAGGCAGACTGGTTCTGCCCCCGGCTGTGGAGGGGGAGTGATCTGCCAGGCTCACCTGGCTGGTGGCAGGGCTGGGACTCAAGTCCAGGTGTGTCTGATGAGGAGGCAGGCTTGCAGATGCTCTCCCCTGTGGAAGAAGGAGACTAAGAGGGCAAAGTGGCCAGAGGGCTACTCCCAGGGAGGAGGAGTTCAAGAAGAGCCCATTGTTGATCCAGCTGTGGGAGGGGGGTCCCCAGAGTGGCTGGGTGTGAGGAGGGGTGCCATCTGCCCTCGCCATATCCCTCCTCTGAGATGGGATCCCAGAGCTCTGGCTGTGGGGACCCATGGTGCCATCTGAGAGAAGACTCTGCTTCTGTCAACTCTTCCAAAAGCCAGAATTAAAAAGAAATTAGCCAGGCTCCCGACGAGGGCTGGATCCTATGGGCTTGCTCCTCCTCTCCTCCACCGTCAGACCTGGTTATCGCCGCCAAGCTTACTCCGTAAGCCACTTTCTGACTCTCTGAGGGCCTTAGTTTCCTCACAGTGTTGATTGAGCCTGCCCCACAGAGTTGTGTGAGATACAACTCTACACACCCTGTGGGGCATAACGTTAAGTAATGGTGGGTGGGTTTAATCTGGGATCCTCTCCTTCAAGAGAGGGGGGTTGGGGGGTGTAGCATTTCCTGAGGGGGTTGCCCTCGCTCAGCCCTTTGCCTTCTCCTCAGCACTCTCCTCAGGCAGGAGCTCTCCCACAGCTTCCAGCTGTCCCTGGAGTCCTAGGTTGCCAGACCACATTCTCTGACAGAGTAGCCTCTCCCCAGCTCTTTCCTCAGAGGCAATCCTGGGGTCCTGAGAGGGGTAGAGACGGGCCAAGATTGCTCACCACAGAGCTCTGAGGACCAGTCATTGCCAGCTCCCTCTCTCCCTTCCCGCCTAGGGCACCCATTCCCCCAAGCATGTTGTAGATGCCTGGCTGAGAGAGGCCAGTCTTCCTCAGCTCTCCTCAGGCATCCTGTCCCCAAGGCAGGACATTACAAGTCCTTTCATTTTCAACAAATTGGGTTTGTTACACTCTAGAGACTGGCTTATGATGGACCCTTCTAGAAAGGGAAGGCTTCCTCTAGTCACAAAGGCAACAGTGGTCCCTTGAGCTTTTCCTAATCCTAAAATCTGGACTCAGACTCAGCCAGCAGAGCCAGTGGGGACCCTATCTCCTCAGCATATTCCCTAGTAGCATGATCCGCTTGAGAATGTCCAACTGCACAGCTCCTCTAGGTCGGGTGTGGGTGTGGTGGGGATTGTGGGCTGGGCTTGGAGGGCGGCAGGCAGCATTGATTGCTGATCACTCAAAATAGCCCTTCTCCCTTTATGTTTCTGGCTCTTCCTGTTCTAACGTTTGCCTCACCACCATCAACCTTCTCAGTTCCTGACCATGACGTGGATATAGATTCCAAAGGTGCCCTTCCCAAGGCCAGACCCCCTGGAGTAGTCTCTTGCCTTGTAACAGGGACACCCTGGGAGGGAACGCCCTGGGGACCTCTAAACACATGTCACATGGGATCCTCGATACTGAAGTGCAGAGGGAGCCCTGGGCACACCCACCTGCCACTCCATTCCCCAGGAAGGTGCTGCCTAAACCTAGACTTTTCCTTCATTCAGCAACAGCCACAACGGCCCCACTCCCTGGTAAGTTCCAATCCCTTCAGCACCCCTCCCTGCCTCGAGCCCCAGCCTGCTTGGCTTGTCCCAGGACCCGTGCACCTGCCGCCCCAGCCCCCATCCAGGCTCCTCACGCCATCCTGCCGCTGCCTGGGCAGAGCGTGGACCGGCTCTGTGTGGACTTCAGACACGCTCAGGGGCCAGTGACCCTGCTCTTGGACCCAGACCAAGGTGAGGGATGCACGCACGGCCGTCCACCCCGAGAGACACCTCGGCAACCAGAGACAGTGATGTGGTACCTGTCCACAGCCGCACACACACTGCTTGCCCAGGGGCCTGTCACCCATCACGGCACAATCATCGCTGTGCACTGAAACTTGCGCCCACTCACACATCACCCCACAGACCTTCCTCTGGCACTCCGTGTGCAGGTCTGCGTGGCCTGGGCACTCTGGGGCAACTCGAGTAGGGGCATGCCCTGCAGGCCCTCCCACCCTCTGGCACAGTGGCCGTTCTAGCGCCCAGAGGAGGAGGCAAGAGCTGCCGATCACCCGCGTGGCACGGGGGTGGCCGGGCCTTGGCACATGGGTGGGGCTCTACTGGGCTGAGGACGGAGGGATGGGCGCCCGCAGAAGCACAGCGCCCCGAAAGAGCCTGGTGGACTGCAGAGGGTGGGGGAGGGCACGGGCGAGAGGAGGCAGGCGTGCTGCCTGCGAGGGGCCTGGCTGGTCACCCTGGGGTGGGGAGATGGACGTGGGGCCGCACACGCCCTCGGGGCTCCTACCTGCAGAGCCCTCAGAGGCAGCGGGCACTTACAGCCTCTCCCACAGTCCACACAGCCTCCCACGTGCGCACTCCAGCCTGGGGCTCTGCTTCTCCCTGAGGGCAGGGCCCGGCAATTCTCCGCCTCAGTCTTGGCCGTGGCATCTAGCCCAGGGGGTTGACAGGTTATGCAGGTCCGTGGACAGGAGACCAGACGTGACCTCCCTTCTCAGACGTCCTGTTCTGAGGGGGAGGCCCGAGAGAAGCCATCACAGAGCATCTGGGGCCCAAAGCCACTGAAACTCGGGGATGGGAAGGATTGTGGGACCTGGGATCCCTCTGCCAGGGAGCTCCGGCCGTGGGGATCCCTTCCTGAGCTGATGAGCTGGTGAGGAAGGACTCGGGGGGATGTAATCAGGAAGCACTTCCTGCGCAGGCCGGCAGCCACCCTTGGCTGTGGCCACAGCTCTGACGTCTCTGATCCCGGCTTCTCAGGGGTGGAGGTGATGGGCGAGTACGAGACGAAGAAGGATCAGTTCTCATGGATCGAGGTGGCCTTCAGGAACCTCCAGCTGCAGGTCCGTGCGTACCCTAATCAAGTGGTGGTGATTCAGAACCAGAGAAGCTCTGCTCACAAGTGGAAGGAAACGCTGTTCTCGGAGATACCCGGGTAAGCCCCAGACTGGGGCAGCTGGCAGGCAGGGGAGTCTCAGGCCGCAGCGCCTGATCACAGGCCCGGGCCAGGGAGTCTGGCGGGAGGCCCGTGCACTCTGCTGGTCACAGTCCCATGCGGAAGGCAGTGTGGTTGGGACCCAGCTCTGCAGCTAATCCTGAGCCTCAGTTTCCTCACTGATAACTAGGGATGTTCACCCCAGCCCCAACTCAGAGAGCTTGAGGGGAGGGTCAGTGAGAAAATGCGCTCAGGACCGAAGAGGGTCTGCCAGGACGCCTCAGGGCAGCATCTGCGCAGGGCGATTCAATAAGGCCCGGGATGGAGCTGGGAAGCTCTGCTCCCCTAGAGTGAGGAAAAACAAGTCCACGTGGCCTCAGACCCCCGGGCTGCTGGTGGGTGATGGGGGCGGGTGGCGCCCCCTTCTGGGTGGTGTGGCGGTCCCACTGAAGAGCCTTCCAGAGGCAGCTGTGGGCTCTGGAAGCCATGAGGGTCCTGGAAGAGGGGCTGAGGACCCAGACCTCAAGGGTGGAGGGCCCCTCACAGGCATTCGCTTCCTCTGGACAAATGAGGGCACACCTCCCAGATCCAAAGGGCTCACCTGAAAACTTCCCCGGTTCATAAAAGAGCACTTAAAGCTTCCCATTATCTGATGAATACAAAGATCTGTGTACTGGACACACAAACTAGAAAATGGAATAAAGAATCCCTACTAGTCATAGTGACAGGAAGCCCAAATACTTTCCTGATCTCTCATGAGCTACAGAAGATATACAGAGACAAAAATAGACCATGTCTTTTGGATAGAGTTGAGCCAACAGGACAGTGCAGGTGCAGGGCAATCCCGTTTAGAGCAGCCTCCGAGTAGAGGCAGGGCTTAGCTCAGCATGCCGAAGGAGTCTAACGTCCCTAAAAGCCGCGAAGGGAAAGGATGTCAACGATTATTTTAAGGCAAACAGGAGGGAATGGACTGAAGAGGCACTTGTTCTCCTAAACATTAAACCCCATTTTTAAACACCATGTGTCAAAGAAGCGTGGCGCCAGCCATCAAAACAAAAGGGGACAGGGGAGCAGATGTAGCTCAGTGGTTGAATGCCTGCTTCCCATGTATAAGGTCCTGGGTTCGATTCCTGGTACCTCCTAAAGAAAAACAAAAAAACAGGGAAGCGGCTGTGGCTCAATCAGTAGGGCTCCCGTTTACCATATGGGAGGCCCTGGGTTCGGTTCCCGGGGCCTCCTGGTGAAGGCAAGCCCGCCCGCACGGCATGGTTAGCTGACCCAGTGAGCACAAGCAGCAAGGGGGGGATAAATGAATAAATAAAAATAAAATCTTTAAAAAAAAAAAAAAAAAAAAAAAGTAAAACAAAAAAACAAACAAAACAAAAGGGGACAGAGTAGGTGTATCAGAAGCCCCCTAAGTCATATAAAACTAATTCGTCAGAAATTAAGTTTAAGAAAACCTTAGGGAAAGGAACGATTATTTTATAAATAATGCTGGGATAACTGGAAATTAAGTTAACGTTGGTCCTACCTTGCCGATGGGGAAACTGAAGCCCAGAAGATTTGAGGAACGGCTCCCCCAAGGCCACACTGTGAATTCTCAGAGCAAGAGGGTGGCCCCAGCCATGCTCCACCACGACTGCAGGGCTCTGTCCCAGATTCCACCCAGGCCTCCCTGTGCCCTGCCCACCTGCTCAGGGCGCCGGGTTTTTCCACAGCCTAAAGATGACCATGGACAAGGCGGGGCTCCTGCTGCTCAGTGGTCCAAACAAAGTGACCATTGGCCTGCTGTCCTGGGAAGGCCCTGGGCCAGGCCTCCGGCTCCTTCTGCGGGACACTGACCACTTCTCCAGCCACGTCGGCGGTCCCCTTGGTACGCTGCCCGGGGCCTGGTCTCAGGACACCCTCAGGGACCACCACTGCCTGGGTCTCCCAGTCTCTCTCTCTCTCTATCCCTTGCTGACCTGCCCTTTGTATCTCAGGCCAGTTTTACCACAACCTGCTCTGGGAACCCCCAGCAGCGGCGGATGACAGCAAGCGAACGCTAAGGGTTCAGGGGAATGAATTCTCTGCCACCAGGTGAGTTGGCACAAAAGGCCCGCTGGGCCTGGCGAGGGGTGGGACTGCAAGGACGGGCTGGGCTCAGCGGCCCCCACCCCTCCTGTCCTTGCCTGGGAGCTAGAAACAGATGAAAGGTTGATGCTCAGATAAGCCTGTCCCTGCTCTTAGTGACCACCCAAAGGGCTGTCACCTCAGACCCACAGGAAACACACCAACCCCGAGCTCACTGGTGTGGGGGAGTGGCTGGGGCAGCAGGAAAGCCCCCTTCCCCAAGCCCCCGAGCCCTGGAGACCATACAGAGCTGAGTGCCCTTGGTAACCCCATGTCTGCCTGTACTGGAGGGAATTCCAGAGGGGCCCCAGGGCTCCCCACTCTCCATGTTTCCATCCCCAGCTGACACCTGCTGATCATCTGCTTGTCTGTCTACCCATCCTAGAGAGCTCAGGCTGGATTACCAAGAGGGGCTCCCGGGAGCAGAGATTTCCTGCTGGTGTGTGGAGCTGTAGGTCTCATGGAGGAGCTGCCCCCTGTGTGGATGGCTACCACCCTGCAGCCAGGCAGAAGCAAGCACAGGCCACCTGTGGGGCTTGGGCCACAGTGGGGAGGGGCCTCCTGCTCATTACAAATAAAGGAAGGCGGCCTGAGCCCAGGGAACGCGGTGTCTCTGGTTCCATCCGGCCAAATCCCAGGGCCTCAGAATCACATCCTGGACCCCAGCATTGTGGAATATTAGAGTCTTCAACTGTCAGCTTCAAGGGCCTGTGGCCGGTAGGACCCCTGGAGAGCTTTCAGCCCAGTGCCTTCGTTCTACAGACAGGGAAACTCGGGCTTAGAGAGCTTGTCGCCCGTCTGAGGTACCGCCTCAGCCCCCAGCTGGGGCCCGGCCGGGGAGCCTCCTCCAGCAGCAGAGGGCCAGTCGGCTTTGCGGGCGCTCGGAATGTGGGAAAAAAGTGAGCAAGTTTGAGATTGTTTATAAACCATCTCCCAGACTTTCTCAGCAAGCTTCTGGGCCCCTTCGAAATGCCGCTTGCATCGCACCATCTGATTTTCTCCCCAGTGCTCAGGCACAGGCCTGTCTGCCCAGCCCACCAGCAGAGAAGAGGTGGCTCCCAGGCCCGGGAGGGAAGGGGCTTGCTCCAAGCCTCTCTCTGAGGGGCGAGCCAGGTCCCTAACCTCTAAGGCCTGTGTCATTGAGGGTCTCCTCTCCTGTTCAGGCCCCGCATGTAGGCACCCCAAAGTTTCCACCAATTCATGCACAGCAAAGCATTCTTGAAGAAAAAGTATTATCGTGCCATCTACTGCAAAAATAATAATAATAATCATCCTATCTATGACTTACAAATAAAAAGCATAGAGGGAAGGTGGCCAAAAGCCATGAATATGATAATAAAAGAGCCAGCAGGAGGGCCGTTAAGCCAGAGACATCAGGGTAGGGGAAGCTTCAGCAGTGACAAAGCTGTGCCCTGAGCTTCCTGGAAACCAGGGAAAGGCAGAAAATGAGCTAATTTCCTTGCTGAGAGGACACATTCTTTTCTCAGCAATGCAGCTGTGCAGGGTGTGTGCTGAGTCTTTCCAGAAGGCGGGAAGGGTCTCCAGCAATGCGTGCAGCCAGCACACGAAGGCCCTTCCCTGTGCGGCTGCCTCTGCCTAGAGCCTCGCTGGCAGACGGCGCTCAGACCCAGCCGCTTGTGAAGGTCATGCAGAGGGTCTGAGATGAGGGTGCAGCCTTGGGGGCTCCAGCGGATTGACTGTGGGGCTAGCCCTGACAACACCGGGATGCAGGATGAGTGCCCACCCCAAGCTCACCCCTCTGGGCCGCCAGCTGCCTGGGCTGGGCTGTGGAATGGTGACTGCTCCAGCCAGCACCTGTAGGGCAGGTGAACGACTGAAAGGAACCACGACCTTCCCTGTTTCCTTTATCTTGCGCTTTCCAGCATCTGCATGGGCCAGAGCCTGGGCTGGGTGCTACATGGACATTGGGCACCACGACAGGACGTGTTTGTCGGGGAGGCAGCTGTTGTGCTGGCTGCCACCCAGAAAAGAGCCCAGCCTAGGGGCTATCAGGGAAGGCTTCCTGGAAGTGGTGTTGCTGGGGCTGAGTGTTGAAGAATAAGGAGAAGTTAGCCCTGTGGAGAAGGAGGGCAAGAACACCAGGGAGGGGACAGCATGTGCACAGGCCTCGAGACAGAACACAATGCGTGGTGTTCAGAGAAGGTGAAGGAAAGATGCAGGACAAGGTGGAAGGGGATGCTGGAGAGAGGGGAAGGGAGGGCCAGACCAGCACAGGCTGTGTGCACCTTGCCACATAGCATGGCCTCTAGCTTCGAAGGCTGGAGGCAGGGGCAGGCACAGCCAGATGTGGGATTGGCATCTGCCGAGATGTAACCTGTGTGCAGGACGCCCTGTCTGTGTACTCGGGAGAGGGGACAGAACTTTGGCTGGGGACCTCTGGCCTTTCTCCCCAACCTGCCAGGCTTGGCTTCTAGCTGGAGAGGTGGGGCAGAGACAGGCACTCTCGGAGGACCAGAAACGAACGGCGATGCCTTTTCACACGTTCCAGCTGGCAGGGCCTTTTTCCCCATTTTGTGTTGTGCCTGGACGCGGGGCCAGAGGCTCTCAGAGCCCCTCCTCCAGGAATCTCCCCCCCCCAGGTGCCTTGGGGAGTGGTGCAGGTGCTCTTGATGAGGCATGGTGGGAGGGTCCCAGGCATGCCCGGGAACCCCTGAAGCAGAAACTGGGTCACTAAGACATATGTCCCCAGAGCCTGGCCAAGAGGGGGTGTTGTGTTTATCAGCTGCGTGGGTGGGTGGGTGGGTGGAGGGACGGACGATATCACCGCCTCGCTGGAGGTTGTGTCTGCTCTGGGGCACTCTCTGCTTCCAAGCCACAGAGGCCCTCAAGCCTGAAGCCCCTGAGAGGAGTTCCTGAGCCATGACCCCTGACTTTCTTACCACCCTCTTGGACCCTGGCGTGCACACAACGCTTCCCAACTTCTGGGAGTCCCTTTTTTTCCAGAGTCAGTTCTTCCTGAATCATCAGACATCTGACTCTGCAAAGTGCCATCCAGCCAACCCTGTGGCTCAGCTCCCTCGATGGGGGGCCCCGGAAGCTGACGTCTGTCTCCCGAGCCCCCTCTGAGCCCCTTGGGCCGCAGCCACCTCTTCCCCGGAGCCGGAGCTTGCACAGGCAGGCGGAGGCTGGCAGCTGTGTGGTTCCACCTCTGACTTTATTGTCCCAGCCCCGCCGCAGGCCCCGCCCTGCTTCCGGATCCCGGTGCCGGGGCAGCTGGCGCGGCAGCTCAGAACAAGGTGGGCACTATGTAGTCGGTGTGGACCCCGTCAATGAGCCCCTCCGCATTGTTGTGGATGAACCAGCAGGCGACCTTCGTGCCGACGCTGGCGTCCTTCCTGTAGTCCTTCTGGGAGCCCCTGGCAGAAAGGACAGGGACGTTGTAATACACAGCGTGGGCAGGAGGGCTGCTCAGGTCATGCCAAGGGTAGAAAGGGGTGTGAATTTGGCAATTCTAAGAGTTCAGAATTATTTGGTCAAGAATGAATATTCCAGGAAGCGGCTGTGGCTCAATCAGTGGGGCTCCCGTTTACCATATGGGAGGCCCTGGGTTCGGTTCCTGGGGCCTCCTGGTGAAGGCAGGCCCGCCCGCACGGCGTGGTTAGCTGACCCGGCGAGCACAAGCAGCAAGGGGGGGATAAATGAATAAATAAATAAAATCTTTAAAAAAATAAAATAAATAAAATTAAAAAAAAAAGAATGGATATTCCTTTCAAGGGGTCAAGTTTAGCCTTTCCCTTGATTAGGAGGGGCTTACCGGGGGCTGAGACTCCAGAGGAAACAAAGGCACCCCCAGAAGACAACAGCCCACCTATGCCTGTGCAGGGAGCCCCCACCTGGTGACAGTCAGCCGATGGTTCTTCACCACCATCGTGGCATCTGGCTTTGTAGGGTCAGAGCCTGGGCGGATGTCAGACACTTCAAAGTCAATGGGGTGGAAGAATTGTCCTGGGAATAGAAGAGTTCCCGCTGTCAGCCCCTGGCCGTTGCCGTGGGTGGCGTGGCCCCTGGCCTTTCCGGGCTGATGCAAAGGCTGAACAGGCTGTCGCCTGCTGGGTGCAGGCTGCCCGGGACGGCCTTTTGCATGACTTCCCCATGCCACCACGTGGCCTGAACAGCCGGCAGCCTGCACAGTCCATACCCAGCAGCCCGTGGGTCTGTGCTGACATCCGGTGACTGTCCACCACATAGAAGCCAAGAAAGTCCTGGTGGTCGGGATGTTTCTTCCACACCTGGTGCAGGACGACCACAAAGGTGACCCCGTCTCCAAAGGAGACCACCATGTTCTTCTTCCTGTTGATCATCATCGATAGCCTGGGGGAGAAGAGGAGGTCAGCGGGTGTGCGGGGCAGAGGCCAGGGTCCCAGGGGTCTGATTCAAGCGCAGCTCGGCCCTCCCTCCCGTGGCGCCCAAGAGCACACAGCTCCAGACACATCTCAGGGGTGCTGGTGAGAAGATGCCTCTCAGGCGTGTCTGTGCCCTCCACCTAGAGCAGTTGCTGTGTGACCTAGGGCAGGTTGTGTGCCCTCTCTGAGCCTGGGTGGGAGTAGCATGCCTGCCTGTCAGGCTCTAGGGCAACTGAAGACAGTGGGGAGGCTGAGGACTTTGAGAACTAACTAGTTAGGCCAGAGAAGATGCAAATGGGGATCCTCATTACCATCTGATTGCCAGGTCCATCCGAGACTTTCATCCAAGCTGCCCTTCCCTCCCTGGCCGTTAGTCCTGCCACCTGTCTAGCCATCAGTTCTGGTCCTGTAGGGCCTAGGGGTTGGTTGGGGACCTCCCTGGGGCAGGGGACTGAGCTTTGAGGCACCAGCCTCTCCTGCGACCTCAGTGGATCTTCTGCCCAAATTATCAAGAGGCTCCTTGGGCCCTCGGGCTGCCACAGCCCCTGGAGGCCTTGCGGATGGGCTGTACCCTTCCTGTGCGACGGTGACTGTGTCCAGCCAGGTGAAGGTGTCCCTCACAGCCCCGCTCTGCAGGTTGATCGCCTCCGTTGTCACCTCAAGCCACAGGTGCATTGGAGCGCTGGCAATGCCCAGCTTTCCAAAGTAAGTTTTTCCGGTCTTGGAGTCGGGACTGGCTCTCTTGTCACCGATGATCTGCCCGTTAACCGTGAGGCCTGCAGAGGGCCGGGGCAGGGACACCTGAGTCTGTGGCCTCCAACCCCAGGCTGCCATTTAGAGACGTGCCTTCCCCTTCAGCCAGACCCAGTGAGGGGTAGCAGAGTGGGGGTCCCCAGGAGCCCAGAACCCCAGAGCCCAGCACTGTCTGTTCTGAGACAGGCTCGGGTCACACTGGGAGCCCTGGACCCAGACTGTGTGTCACCCCTTGCCTGGGCCTGGGGCTTTTGTTCAGAGAAAGGCTAACCCTGAACTCTCACCATCTCTCTACCACCTCCGTCATCTGAGGGTCTCAGCGAGACTGGCCCTGGGCAGCCCCCGCCCCCAGGCCAGGGTGTGCTCTGCACGTGAGCAGGTGGGTGCGTTCCTGGGCAGGGTGCGGACCCAGCTGCCCACCGTCCCCGCAGCCCCTACCTGAGGCTGGGTCCTGGATGAGGCGCAGCACCGTGCCTGGGGCCTCGTCGATGTTGAAACAGAGGGCGTCCTCTTTCTCAGGGACTTGGATGATGAAGTGGGGGTCCCCGTCCACTGAGGGCGCATCAGAGAAGGGGCTGGCTCCCGGGGCCTCGAGCTGGGCCTGGGGCCTCCCCTAGCCTCCAGGCCCACATGGGGCGGGCTCCAGGGCGGGGGGGGGGGGGCAGGACTCACCGTAGTAGTAGGGGCTCTGGGGAGGCTGGTAGCTGGCTGTGGGCGCAGAGGGAGCGAGGGCTGAGGGAGACCAGCAGCCCGGGGAGCCCCAGGGCCACCTCCCAGGGCCGGGCTCGCTCCCCTCCCCTCCCGTTCCTACTTCCCGGTGCTCCCGCCCACCGTGGCTCCTCTGCCCGTCCCAGAGGACTGACTCAGGAGAGACCCCAGAGGGGCAGGGGCCGGGCAGTGGGCAGAGAGGGTGGTGGCAGGGGGCGTACTCACTCTGGTAGGCCATGGAGGGGGTCACAGACCTGGCTGAAAGAAGTCAGAGGGCTGGCTTGAGTGGGGCCAGGGTGCCCTCTCCCCAAGCCTAGGGATGTGATCCCTAAGTCTAAGCTTTAGAAGAGGTGGGCGTGCCCAGGGGTGCTTTTCCAGGCGGTGGCAACGAGGTTCTGGCGTGGCTGACATACAAGGCATCAGGCTCCGGCTCCGGCTCGGGAGCGATGCCCCCAGCAGACACCCCCGCCCTGAGGCCCCCGTCCCCGCGGGTAGGAGAACACACAGTCCACGGGCACACACACCAGTGTAAATGTGCTGCTTGGATCGAATAGTCCCTTACAGACGGAGACGGAGGTGGTAGCGGGCTTTGTGGGGGTTGGTTCCCACTTTATGATGCGAGAGACACAGAGCGCCATGATGGCCAGTGTGGGCCCTGCAGCCAGGCAGGGGCAGGCCGGCTCTGCCACCTACCGACCAGCTCCTTGAGCAAATACACTTAACCTCTCCGTGCCTCGGTTTCCTCACTGTAACATGGGAATCATAAGAGGATCCCCTTGGGCGGTCGCTGTTGGATTAATTGAGGGTAAGGACCCGGCATGTTCCACGTTGCATTTTTGCAGGTCACCAAGCAGTCTTATACTGACATTCTCTTTGAGAAAGGGGAACATCCCCAAACAACTGATGGGGACCCTGAGGCTCAGAGAGGGACAGAGCCAGGTGCAAGGTCACTCATGGGTTGGCAGCAGAGCTGGAACTCAGGTGTCCTGGGTGCCCCCCTTTGGGTGTTGTTCCACTAGCTTGCTCGGGCAGACCTCCCCGTTTCTCTCATCTCCCTCCAGCAGCACCCACCCGGCCCCTGGCTGAGCTTACCTTCTGCATCCAGAGGCACCGCGAGGGAGGAAGAGGAGAAATGCGTTAGAAGCCATGGGCCACTGGCACTGGAGCAGCCCGAGCGGCATCCAGAGCTTGCTCCCTGGCCGGCCCTGCCCTGGCCAGGGACGTCCCTGCAGCCAGCTGGGCCCCCCTGGGCCCCCCTGGAACCAGGAGCCCTGACCACACACCCCTGCTCCACCGCCCAGACTGCTAACCACTTCAGTCTCTCCACACCACCGCCCCTCGCCCTTGGCCATTTTTCCTGCACTTGCCCCCTGAACCTGGCCCTCTTCAGCAGGTCTGGGCCCTCCCACCCTGGCCCTCCTCTGCCGGGAACCCGGGGTCCACAGGGGAGGCCTCTGGCCCCCACTCTCTGTGCCCACCTTCCCCAGGCTTGTCCGCAATGGCTGTCTGGTTCTCATTGTCCTCGGGCTTGGTCACCACCATGGAGGTCAGCGGAGTCACGAAGTGGTACTTGAGGGACAGGTCCAGGGCCTGGGCTGTGAGGTTCTCCTTCTCATCGCCTCGGGCGTTCTTGCTGCGAGGAGGGACCGGGCGGGAGGCTCAGCCTGGAGAAGAGCTCCCCGCCTGCCTTGGCCCACCCTGCGGCCAGGACTGCGCCAGGGCCCCCAAGGGAACCCGCTCTCCACTGCCCAAGTCCACTGGGGCTCAGCGAAGACCAGTTCACCAGCTTGCTGGGGCCTGTGGGCCAGGCCTGCTTGCTTTCAGGGCCTCAGTTTCCCCACTCATAAAATAAAAAGGGCCTGAAGCAGCCACTAACAATTGCTCTGTTTGCCAGCACGTGCTGGGTCATGTGCCAAGGGTTTCACGGGCTTCTTCCACCTAAATTAGCAATGACATCTTCTCTCCCTAACGAAGCCCAAGCTCTTCCCTCCTGGGGCGGGGAGCTGGGGTCCCGACCCTCAGGCTGTTCCATCTCAGCACCCCTGCAGGCCCAGGCTAGTGCTGGGGGACAGGGTGCCGGGACCCTCCCCTGCCCTCGAGGTGCTTCCAGGTTGGGAGTTGGAGGCATGGGCTTCCTTACAGACTCCCCTGTCTCTGGGGTGCTGGGCCAAGAAAAGGGCACAACAGATGGGATTGGGGGTGCAGCCGCATGTCCCTGGGTGTGGCCGAGTCTCACTCCCCTTGGGCTCCCCCAGAACCTGGCCAGCAAAGGGGCAGGCCCGGGTAGGGGCTGGGGCAGTGCTGGGGACCCAGGGTGGGATCCGGCTGTGTGAGGGGTGGGCCAGGGTCACCGTTTCTCCAGCAGCTGCTCGATGGTGAGGTAGGCCCATAGCCGCTCAATGTAGTTCCCAAAAATGTACTCTCGCTCCTGCAGGGCCTTCTCCATCTCCTTCATGTCCACCTCCTCTGTGAAGGTCAGGTCATTGGTGGCCTGGAGTGGGCATGGGAGGTGGCGAGGGGCTTGAGGCCTGGGGACGGGCGGGCCGCCAGCCAGAAAGCAGGAACCCCATCCGTGCCAACCCCCTGTCCCCAGTGACAGCCCAGCTCACCCCGTGGCCCTTCACATCCGCCTTGAAGTGGTTCATGTCCTCGTCCACCAGACGCCCAGCCACCACGATCTCCGAGCCGTCATAGAAATGCTGGTAGTTGTTCTGGGTGAGGTCCAGGATGGCGTTCTCAGGGTACTCCACCTCCACATTCGTCAGCAGCGGGTTGGCCACCTCCTCGTAGAAGCCCTGCAGTCCAGATATGAGCCCGGTCAACTCGGGCCGCCAGGGCAGGCCGAGCAGAGACCAGTGTGTGGCCTCCCGCTGATGCCGCAGCAGGTCACCAGGTCCTCCAGGGCTGGACCCGTCGTGGCCCCTGATTGTCTCCTCTATGTTGCCCTGACCACTGCACCTTCAGTTTGTGGTAGCCTCCCTGCCCAGGGGAACTGGGAAGAATAGAGAAAAGGAGAAAGGAAAGGACAGAGTTGTGAGCTTGTAAAGAGAATTCAAGAAGTGCTTGTTGGGATGAAACTAAGAAAGAGAAAAGGAAAGGAAGGAAGGTGGACTAGAAAAGGTGAACTGGCAACGTGGGGTGGGAGGATGGGATCCAGGGAAGAAAGGGGCTGCGGGCCCGAGGGTCCCCCTGCAGATGCGGAGATGCTGTCTCCTGCTTGGTGGGGGAAAAGGTGGCCAGGTTTAGCAAGTGAAAATACAGGACACCCTTTTACATTTGAATGTCAGATGAAAACAACAAATACTTTTTTAGCCTAAGTATGTCTTAGGCAATATTTGGGACATACTTACACTAAAAAGTTATTCATTGCTTATCAGAAATTCAAATTTAATGAGTGTGCTGTATTTTATCTGACAGCACTATGGAGGAAGCAAGTCTGTTCTGTATAGCTTGAGAACAAATCAGAACCATCCCGGATGAGAAGAGGTAGCCAGAGGCAGATCTCAATTCAAAAGGAAGCTCTTTCTAATAACTGAAGTTGTCACACTGTGGGACGACTGCCTGAGGGGTAGTGAGTTCTTCATTCCTGGAGGTGTGCAAGACGAGGAGTACCTGCAACTGCAAATTGGCATCGGAGTCCTCGTAAATGCGCCGGGCAAGCCCGTGGTTCTCCAGGGCCATATTCTCCAGAAAGTTATAATTCAGGTTGTTGCCAAAGCCCAGGTTGTACAAGGGGAACTTGCCCCCGATGGCATTCCGCACATTCTCTTGGATTTTTTCGGGTCTGCTTTCGCCTGCAGGAGAAGGCCACGGTCACACTCCAGCCACCCTGGACCACGACTGCCTGGAGCTATCTGGCTCCTGCACACCCTTGGCAGGCAGACGGCGGGGAGCCCTGGCAGAGGGAGGCAAGTCCTGCCCTTGAGGGGCTCACAGGCTGTGGGGGGCCCTGGGAAGGGCTGCCCCAAGCTCTTGCCACCGTGAGCCAACTCCAGAGCCTGGAGCAGCGCCATCCCTGCCTTCCTCACCGGTGTTGGGGTCCCCGTCGGTCAGCATGATGACGATGGAGGTGCTCCTCTCTGGGACTTCGTGCCCATCCCGGGCCTTGTTGAGCATTTCGATGCCTCTCAGCAGCCCGTCGTTGATGTTGGTGCCTGGGACACAGACAGACAGACGGCACTGTGGGAGGGTGTCCTCAGGCTGCCGGGTGCGAGGGGGCTGGCGTGGGGGCAGGCGGGGCAGCAGGCTCCTGTGTCCAAAGAGCCATCCACTGGCCCATGGGGTGCTCAGGAACTAGGGACGGGACGAATCAGCGAGTGAGTGAATGCATGACTGTGCTTTCAGTTGGAATTAAAGTGCCAGCACCTCAGGCCTGCAGGGAGGATAGAACTATCTGGTGGCTGTAAACGGACTCCCAGCCCCTCTCTTCTATGATTTTCATGAGAAATGGGGTGATGGAGAGGCTTCTCAGGGGCCTTATCTCTCTGGAACTTTGGGGCAGCAGAACAATGGGTTAGAAAGCAAAGGAAAGTTTCCCCAGCCCCCCCCCCCCGAGGGACACCCTGCGGCCCTGTCTTTAAGGCTGAGGTGCCTCTCGGGGCCTGCCCCAGGGCAGGAGGGAAGTGGCTGCAGGGAGCACAGAGAAGCAGGGAGGCACGGGTCTGTGTGCTTCTCTGCTCTTACTTCCTTGGTCTCGAATGCTCCTCACAAACGCCTTGGCCTCCTGGAGGTTCTCGGGGGTGGCTTGGACTAAATTCTCTTTCCAAGTGGTCACGCCTCCACTGAACAGGATGAAGTTCAGGTAGTCCTCCTCTTTCATGTCCTCCAGGATTTTGAGGAGGGCATCCCTTGTCTGGGAAGGAGAGAGAGCAGATAAAAGGCTGGCGAGGGAGCACAAAGAGCCACGTCCCCTGGCTGAGGCACCCCGCAAAAGTGGGGGAAGATGCGTCGTCAGTCCTTTGACCCTGTCGCCCTTCCGCCTTTTCACCAGAAATATCCACTTTTTCTACTTAAAAAGAAAACCTCTTCCCCTCTCCCGCTTACGCTGAGGAGAGCACCTGCTCTATTTTCCGCCCAGCCATGGAGCCGCTGACGTCGATCACGAAGACCACGCACTTAGGCACCACGGGAAGGCCTTGAGGTGCGAAGAAGTGCACAAAGTAGCCGTTGACTACCTGGAGAGGGACGGGAGAGCGCGGAGGCCTTTAGCAATGCCGCTTTGGCTACCCTTGCAAATAGCAGCCAGACATTTACCAGCCCACCCTTGCCCACCCTCCAGGAGTGGGGCTCTGCCTGCCCTCCTCGAGTCGTGCAGGAAAACCCAGCCCGCGCTGAGGGCTGAGGCTGGTGAGGCCGGTGGAGCCGCAGCTCGGCCGACCCCCAGCCGCGAAGGTGAGTCGCCAGCCTGGCAGCCGATGGCTGTACCTGTATGTTGGCGGGAGACTCCCGGTTCACGTCGTAGGTGATGGTGAAGTCCCCGTTGAGGAGGGAGTCCGTGCAGGTTGGGCACGTGCGCTGCTGGTCTAAGCTGGGCTTGAAGGACACGTGGCCCTGGCGGAGAAGACGGAGGCCTCGCTCAGCCTGGCCGGGGCCGCCTCCTGGCAGACCAGGGGTGCCGGGGCGCATAGGAGGGCCCTCAGGTGGGCAGGGGCTGGTGAGTGCTGCCCGCCGCTGGTGTCCGCATGCTCTGGCCTTTCTGAGCTCCGCTCTCCCCTTGGAGAACAGAAGCCCCTTGGATGAAGGGACGCCTCCTTTTAGCTGCTTGGGGAAGGCTTCCTGTTCGGTGGTATCACGCATGGGAGTGTTTCTGCCAAAAGGAGAGGCAGGGGAGGGGGAGGGAGCAGAGCTGGGAGGGGAGGGAGCCCGGGGAGGGGTGCTGCCCTGTGGAAGCCACGCAGCCCTCGGAGTGTGCGATCCTCAGTCTTCTCCCTGGAAGTCCTGAATGACAGGTTTGCCATTTACGTAACGTTTATGGAAACGTATATTCATCTGCTGCCCACTGCCAGCAAGAACCTGGAACAGGTGGGGGCTTTGGGGACAGGAGTGGCCCACCCAGCACCAAGAATGAAGTTCTCCTTAGTCCTTCACCCCTCGATGTGTGTCTAAATGACTCCCTCCAACCTCAGTCTCCTTATCTGTAAAACAGAGACAGGGACCCCTGCCCTGCCCACCTGCCAAGGTGGGATGGGATCAGGCTTTATAAATGGCTCCCCAGCCTCCCACCCACAGTGCAGTTGAGATCCCAATTCCCCAGGCAGGTCATCATAAGCAGCCCCCTGCCTCCAGCAGCCCCTGTCCTGACCCCGGTGGCCAGGAACGGAGGTGTTGGTTACAGGTTTACCCCCACCCCACCCAATACACACGCTTACATCAGCCAAGTCCTGGGGTGCAGGCTTGTCCTGCGGGGATCAGCATCCCTAACCCCTGCCCCCTAGTCCTGAGGGGCATCTATGCTACCTTTTTCCCTGAGAAGGATTTGGTGAGGGCATTGCCCAGCAGGTCATTGGTGAGGAACGAGGCCTCGGCGTCCAGCATGCTGATGCCCTGGGGCTCGAAGATGTCTGCCTCGATCTGAAACGGCCAAGGGTAAGGACAAGGGGTCAGTGATGGTGCAGGGGCCGGGACACAGCAAGGGGATGAGACGGGGTGGTGATATACAGGCACCGGCCTCGGGGACCAGGCTGCCAGGGCCAAGCCAGCTGTCTCTCACCAGGAAAAAGCCCACAGGGGTGTGTGGAAGGCTACTCTGACCTCACAGTGCTTCCACAACGGCCATATGGTGCCCCAATTCCACCACGATAGCACTTCCTGCGGTTTTCAGCTTGATGGAGGTAAAATGCCCATGCACCCAGTTACAAGTATTGCAGAGACACCTCGCGACGTCATCCTTAAGGATCCAACAGCAAAGCTGGACCTGCTAGGGTCAGTCCAGACTCCTGTCCTTGGCTCCCAGCTGCTGTGGGCAGAACCTGCCATGATTCCCCCAAACTGCCTCCACCGAGGGGTGGGGCCTGGGCCTTTACGTCCTTGACCTGCTCGGAGCTCCGCCCTGATGGGCCCTTGTCCCCCCCCCTCCCCCACGCAGTTGCAGCCACCCCTAGCCCTGCAGGGGTTGCAGGAGTGGTTGGTTACCTCGAAGTGCTTGACCAGTTGCTTGGGCTGGACTTTGAGGTACATCTCGTACTTGCCCTTTTGCCTCTTCAGCAGCTCCTCATAGGTTAGCTCAAAGGTGACCTTGCTGCCCGCAGCCACGTTGACGGAGACTGTGAATTTCTCCAGCTTCCGCCCAGAGGCCCTGAATGGGGCGCGATCCAGTGACTGCCCAGCAGCCTGCTCGAGCCCGCCCCGCCTGGGCCTGGGGCTCACGTCCCAGCCCCTTGGGGGAGACCCCTGCCCACTCTGAGCCTCAGTTGCCTCAACTTCATGGGATAATGGCAGTAAGAATTGCTGGCACATTTTGCTATAAAAATTCTAATAGTTTTTGTTTGCTTCTCTGAGGGCGCTTGCAGCCTGGATTATCTCTCCAAAGCCTGGAGGAGAACACTTACTTGACCAAACCGGCTGTCTTGCCCTGGGACACGGCCTTTTCATACTGCTTCTTAGCGACCTCCTTCTCCTTGACGTTCCCAGGGTAGGTAACACCGTCGATGGTCCTGCAGGGAAAGAGAGTTGGAGGGTCACAGTGGGCCAGGCCCTCTCCCCGAGCCCGGGATCAGCAGCCACGGCGACACCCACAAGGTGAAGTTGGTGATGAAGGCTGTCTTGGGCAGCTCCACGTCAAAGGAAACCTCCTTGGCCTTGTCCGCACGGTTGACAGCCCTAGTGGTGACCACATTGTGTGCGAAGCGGGAGGTCACGTGGCAGCTGATCTTGGTGCTGTAGATCTCGATGCCGTCGACCACCTGCGGGACAGGTGGGCGCTGACCAGCCAGGTGGGGACGCAGGGAACCGGGTCTTCCCCTGCCAAAGCCCCTGACTGGTAAGCGGCCCCTCCACCCCGCCAGGCAGGCCTGGGCCATGTCCTCGGCTCCCACATCCCACCAGCCCCCGTTGCTCTGATGCTCCCTCTGCTCCTTGACTCTGGCACCTGTTTACACGCAGCTGCGGCCAGTGAGAGGCTTTGAAGAGCTCCCACTCTTTCCAGCTACAAGATCCCCCTGGAGGGTTTGCCTGCTGGGCTCATCCCACCTCCAGCCCCACTCATGGCTTGGGTCTGCCTCCAGGTCTTTGCACCGGAACACCTGCCTCTGGCTCCTTCTGCTCATCTTTCACACCTCAGCTCCGAGACCAAGGTCCCTGACATCCCTTCACCCCTCGCGCGCATCCCACCCCGCCACCCCGGACCCCTGCATCCTTTGTGTCCCTTAATTCCTGTGTGGGGGAGGGCCTTTGTGCCCCTCAGACACCTCCTTCCAACAGGGCAGGGGACTGAGGGAGGCTCTAGGGAGAAGTCTGGGTTAAACATGGGTGTGTAGATGCTCTGTGAGGGTGTGATGGGATAGGCCTGAGCACCAGCGAGGGCTCGGGAAGGGCTGCCCACGAGGTCCGAGGGCATGATCCTGGCATGCTTTCCTGGGGGCCTCGTATTCACGTGAGGATCGGCAGCGCAGGAAGCCACGGGCTGGTTGCCAGCCGTGAGGGCCCTGCCGTAATGTCCCTCACCTTTAGCTGCTGGGCAGCCGGCTCCCTCCTGACCCACCCACCCTGCCCTGACCCTGGTGAAAGTTCTTACCCCTTCCAGGAGGCTTCGTTTCTGCAAAAACAAAGACAAACACTAGGGTCAGGCCAAGGCTGAGGCCACCATGGTCTGGGAGCAGGCTCTGGGCTGGGGCCAAGGCTCAGCAGTTGTCCTCCCACATGCCGTGGGGAACCTCCGGACAAAGGACTTTTCCAGAACCCCACATATCAGAGTAGGAAAGGCTCTGGGTACTTGGAGAAATTGAGACCCAGAGGGGGGCAAGTCCCCAAGCTACCCAGGGAAGCAGGGCAGGGAGAACTGGAAGCCGGCACTCAACCCCTGCCCCGCAACTCCAACTAACTCACTCTTCCTCTCCGTCTGCCTTCCCCTGGCCCCAGGACCCTGAGGCCTCCTCCCGAGTCATCCCCCTCCTCGTTGCTCCCCACCGGACTCAGCTCAGCTTTCGCAGAGGCCTCTGCATTTATCTAAGACTTGGACCCTCACAGCCCCTCGGTGAGGGGAGCAGTTCACAGTGCATTGCCCCGTTTGGCAGGTGGAGAAGCTGAGGCCCAGGGCTGGACGGCGGGTGAGTACAGGCCTGGGCTGGAGCCCGCTTCTTCCACTGCCCAGCACTGTCCCCAGCAGCTCAATGCCCAGCGCTCAGCCTCCCCTCGCCCCAAAGAGGACCACCCAGCCGGTGCCTTCTGCCCACTGGACACGGCGAGGCCCAGGTGGTGAAGAGGGTAGGCAGACTCACCCTGAGGGACCGTAAAGGGCTTCTTGGGATGCCAGAAGCCACCAGGCCAGAGAGCAGGGCCAGAACAAGGCAGGACCTCAGAGCGGGCGCCATTGCTAAGCACGCAGGTCTGCCCTGCACTCCTTATATGAGTGAAACGGTGTTTCCCAAGTGGGGTCAGTGACCTGCAGCCCGAGGCTGGAGGAGCGGGAAGTGGAAGGCTCCTCCCAGAGGCTGGGGCGTGGGTGGAAACCTGGCTGGTGCCCTGCGACCTTGGGCTGCCCGCACGCAGGGCCGCAGCCGGTGTCATCCGTAGGGACTTCACTTCTGACTGGCAGGTGGACGTGGAGCCCCCTGGGGAAGCGGAAGCTGTGTGTCAAGCCCCCTGAGTGGAGGTGCTGGCGACGGACAAGCAGCGTCTCGGCCTGGTTGCCTCTGCCGCACCCCAGCCACCACCTCCCTTCTCAAGTCGGTCAGGGCACAAAACCAGACCCTGCCCCCTAACTCGGGGCTTGCCCTCCGTGGCCCCAGGAAAAAGAGGACCCCCATGTTCTGTGGCTCTCTCTGCAACCCGGCTCCACCTGCTTTTCTGAACTCGCTCTCCTCCCACCAGCACGCTCTCCCCCTTCTCTGCACATGTTGCCAATCTTCTCCGGGCCAGCCCCAGTGCCCCTCCTCTGAAAGCCGTCCTCCTTTGTCCCCGAGCCAGCCACAGGACAGCCCTGCTCTAAGCTCCAACTCCCTGAGGGCCTGCTGCGTTGTTCCCTTATGCTGAGATTTGCGTGTCCAGGTCTGACTAACCCTCCGGGCTCCGCGCTCCTGCAGGGCCAGTCCTGGCGGAGGACTCGGCTGCCGTTGCCTTTTGGGGAGCGTTCCCTTCCAAATCTGCAGTAAGCCTGGGGCTCTGGCCTCCAGTGCAAAGGGCCTGGGATCTCCTGGCCCACGCCGGGGCCCTGCCAACCTCCTGCGCCTCAGGGAGGCCACCACATGCCCACGTCCCCACGGCTCCTCTGAGCAAAGCTGTCCGATGACCTGCCCACTCTGCCCACTACTGAACGGAGTAGATGAGGATGCCTGGGCCCAGGATGACTGATGCGTCCACAGTACCATGGCCTTGACAGAGAGCTCTGGGCCTCTGACTGTGGGACTTACAGAGAGAAACAGAGAAAGGAGGCAGACAAGGTGGAGGTGGAGAAAGAAGAGTGCGGACTAATTATTAGACGTGTCAGGAGCCGCAGAAGCAATGACAGAGGGTTGCCCAGTCAGCAAGATGATGGCAGATGGACAGACACAGCTGGTGAGGGGCCCAGGGCTTTGACGGCCTGTGCTCGAGGCCTGGCTGGGTGGTGCCTGTTTCCTCAGGCCTCCAGAATCCTCACACCAACCCCACTGCAGGTGATACCAAGCTCAGGGCTGCCTGAGACCAAGGCCAGCAGGTGCCGACCCCGGGAGCGAGGAGGAGAACACTTTCAGAGCCGAGCTCCCGGGCCTGCAGCCTGGCCCGCATGCTTCCTGGCTCCTGGACGTCTTGCTCAGCTGGTCACTTTCAGCACCTGGGAGTCACTGGCCCCTGGGCAGCTTGGGGCTGTGACAGGACTGCTCCTGCCCAGAGCTGCCAATGGCTCCTGCCCATGGCCCTGTAGCTGCCCGCATAGCTTCCCTCAGCCCCTTTCCTCTAGGCCACGTCTCATCCCAAATACTTGGTGCCTGGGGCGGGTAGGGGGCAGCTTGAAATAAGGATTCTGAGGCTGCTCAGAGGCCCCACAAGGGATAGCCGGTGACGTGGAGGGACCCAGAGTCATCATGCAGAATTTAGAATTCAACAGAATCTAAGAGATCTTCAGGTTCAACCCATGCCCATCCTACAGGAGGGGAAAATGAGACCCTAACTGGGCAGGGTCTTGCCCAGGGGACACAGCCAGCAGCTCCTCGAGAAACCTCGCTACCTCAGAAGGTGGGCTGGTCTCTGAAAGTGCACTAATCCCCCCCGCCAGCTGGTCACTGAGGGGCTCTGTGTCCCCCAGGCCTGGGGTGGCCTCTGAGCTCAGCATTTGTGTTACTGATCTGGCTCTGCCCTCAGAGCTGGTCCTCACTCCATCTGGGCTGGCAAGCCTCACCTGTAGTGGGAACAGGGCAGAAGCTCTCAGGGAAGCCGCGGACAAGGAGTGGGTGGAGGCCCCACCGCCTCACCTGGAGGGCCAGCGGCTCCCCACACCTGTGACGTGGTGTTTTACCAGCTCCAAGGTGAGGCCAAGGGAAGGAGCCCAGCTGGTAACAGGCATAGTGTGAGGAGAATGGGGGTGCTGTTCCTGGCCCCCCGAAAGCACAGCTTCTGGGTAGCGGCTTTCTTTGCCCTGCTGTCACAGGTTGCAAAGCGCCCCGCAGGGGAATGCGGCTGAGGCTGGAGGCCCAGGATCCACGTCCTGGGGTCCTGCCCCAGTGGGCCTGCTAGAATGTCTTCAGGATGCCAAGACCATACGCAAGCATTTCTTTCCTGTATTCATTTCCAGTGATATTTTGGAATACCCAGAACCAGGTCCCAACAGCCTTTGTCCTCCCATTGGCCTCCCAGCCTGCCCGGGTTAAATGCACAGAACCTGATGCTACACAGCATGGGTTCAAATCCCAGCTCTGACACTTACAAGCTGAGTGGTTTTGGACAAAATTACCAGACCTCTTTGTGCCTCAGTTGCCTCAGATGTAAATGGGCATGAACCCGTTGTGAGCATAAATTTGGTTAATTCAAGTAAGGTCCTTAGGGCAGTGCCTGGCTATAGGGAGCACTGGACTGGCTGTGACCGTGTGCTGCTGGTCACCCCTGTACATGCTGCCGGAGTGTCCACCGGCCCCTGGGAGCTGTGTGCGGGAGGCGTGTGGCCAGGCAGCTGCAGAGAACAGGGAGGAGTGCGCTGGGGGGCAGTCGGCGCCAGCTCCCCTCCCAGCCTCCAACCAGCTTCTTCCCAGTTCCTGGGCCTGCTGGGATCAGACCTCCTGGCCCGGCTCCAGGAGCACTGACGGGCAGCGTCTTGGGTGACCTCCCTGCCATCCTCCCTCCCAAAGAGCAGCCAGCTCTGGCCGGCCATGGCCTCTCTTTAATAAGTCATGGGGTGCTTTGACATGGGGCCAGCTGGGAAAGGGGGGTGTGGCTGGGGCAGCAGTCAGGATGCTGTCCTCCTCCTCTGCCGCAGTCCCACCGCAGGCAGGTGTGCTGCGTGGGGGCTCAGAAGATGTCGGGGACGATGTAGTCAGTGTGGGTGCCGTCGATCAGCCCAGCCCCATTGTCGTGGACGAACCAGCAGGTCACCTTGGCCCCATGCCGGGGGTCCTTGCTGTAGTCTCTTTGCAAGCCCCTGTGGAGAGACGAGTCAGATGCACCCCTGGGACCTGGCAGGGCTGCGCATCCTCCAGGAAACCCACCCCAATTATGTGACACTCAGAGGAAGGCCCGGGCCAGTGATGGGGCAGGCAGCCTGCCCACCTGGTCACCGTCAGCCGGCGGTTCTTCACCACCATCGTGGCATCTGGCTTTGAAGGGTCAGAGCCTGGGCGGATGTCGGACACTTCAAAGTCCAAGGGGTGGAAGAATTGTCCTGGAAAGGCACGTTGGAGGCACAGTCACCGTCTGGGGTACCTCGCTCCTGCCTTGCACACAGAAGGTGCTCACTGGAGATTGAGAGGTTTTGCTTGAACCCTTTTTCAAGGGATGGACTGTTTCTGGTAAGATTGGCATCGAAAGCCACTCGCTATATTCGCGCTGTATCTCCGGGTGGTCCTACAGCCTGCCTTTTTTAACCATTTCCAAAGGAGAGAGGTTAGAGGGGAAGGTGCCTGCAGGGAGTAAGATGCATAGGAAGCCACCCGAGAGAAGCAGTGTGGCATGGCCTGTCCCACCCACCAGGTCCCCGCGGCCCTCCGGCCCCTTCTGTTTGCTGATGGGACCTCTCCCCACTCGCCCCCAGGCTCCCTGAAGCCCGTTTGCGGGACATGACCCTCCCCCAGCGTACCCCCACCTCGGCAGCGCCGAGCCTTGGAGACCATGTTGGAAGTGGGCCTGTCTTGGTGCCTGGGACCCATGGCCCCAGGAAGCCCCCACCCCACAGCCATGGCCGACCATACCCAGCAGCCCGTGCGTCCGTGCTGGCATCCGGTGACTATCCAGCACATAGAAGCCCAGAAAGTCCTGGTGGACGGCACTCCCGTTCCACACCCGGTGCAGCACCACCTCGAAGGTGCCCCTGTCGGCCACGGACACCACCAGGCCCCTCCTCCTGTTGATGGTCACCACCACCCTGGGGGGCCGGGCCAGCTGTGAGGGCAGGGGCCGCCGTGCCGCACCCCTCTCCATCCAGCCGCCCCCGGCCTCCAGGACCCAGCTCTCGTGAGCTGCCCCCACTTCAGATGGTCAGGTGCTCCCTGCTCCACGCTCCCTCCCATGTGGGCCCTTACATTGGGACAGGACCTGTCCCAAGCCCTCCATGCAAACCGCATCATTCAGGTCTCACCCTGACCCTGCGAGGACCAAGGCCCAGAGAGGTTAAGGAACTTGCCCAAGGTCACATAGCTGGTGAGCAGAGGAGCCAGGACTTGGGCTCCAGCCTGTCCAACATTACAGTCTGTTCTCAGATTCCCACTCATCACCTGTGTCTCCCATACCAGACTCTGCCCTCCTCTTCCTAGAACTCTGCTGCTCAGCACTGGGCTCAAGTGTTCAACGGAGATTGTTGAATGAACAGGTAAATGAAGGAACAAGCACAAGGGGTTCAAAGGGGAGTCCAGAGGACTCTGGGTTCAGAGAGGAAGGGGCTAGGAAGGCTTCAGGGAGGAGGCAGCTTTGCACTGGGCCTGGGAGGACGAGCTGGCTTTGTTTGGTGGTGAGGGGGGAGGCTGGAAGGCGAGGCTGCGATGAGAGCAGGCATCCCGGAGCTGAGTCCCAGGCACGTGTCCGATATCCAAGGGAATGGGGGTGGGTGGCAGACCCCCGCAGCAGCCCCCGCTGACAGAGCTCGGGGAACAAGGGCCCTGCAGGCCAGGGCAGCAGAGCTGGCTCCAGGGACTCGTGCCTTGGACGCCACGGCCACCCCGGCCTCCCCTCCATGCAGCCCCCGCCCGGTTACCCGTCCTGCCGCAGCACAGCCTGGTCCTTCCAGGAGAACACAGGCCCGCCCCAGCCGGGGCTCACGGTGATGTTCTGAGGAGTCACCTCCAGCTGAAAGCCCGTCGCGGGGTTTGCGATCCCCAGGCGCCCGAAGTAGGTGCCCACAGCCTGCCCGGTTCTGCTGGCCCCGTCCCCGACGAGCTGCCCATTGACGGAGAAGCCTGCAGTGGGCGAGGGGGCCATCTGGGTGGGAAGGGCAGGCTCTCATTTGAGCCCCCCGCCTGCCTTTGCTCAATCCACGCCTCCTACGCAGGGGACCCCCCACCGTCCTCCAGTGCCCCTGCATCTTGGAGGCTCCCCGAGGCAGGCAGCTGTATTTATCTTCCTCTGGGCCCTGGGGGAAGTCTTGCCTCACCGAGGACAGGACTCGCACCTGCCCCTTCTGTGTGACCCCAGCCCCTGACACGGGGTCTTTGCAGGGGCCTCCCCTGACCTGAGCAGCCAAAAGGTGCCCCCCCCACCCAGCTTGCCCCACTCTCTGACATGATCTGTCATGAGTTTGGTCACCTGTTTGTCTCCCTTCCTTACACTCCATGGGAACAGGGACCCTGCTCCGTCCCCGCTGCATCCCCAGCCCCTGGGAGATGCTCAGGAAACGTGTGGGTGGGCCGGCTGGGCTGGGAGAGCGGGAGAAGGGAGGGAGGGGTGGCTGAGAGAAGGAGGCGAGTAACTGCCCCTCGCCGCAGGCGCTGCTCGGAGAGAGGGACCCTGAGGCCCTGCGCAGCCATGCTGTGGGGAGAAGGGTAGGGGCAGGACTGGCCACATAATTTGTGGGACCCGGTGCAGAAAGAAAACAAGGGGCATCTTGTTCCAAAATTAGGAAAGTCAGGATGGCGGTGGCAGAGCGCTAAACCGAGCGCTGCCTTGGCGCCTGCACAGGCCACACCCCGTGAAGCCAGCCCCGGGCTGGGCCCGGCCACGCGGGTGGGGAGAGGAGAAGGCAGGCTGAGCTCAGGGAGGCGGTGGGGAGTGGCGGCCGTGGCCACTGCCCTGGCCGTGGCCGAATGCCCGGGGAGGAGGAGCCCGGGCCCCGCCGTGATGTGCAGGGTACCTGTGTCAGGGTCCTGCACCAGGCTCAGGACCACGCCAGGCTCCTCGTTGATGTTGAAGCACAGGGCATCCTCTTTCTGGGGCACGTGGACGATGAAGTGGGGATCAGTGTCCACTGGGGGCACAGCATGGGCTCGGTTACAGGGGGCGTAGGGTGGTAGGGCTGGCCAAGCGCAAAGGCTCCACGAGGCAGGGTGGGCACCCCTCGACCCTCTCAGGGACTCACCACCGGTCACTTGGTCTGGCACCTGCTGGACACCGGGGCTGGTGTGAGTAGGGGGAGCCTGTGAGCCCGGGAGCTTGAACACTGGCAGGTGAGAGCGAGTGGCATTGAGGGAAGGAGGCTACCCTGCCTCACAGCTGCCGGCCCCTTTCCTGACACCCCCTGCCACCCAGGCCCGCAGGGCAGGAGTGGACGCAGAAATCGTAGGCTCTGCGCTGCCCCCAGGATGTGGGACCAGAAGTTTGGCCCGGCCATAGTGGGCTGGCCCCTGTCTGGCTCTTTCCATGGGGTCGTGGGAGGGCTGATGGCCTAAGGGTGGGGGAGACCAGGCCCACGTCAGACGGGCTGAATAAGGATTCCCAGCCAGAGGCCTTAAGCCGTGGCTTCCTCATCAGGCAGCTGGGGGTGTCTTGGGGGGCTGGTTGGGACTGAACGCAGAGCCTGAAGGACAGCAACTTGTGGAGCAGAGAGAGGCAGAGACGCGTGTCATCAGGCTGGCCGTCACTTACTCCTTCGTCCCAGCATCTCTGAAAAAGACAACGGCACGGAGGGTGCGTCACCACGGCGCCCCACTCCACGGGCAGGCCCCGGGCCCTCCCCACAGCCAACCGAGGGGCCCAGTGGCTGCCGGTGGGGGCCGTGCCAAGGCTCACGAAGCACCAAGGAGGCGGCTACTTGTTTGCAGCCAAGTGGAGAAGGGCGTCCCGGGGCAGGAAAGAGGCTGGGCCAAGGAGCGGAGGCAGGAGAAGCGACAGGGCAGCCAGTGCGTGCCACGGGGCTGGGCGCCGGCCGCCTGCCCGGCCACCGAGAGCCCCTCGCTAACACCAACACGGCTGGGAACTCACCCAAGGGCAGAGAATCTGGAAGGGAGAGAAAGGGAGAGAATCAAAGTCCAGGGGGCTTGGCCCTCAGAAACGCCCCCACAGCCCACGGCCTCCCAGCTGTGGACCCGCAGCCCATACCCTCCGGTGCCTTGTCAATGATGGGTTCCAGGCCGTCCTGGTCCACCATGCCGCCGATGGTCATGGAGGTCAGCGGGGTCACGAACTGATAGGCCAGTGACAGCCTCAGAGCCTCGGCCGACAGGTTGGCCTTCTCCTTCCCGTCCACCATCATCCTGTGGACAGACGCCACTCCACAGCTCCAACAACGGCGGCCTCGCACTCCCTTGCCCTTCGCCCGTCCACTTACTCACTCGCTCACTCACCCACTCATTCAACAAACATATTAAGCACCTCCAATGCCCCCGTTCAGTGGACATGTCCTCAAGGGCGTCATGGCTTAATGGCTTCCCACAGAGAAAGCAGGAAACTGGGCCAGAAGACTGTTTGGAGGTAGACGGTATATGCCTCAGAGAGACACAGATAAATTGACTGTGAGGCCTGGGACAAGTGCTCTAATCTCTCTGAGCCTTGGTTTGCTCGTCTGTAAAATGGGGATAAGGAGAGAATTCCCTCACATGCTGTGAGGATGGATGAATATGTCTGGATCCAGCAGTCACACAGTACAGGGTAGCTTCCCTGGCGGGGACTTGACGTAGGCAAACAGCGGGCTGCCCTGTGCCCCCGACAGGCCCCGTCCACACTGTTGACCAGCTGGTTGATATTAACTTAGTGGGCAGAGCAGAAGGAGAAAAGTAAATCTGACCTGCTTACAACCTCAAGGGCCCAGAACCACCCCTCGTTCATTTACCTCATTGGTTTGACAGCCTGGGGCTGGGTGGGGGTGGGGATGCAGAGGTGCACAGTGCCCATCCCAGGGAGCCCCAAGGGTCATACCGCTTGGCCAGCAGCTCCTGGATGGTGAGGTAGGCCCAGAGACGCTCCACATGGTTCTCCAGCATGTGGCCACGCTCGTAGAGCAGCTTCTTCATCTCCTCCTCATCCACCAGGCAGGTTGTCTGGAATTCTTGGCCCTCCTGAAGTTTGAGGTGGGGGAGAGGCCTGGTGCCGTTATGAGCACACCCTAGGCTAAAGCCTGAGGGTTCGAGGGGGCCCACTGTCATTGGGTCTCTGTGCTTCATTCTCAGCCACACAGACCCCTGTCCTGAGCCTGTTCCCCTTATCCTTCCTCCTTTCTTTTGTCCCCTCCCTCATCCATCCATTCATCCATTCATCCATCCATCCATCCATCCATCCATCC
>JAKSZT010053825.1:25031476-25248502 GCA_026826555.1 Tolypeutes matacus
CCATCCATCCATCCATCCATCCATCCATCCATCCATCCATCCTCCCAACCAGCCAGCTAGCCAGCCATCCACCCATCCATCCATCCATTCATTCTACAAGTGCTTGCTGAGCACCCTCTGTGAGCCAGACTTGACCTGGGGATCCAGCCGGATGGGCAGACCAGGCTCTGCCTTCTTGGAATTCTCCTCACTGGAGGAGACCAATGAGTACCTGACTGCCAGGTTGCTTCCACCATAACCCCTACCTTTAAATGCCCACTGTGTCCTGAGAATCCTGCATCATTCAACTCATCACTGTGCTTATGTGCCTTCTCTCCCCAGCTACAATAACAGTGGCTACCTCTGTGCATTACATGTATTGTTTCATTTATTCCACACAACACTCTAGTGAGGTGTTACCCCATGGTATAGCAAAAGAAACTGAGGGCTAAGGAGCTGGACTCACTCTCCCCACTCAAAGCCCATGTTCTGATCCTTCACCAACCCGTGAGGGCAGGGCCCAGGTCTCACACACCCATGATCCCCATGTCATGTGCACACACATGCATGCTGCACCCGCACGCACAGTAGATGTTCCAGAAGGGGTTGTCAAGCCAGAAGGGAAAGGACTGCCTCCTGACACTCACTCCCTTGGGTGAATGATAGGAAGAGAAACAGGGGGCCCATTTTCAGGTCAAGGGGCTCCAACTGCCCATTCCAGCCAGTCCAGTCTCTGGGACACCTATGTGGAGGGGTTGTCAGGCCTGGGAGGTTTGGGGGTACTACTCTGGGGGTAGGCAGGGTGGGGGACAGGGTGGGGTTGGAGCCCCTAGGTGCCAGCTAACTGCCGCACCCCATGTGGCCTTCTACTCACCCCTTGGGCCCGCACGTCAGCCTTGAAGCTGCCCAGCTTGTGGTCAGCGATGCGCCCGGCCACCACGATCTCCGAGCCTTCATAGTACTGCTTGTGGCGGTGCTGGGTCAGAGCCGAGATGGCATCCTGGGGGTACTGCAGCTCCACATCCACCAGCAGGGGGGTGGCTACCTGGTTGTAGAAACCCTGCAGGGGCGGCGGCCGCAGCCTCAGGGCCAGAGGGTCATCTGCGTGCCAGGTCCCGGGTCCCTGCCACTGATGGGAAGCTGCCCCATCTCTGCACTGGGTTTTCACCCACCTCAACACCTCTGGCTACAGGTCGTGGGTGTTGCCTTCTGCTCCCCAACTCCCAACAGCTCATGTCCCCAACTGTGAGCACCTCCAGGGCAAAGACCACCGTCTTGCACATGTGACCATGCTGGGTGAAGGCCAGCGGTGCAGGGTCCTGAGACCAGCACTCTGCAAACACTATCTTGTTCTTGCTCACTAAGTGGGGCGTGGGGTCCTCACGTCAGAAAGGAAATCTGAGGCGAGGAGAGTTGAAATAACTGGCTCCGGGTCACACGGCTGATTCGAACCCCGTGCTCCCCGAAGCTACTGGGCCAATGGCTGCCGAGGCCAGGCCGCACGGCATGCGGCTGGCGGTGGGTGTGTCTGTGTGTGTCATGGCGGGGGCGGCGAGGGAGAATGACCTGCAGCTGCTGGGCGGCATCATGGTCCTCGTAGATCCTCTGGGCCTGCCCGCTGTTCTCCATGGACATGGCCTCCAGGAAGTTAAAGTCCATCTTGTCGCCAAAGCCCAGGTTGTACAGTGGGAACCTGCCCCGGATGGCGTGGCGGATATTCTCGCGGATTTGGGAACGGTCCGTCACCCCTGTAGCCACACACCCAGGCACTGACAGGAGCCAGCCCACAGGCATGGGGGCCACGAGGGGGCAGTTGGGGGCACACTCCTTGGGGCCTGAGCCTCCCCCCTCCAGTCCCTACAGGTGTCTCAAAGCAACACCTCCTCCTTGCTCACCTGGGGGATGACAACAGCAGTTTGCAGGGCCCCTCGCAGACCCCACCCATCTCTATGGGTTGGTCACAAGAAGCCCTGACTTGGCCACCCCACTCTAAACCCTCCATGGCTGCTTGCTGTGTGGCCTGTGAGGCCTTGTTGACATTTTCACCCCCACCCCACCTGTGTCCGCACCTGTCTGCAGTCCCCAGGTGCACATGCCTTGGCTTTTGCTCGTGGGCCCCCTCTGCCAAGGGTCCATTCCTGCCTCTCCTTCCAGAGTGAGCTCCAGAGTCACCTCCTCTAGGAAGACTTCCAAGACCCTGTCCAGGCCAGGTGCCCCTTGTCCATGGTCCCACAGTCCCCTGTTCTTTCAGGGCCCTTGACAGAGTCTCGGACTCCTGGATCTGCCTCCACCAGGGTACCCTGGGCTCCTTGATGGCAGAGAATGTCTCATTCTCTTGGTGTCTCTTCTTGATCCCTAGCCCTGCGCTTGGCAACAGTAGGTGCTCCCTGAATAATTCATTAAACTCAACCTAGGAATCCTGCCCATGCTCCAGGGCCCTGTGCAGCCCTATGTCTTACAGAAAATCCCCCAATTTTCCAACATGCAGGACAGAAGCATGTTTTGGAGAGCCCACAGACATTGTTTTCTAAGCCGTTTCTAGACCAGTGCTTGATTTTACCCTGAGACTTTCTGTCCGCTCCCCACCCTGACAGCATCCCCAGTGACTGCTTCTCTGACCTCAGCTTGAATGCCTCCAGCAACAGGGAGATCACCACCTCCCGAGGCAACTGTTGAGGCACTTACCCTCTGTGGGCTCGCCATCTGTTAACATGATGAGAACTGATGCATGGTTCCTTACTTCTGGAATGTTTTGCTGAGCTTTGTTCAAGATCTCGATTCCCTGGAGCAAACCTCCATTCAGGTTTGTGGCTGCAAAGGAAAGAAAGCGGACCAGCATACACCTTCACCCCGAGGGGCCAGAGGTGACACCGCGGTGGCCTGAGGCCGCTGCCCTTACCCCCCTTCAGGGAGAAGCGCCGCACAAAGTCTCGAGCCGCTTGCAGGTTGGCCGGGGATGCCTGCACCAGCGAGCCCCTCCATGACTGCACTTGAGTCCCAAAGAGAACCAGGTCGAAGTAGTCCCCTGGGCGCAGGTCCTCCAGGATTTTAAGGAGTGCCTCCTTGGTCTGCAAGGACATGGCGGTCAGTGGAGGGACACTGCCCCAGGGTGGCCCCACTTCAGGGACATGACAGAAAAGCAGGAAGGAATGGTTAGGGCAGCCAGGTGGCCCCAGGAGGGGAACGTCCTGCCGGTCCCTGGGGCACATGAGGAGGATGGAGAAGGCAAGGGGAGGCAGCGTGGGGAGAGGAAATGACCAGGAGTCGGGGTGGGGCTGGATTATGGAAGAGGGCTAAAGGGGGCTGTGGCTTCTTCACACCGCGGGCTGGGCACTGGACCCCTGAAGGCACTGGCAGCGCCCTGCTGAAAGGCGCCTGCCCACGGGCCCACACGCTTAGTATAGAGGTTCCGTCTTCCCATCCCCTCTCCATCCATAAGCCCTATGGCCCCGTGGCCCTGCGCTCACTCCCATTTTTGCCATTAGGCTTGCCCCAGGAGGTACAGAAATTGGTGACTGAGTCCAGGGCCTCTGACCCCTGTAATTTCCATTAACCACTCTGCCTCCGAGCAAGAGCAGAAATCCCAACCCTAAACCCTGGTGGCAAAACCAGCCTAGGGCGGGTGACGGGGCCAAAGATGCTTCCGCCGGGTAAAACATTTCAAGCCCCAGTTTAACCTGCTTCACTTTCTGGCCTTCCATGGAGTTGCTGATGTCAATCACAAACACCAGGTTCTTGTTCAGATTCTTCAGATTTTGGGGGGCGAAGAAGTGGGCAAAGTGGTCATTGGCGACCTGAAACGTGAGAAATGAGTGAGCCTCTCTCCCCAGCACCCCATGCCCACCCACCGAGGCGTGGGCCAGAAGGCTCAGACTCACGAGGAGGTCACAGAGCTTGTCCCGACTGACATCGTAGGTCACCTTGAAGTCACCGTTCAGCAAGGACGTGGAGCACGTGGGGCAGGACTGCTGCTGGCCCACGGTGGGGCGGAAAGACACACGGCCCTGCAATCATTGAGGGCACCAGGCATTACAGGACCACGCAGCCGCAAACGGGATGTTTGCAAAGACAACGTAAGAAGGTGTGTGTGTGAGTGTGAGTGTGTGTGCGTGACGGCATGAGCATAGAAATAAAGTCTGCTGGGGCCCCCGTCCAGTGCTGATAGTGCCTGTAGGTGGTGGGAGAGAAGACCCATTTCTTTGCTGCTTCTGAATTGTTGGGGTTTTCTACAATAAGCATCAGCAATTTGGGTGTATGAGCAAGAGCAAAATAGTAACAGTATGATATCATGAGGGACATTGGTCAACCCAAATTGTCAGGTGAACAAGCAAGGCTACAACACTGTGCTGGAAAATGAAACCCACCTGGAGAGAGTCGAGACCAGCAAGAAAGGCCTGGAGTGGGGGCTGAGGGCTGGCTTGACTTGGTGCTCAGGGAAGCTGGGCGTGCTTTTTACTCTAGACTTTTTTCCACTTCCACACTGCCCACATTTTCTTTAAAGAACTTTTTATCTTTGTTTGTTCTAAACTTGTTTGCTAACTTGCTCCGAGCACCGAGAGGACACCAACCATGGGGTACTGCCTCCCTCGCTCTGAGGGCAGCTGGAACTCCTGCCTGGTTCCTGGCCCGAGTCTGGACTGTCCACAAGGGCTTGGGCCGGGCTCAGAAGGCCCCCAGAGGGCCTGCCACTGCTCCCAGCTGCTCCACACACCTTTTTTCCTGAGAAGGACTTCTTGATGGTCTGGGCCAAGTCCCTGGGGAGGAAGGAGGCTTGGGCGTCCAGCTTGCTGATCCCCTGGGGCTCAAAGATGTCCACGTCGATCTGCAACATTGAAGCCAGTCCTGGAACAAGGCTCAACATCTGGGTGGGTCATCATCACGTCTCAGCCAATGGCCAACATGTGTCCTGGCCATCTGACCTCAGCACAGGGCGTGGCGTGTCATAGACACTCCAAAAATATTGGCCGAATGAAGGCGTGCACAACTGCGCCACTCACCTGGGCCACCTCTTAGGTGTCAGCAACAACCACAGCCCTTCATGCCCAGAACTTTCTGGTTAACAAACCACCTGGACATGTCTTGTGATCCTTGTGGCAGGAACCCCCATTTAACAGATGTGCAAACCGAGGCTCAGAGAGGAGGAGTTTGGAGGGCACAGGGCGCTCCCTGCCCAGGAAAGGAGGCGTCTGTCCCCTTCCCTGTGTTCTCAGGCCAGTCCTGGCCCATGGTGGAGGCTCAACCAATGCTCAGAGCCATGGTGAGATCCTAGGCGGGGGTCACCTTGATCTACCTCAAAATGATGCACCAGCTGCTTGGGCTTGACTTTGATGACGATGTCATACTGCTTCAATCTTCGCTTCAGCACCTCCTCATAGGTCAGCTGGAATGTGACCTTGCTCCGGGGACTGACCGTAAGATGGATGGCGAATTGCTCCATTGTTCTCCCCGAAGCCCTGGACATGCCACAGAGGCAACGACAGACAGATGGGTGGTAAGTGAGCCTGGGCCCTTGTCGCCTAAAACATGGTCCTCAGAATCAAATTTTTTATTTTAGAGCCGCTCTCAGGTTCCTTTGACCTTGTCCCAGCTGGCTGGTCAGGGTTAGGGCCCAGAAATTCGGGCCCCACTTCTCCCAGGGTTGATCTGGACCTTGTCCAGTGCACCTGTGCCAGCATTTGGGTTCAGGCAGTTTGCTCATTCTTTCTTCAGCCTGTGGCTGTTCTCTACCCAAAGCCACCTTGCAGTTCTCAGGTCTGACCTAGCGGGGGAGGGCAGCACCAGACACTGGGCCAGCAGGGCCCGGACTCACCTGACCAGGCCGGCAGTCTCTCCGGAGATGGATGCCTTCCGGTACTGCTTCCATGCCGCCACTTTGTCCTTTATGTTCGCGACATATGCCGTCCCGTCTGATGTGCTGCAGGGAAGGAAGAGGGCCCTCATGGGGGACAGGCCCTCCGTGGCCACACAAGTCCTTCCTGCCGGAGGCGCTCAGAACTGCCACCCGTGTGCATGCTTTCAGGAAGGTGCCCCCTGACCGGCCTCCCACTGCCCACAGCCGTGCTCAGGGGCCCACGGGCCGTGAGGTGGGCAGCCATGGTCACTGAGTTCAGCAAGAAGCCCCGGGTCCCGGCCTTTGCCCCTTGGGCCCGGAGCTGAAAAACATGCTCCCAGAGGCCAGTTTGCTTTCCAAGATGAGAGCCGAGAACAGACTGAAAGGGCTCCTTCCTCCCGTGAAAGCTGGGCTGGCCTGTGGCCCTGTTGGCAACGAGGAGATGGCCTGCACTGCCCGGCTACTCCGAGCCATGGTCTTAGGCTGGGACATGGCGGATGGACACCTTGGGGTGGGGCTTGCGAGGACTGGATGTGGGAGTCAGGGGGGCACACACATGGCAAAGTCACTGATGAAGGCCGTCTTAGGGATTTCCACATCAAAGGCCACTTCCTTGGCTTGGTCGGCAGTGTTGACAACTTGGCTGGTGATGACACAGTGGGAGAAGCGAGAAGTGACTTTGCAGTTGACTTTCAAACTCCGGATGATCACACCATCGACAGTCTAAAATGAGACGTGAGGGAGCTGGGGCCTGAGATGGGAGTGTCTGAGCCAGTGAGAGGCTCCCTCAACACGTGGGAGCTCGGCACCCAGACCTGATGCAAGGTGCTGAGATGCAGGAAGAAGAGACCAGGCCCCGGGAAAGACCCCTTCTTCTTTCCAGAGACTGTGCAGTGGGGCACGAGGAGGGGGGAGCAAGGCACTGTTTCCAGGAGACAAGAGTCCCCTCTGCCCAGGACCCTGACAGAGGAACACCCTCCCAGAAGGACGGGGGAAACGAGACTGTGTATGGGGTGCCCCATCGTAAATCCTTTAGCCGAGGCTCTCACTCACTGTGTCCACAGCCTGTCGCTTCTGCAAAACAAAACCAGGGTTAAGGGTGAGTGCAAGCACTCGGGGGACCACGGCCCATCATCTGGAGTGAGCCCCAGCTGTGTCCTCTATCCCTCTGGCCTCGCCTCCTCTGTACTACTGGGAGGTGTCCTTTCCAGCAGGGGCAGGGAAGAGGAGGTGTGTGTGTGGGGCAACCCCAGAACTTGGTTCAGGGGTCTTGAGTTCTTCCAAGACCCCATCCAAGCCCAGCTGCCTGCTTCTGCCCCGTGGGGCTAGCCACATACCTCGTTGCCCCTGGGCCTGCCTGCAGCTGAACCCTGAGGGGGCATGGCCTGCAGGCCGGGGAGGGACACCAGGTACAAGCACAGCAGCACCTGCAGCCCCATGGCGCCGTCCATGGTCTCCAGGCTCCAGCCGCCTGTCACTTCACTTGGACCATTAATCAATAAAGTGCTGGATAAACATGGATTAAACATTAGACAAGGCAAGGCAAATATTACAAATTTGGGGAATGAAAGATTGGAAATGAAAACATTCTCATTGGGGGATTCCCCAGCTCTGGGCCTTGTAAAGTCCTGCCCAGACTCCAGACTGTGCCCCTCTGTCTAGAGCTGCCGCCAGTCAATGAGAATCGTGCAGAACCTGTCTGGTTCCTCATCCTGGGGTCCCCGTGGGTCTGGCACAGGGCGACCCTGGAGGTAAGGTGACATGTGGCAAGAAGTCACAGTTCAAAATGCATTTCTAGCCTTCATTAGGCTTCACTTTCAAAATTCTTTAAGCGTCAATAATCTTTTCGGGGAAGCGGATGTGGCTCAAGTGGTTGGGTTCGCGTTTACCATATGGGAGGCTCCGGGTTCGATTCCCGGGGCCTCCTGGTGAAGGCAAGCCGGCCTGCGTGGCGCGGTGAGCTGAGGCAGCAAGATGACACACAGCAAATGAACAGAGCGAGCACAAGCAGCAAGGGGGGCAGGGATAAATAAATGAATGAAATAAAAATAAATACATAAACTTTTCGGACAATCGTGCTTTGGCTGTCTTGGGAGGCAGATATCGTGGCTTGGGAAGTTAACGCGACTTCTACCCAAGCCCATGCTTCTGATGGCACCAAGCCCAGCAACATTTCTGCCAGAGGGAGTCTGGGCGGCCAAGGGGAGGCGGAATGGATGACCCATGCCTTAGGCTACTAGCTTCACCTCTCTGGATCTTCTTGCCCAGATTTGGAAAGAACAGCAGTAAGCCTTATCGTTCCCCCACCTGGGCAGTGAAGCCTGGCAGGCAAAGGGGAGATGAAGGTGAATGGCACCTATCTGCAAGTGAGGGCTGATTGTGTGCGACGCGTTACACTGGGGCCTTCTTATCTAAAGTTTATCCTCATGGTGTCTCTGGGACATTGGTCCCACAGCAAGTGGTAAAACTACAGAGCCCAAGCCTGTAACCATCCCATAAATACCGGAACAGCCTCTGCTTTATGAGGAAGAAAGGAGAAGCACATTGAAGACCCCAGGGGCCCCTCTTGTACCTGCAATGTCTTCATTTATATGCCCAATCTTTCTCCGTCCCCTACAAGTCACAGCACAGTGGGGCAGACACGGCCCCTGCCCAGTCCACTGTGTGACCCCAGGTGGGGCACACTGACTGCTGACCTTACGAGGTGCGGGGGCCCAAGGTCTCACTGATCTCTATTTGCTTGTCCTGAACTTTGTCTTACAGGGAAGCTTCTGGGAAAAGGTTTATTGTCCCAGGCCGGGATGACCTTCTGGCCCCGTTTCCTGGCCCTGGTGGAAGACGAGATGGATCGACACAAAACTGTATGTTTGAGGTTCTGTTTGTCTCCCACTCCAGTGCTGACTGAGCCTGTGGTGTGCTGGGGGTGATGTCTACCATCGGGACACCAGTGTGATGAAATGTGGGGGGCTTGCTGTGTTCCTTGCACTGATGCCTTGGGAAAAGGGAGTCAGACAAGTCAAGAGACGTCCAATGAGCCCCAGTGGTCAGAAGCTGACAAGGAGCATAAATAAAGCTGTAGAAATTTGGAGGGGTGAGGCTCATCTCCCACAGGGATTAGGAGCAGTTTCCTAGAGTAAGTGCCTAGGGAAAAGACTGGCATTTGGGAGTGAAGAGGTGGGAAGGGGAGGGAGAGAAAAGCAGATGGGGATGTGGGAAGTGTGGGGAGCAGGTAGAGGTGTCTGTGTGATGGAAATAGGAGCTGGTGAAGAGGGTGGGGAAGGAGGCTGGGAAGTGGTATAGATAGGGCCAGCCGGTGCAGAGGTCTGCCTTTTGGGTGAGAAACACTAAAGGTATCGTGAGCAGGAGTGTGGCAAGATGAGACTGGGGAGACAGGGAGATCCAATGGTGACTAGTGCCTGGCAGGCTTCCCAGCATCTTTTGTCCTAATTCATTTATTGCTCATGACGATCATCATGGGATAGACACTATTATTGTCCACAGGCTGCATATGAAGAGGATAAGTTCATCCACTCTGTGGATGTGGGAGGTGGGGAGTGAGTGGACAGAAAGCAGCTGAAGGTGCTAAGGATTGAGCCTGGGAGCCTGGGAGGGGTGCCGTGAAGTTGGTGTCAATGGGAAAGCACAGGAGCCCAGACCTGCTCTGAGCTCGGACCCACACAGCCAACTGCCTGCTTATCCTCCCATCCTGAAGGCTTAATCTGATATGCCCATACTGAACTCATCCCCTCCCCTCCCCTCATCCTACCCCAGGCCAGGATATCCCCCTGCTACTGCCCACCCCAATAAAGGCCAGCACCATCTACCCAGGCATCCAAGCGAAAGCCTGGATGACTCCCTCTCCTAGACCACCCGCCCCCGCCTCCAACCCTCTAAATCTCTAAGTTTTCATTCACCACAGAGTCCAAGCCCCCGTCATCTCTTACCCAGATGGCTTCTCCCCCATCTTCCGCTCTGTTGCTATAGTCTACTCACTAGGTAGCAGCTGGAGTCATCTAGTCATCAAAAGAGGTCAGTCTGCTCCTGTCCCTTCCCTGACTAACACTCTTCCAGGTCCTTCCATCTCACCTGGCCCATTGCCCCTCTGGGCCTGTCAGCGTCAACCATAGAGACTTCATCCAGATCTGTGTATGCAGTTGCTTTTTTCACCCTTTTATTTATCAACTCTCAATTCATTCATTTATACCTGCTGTGTGGCAGCCCCTTGCCAAGTGCTGAGTTTACCATCCTCAGGGAGTTCACACTGTGGTGTAGGGGTAGAGTCCATGGGTCTTAACATACGTTGTCCCCTCTGCCTGAAAAAGCTTTCCTTCCAACCTCAGCTCAAGCAATTTGGATGGGGCAGCTTCCCCTGGATATTCAGGCTGAGCGTGGTGACTTCTAAAGAGCACTGACTCAGCTGGCAAGGATAATTTATTCATGTGTGTTTTAGTTTGCTAAAAGCTGCTGGGAGCAATATGCCAGAAATGGGTTGGCTTTTACAATGGGAATTTATGAGGTTAAAAGTTTACAGTTCTGAGACAATGAACATGTCTAAATCAAGGCATCATCAGAGATGCTATCATCCTGGACTCTTGCCATGTGGCAAGACACAATGGAGGCTCTGCCAATCTGGGTCTCTACCTTCCCCTCCAGGCTTACTTTCTCCTCCAGCTCAGCTGTGGGTGATCAGGCATATGGCTCCTCTCTCCTCTCTCCTCTGGCCCTGGTCTCTTCCAGCTTCTCAGGGACCTCTTTCTGTGCCTCTGTGCTCCGCTGATTCCAGCCTCCATCCTCTGGAATCTCTCTCAGCCTTTTGGGGATTCTCTGTCTCTACCACTTTTTCCTGTGTGTCTGTGGCTTTTTAGTCCTCTGTCTATAAAGGACTCCAGTAAAAGGATTAAGACCCACCCTGGAAAAGAAAAAAAAAACTAAACAAAACACAAAAAAGACCCACCCCAGGTCATGCCCTACTAAAGTGATCTAATCAAAAGGAAGATCCCTTAATTGAATCTAATCAAAAGGTCCCATCTACAATGGGTTTACAGGCACAGGAATGGGTTTGCTTTAAGAACAGACTTTTCTGGGGTCCACAAAAGACTCAAACCAGCACAGCGTGCTTCATTGCTTCAGGGCCATCTCCCCTCTCACTGTAAGCTCCACAGGGGCAGGACCTTGTCTGTCTTGTTGACTATTGTGGCTCCAGGGCACAACACAAGACCTGGCACCACGCAGGTCTTCACTAATTGTCTGTAGAATGAACAAGAGATTTGAGGAAGAGCAAGTTGGTGGAGGTCAAAAGCAGAACCTTGGGAACCTTCAAACCTTAGGTGAGCATGAGAAGTCAGACGAGGGAGAACAGGAGTGGACTGGGGAGCAGGAGAACCAAGAAAGTCTTAGACCCAAGAAAGGAGAGGATTCACCAGAGGGGTCACAGCTGCTGAGGGGAGGAGGGATGGATGAAGACTGAGAAAAACCTCTAGGGAATCTGAGTCATTTTTCCGGGAAGGGCTTAAGGACTGCAGGAGGGTTTAGGAGCGAGCAAGCCCTAAAGCTGTTAGAGTATTGTTATGAGTTTCTTGCCTCCCCAGAGACTCAATTTCCTCACCTGTGAAATGGAGATGATAATAGTACCAGCCTCACAGAGTTAACTTAAGAATTAAATGAGCTAATGCACTATATTTAAAATTAAACCTAATGTATACGCACTCTATGACCCAGCTATTCCAGTCCTACATAATTACCCAAGAAACGAAAGCATATATCCACATAAAGACATGTACACAATGTTCATAGCAATTTTATTCAAAATAGCCCCAAACTGGAAACAACCCAAATGCCCATCAACAGGTAAGTGGAGAAACAAATTGTGTGTATTCATATAATTAATATGCTATTTAGCAATAAAAAGGGACAAATTACTGACACATGCAACAATACAAATGAATCATGGACATAATGCTGAGAGAAAGAACCAGATGCAAAAGGGTATATAGTGTTTAATTCTTTTTGCCACTAGGCAAAACTAATCTATGGTGAAAAAAATGAGAACAGTGGCTGCCTTTCAGAGGAGGTTGGGGAATGACTAGGAAGGCGCGTGAATGAATCTTCAGGGATGATGGTAAATGCTATATATTATGCATTCTCAGCATGGCAATATTGCCCCCAACAGGGCAAAAAAATTGGTTCTTGAGGTACAAGCAATCTTAAGATACTACAATGGTTTGTGGCCCTCCAAATGGCCACAGTGCATAAACAGATATACAATAGAGCTCTGGCATTAAAATTTTATGGAGAGGGATGATTAGGAAAAAAAAACAAAAACAATTCCTTAATGTGGTGAGGGAAAAAAAAAAAAGAAACCCTGAAAACAGTGCTATATATGCAGGGGATTTGGGTTACCTAGGTGTATGCATTTGTGGAAATTATCCAGTAGTACACTTTGGATTTGTGTAAACTTAATGACAACAAAACAAAATTAAAAGAACCATAAATAACATTGAACTCTGGTTAATGAAATACAGGCTACAGTGTTTAGGGGTGAAGAAAACCTTCAATTTACTTTGCATCAAAAAATAAGATGGGTTAATGGCTGCACAGGGGTTGGATAGATGGTTAGACATGTGTTATAGCAAATATAACAAATTTACTTGTAGAGTGTAAACATGTCAACTCCCACTCGAATGTGAACTCCAGGAAGGGGGGCACTTTGCCTGGGACATAGCGGGGTGGGGGGTGTCAAAAATATCCGAGTCATGAATGAACACCACTTGGAAAACGCCTAGAACAAGTTAGCGCTCAACAAGCGAGAGCCTCCACAACCTGCTCCTTGCCGCCACCGCGCCGGGCCAGCTGACGCAGGGAGCGCGAGCGCGTGCGCGTGCGCCGCGGCCGCTCTGACCCGGGACGGGGCTGGGGATGGGGAGAGGGCCTCGGCTCTATGGCTGCTCCTCCTGGGGCGGCGGGACCGCTCTGGCCCCTCCTCGTCTCTATGGCGGGTCCTCCGGGAGCGGGGGAGCGTGCGCGGGGCTGAGCCAGCCGGAATCGCTATGGCAGCGGCGTCGCCGAGGGCCGGGCCTCCGAGCTTCCGCCCCGGCCGGGTCGCCGCCGCCACCGCGGTCCCTCGGGCATGAGCGGGGCCTTGCGCCGCGGCCTGCTGCTCTGCCCCTGCCGCCGCCGCATCCCGACTGTAGGCCCGCTCCAGGAACATGCCCCTGGCCGCCTACTGCTACCTGCGGGCAGTGGGCAGGGGCAGCTACGGGGAGGTGACGCTCGTGAGGCACCGGCGGGACGGCAGGCAGGTCGGCGGTGCCGGGGCCCGGCAGGGGCGGGGGGCAGGCAGGGGTCCGCCTAGGGCGCCGGCCGAAGGACCAGGCCCGGGATGGTCGAAGGGGGCTCACCTCGGGTGGCACTTCCTTTGAGTAGTCCCCGACTTCCAAGACTAAGCCAGGCCCCCTGTAATGCGCTGCCCAAACTCCCTGTACTTTTCCTTTGTCGTATTAACGTGTGTGCTTGAGTCCCCACTCCATCCCCCACGATAGTTTCATGAGAGCAGAGCCCATGCATTCCCAGGACCTAACGCAGCCGCTGGCAAGCATGACTTGGAGGAGGGGCCCCTGACTTTTGACCTCCAGACTGCTGGGCTCACTTAAAACCCAACTAACTCATCATCATCCCACCAACCCTCCTCCCATGTTCCCCATTTCAGTGAGTGGTACTACCACCCAGCCAGTTGCCCAAGCTGGACACCTGGGAGCCCTGCTTGCCCTACCTGCTGAGCCCTGCTTGCCCTACCTGCTGCCTCCTCTCTGACTATATTCATCTACCACCAAGCCAACAGGTAGCTTCTCTCTATCTCGGCAGATACCAGTCCAATCCAGGACACCATTGGCTCTAGCTAATCTGTGACCATAGCCTCCCAACTGGTCTCCTTGCCTCCTGACTTGTTCTTCTCCACTCCCACCTTGTTACTGCAGCCACAGTGATCTTTCTAAAACTTAAACCTGATATTGTCACTCCTTCTTTGCTTAAAATACGTTTTTCCCCCATCACTGTCAGGATAATAAACCAGTTCATCAATGTGGTTTCTAAATAGTAGGACCATTTAATATATTGTACAAACTGGGACACATTTGAAAATAAAAGGAGATGCTATTAATAATTACACCAGACAGCAGGCAAAAACTGGACTGCGCCAGGCAAGCAGAGAGGAGTTATCCCCCTAAGTGTAAGACCCTCTCACCCCTTGGGCCTCGACTCAGGTGCTGGCTGCTCAGCCTGCAACACATGCTCAGGTAGAGGGATTTGTTTAGTAGGCAGTGGGGGAGTAGGGCACTGGCTGTAATAATAGCCCCTCACATTTGAGCAGTAGTTTACAGTTTACAAAGCATGTTTATGTATGTGTTTGTTGAATGAATGAATTGTATGGTCTTTTAGTTAATTGAGGGCTAGGTATTCTTCTGTGTCTGCTTGTCTTCTCTTTAGACAGCACTAAGAACTGATTCTGGGACCTTCCAGAGTGGGAGAGAGATGCTCAATCTCTTGGCGCCACCTCAGCTCCCGGGTCTGCTGCATCTCTGATTGTCTCTCTTCTGTGTGTCTTTTTGTTGTGTCATCTTGCTGCACCAGCTCTCTGCGCGGGCCAGCACTCCGCATGGGCCAGCTCGCTGCGTGGGCCAGCTTGCCTTCACCATGAGTACCTGGGAATCAAACCCTGGACCTCCTATATGGTGGATGGGTGCCCAACCACTTGAGCCACATCTGCTTCCCAGCAGAGATTTTTAACCTTAGTGGGCCATAGGTCCCTTTGAGTATCAAATGCAAACATGGACCTATTCTGTCAGCAGCTGGATATTCAAACTACATTTTATGTACCTTTTTAGGGGAAATTTAGAGGTTAAAGAATCTCTACCACAGATTTTATGATTGATCCAGTAGTATGTTAACTTGGAGTCATTTTTCAGCTATTAATGGAATTGTAAAATGCAGATGGAGAGGATAGAGGATAATTCTTTGTGATCCCACCCTGCTGTAGTGTAACTGTAAAAAGTATCTTTAGGGGGGCGCAGATGTGGCTCAAATGGTTGGGCGTCCGTCTCCCATATGGAGGGACCTGGGTTTGATCCTCAGGACCTCCTGGTAAAAAAAAGAAAGTATCTTTAGTGATAGCAAACCTTTTCACCAATTTTGTGCTTTGTAAATAACAAAGCAAATAGGTTATTTGACAGTTCCCAGAAGGATATTCAGGAGAGCCCTAAAATATTTCTGAGCCTAAAAAACTATGTTTACTTGCACATTGTAAAATCATATGTCTTCTTTGCAGTATGTCATCAAAAAACTAAACCTCCGAAATGCCTCCAGCCGTGAGCGGCGAGCTGCGGAACAGGAAGCACAGCTCTTGTCTCAGCTGAAGCACCCCAACATTGTCACCTACAAGGAGTCATGGGAGGGAGGGGACGGTCTGCTCTACATTGTCATGGGCTTCTGCGAAGGAGGGGATCTGTACCGAAAGCTCAAGGAGCAGAGGGGCCGGCTTCTGCCCGAGAGCCAGGTGGTGGAGTGGTTTGTTCAGATCGCCATGGCTCTGCAGGTACTGTGCTGGCTCACAGCATTCCATCTGCGCCAGGGTGGCAGGGGAGTGGCAGGTGCATTTTAAGAATATTTTTCCCCCAAATGCTTACATGAAAAACTATATATTTTTGGAAAATCCGCTTAATGAGAGACATCTGTTCCCTTTTGCTGTTGCATTGGAACATTTCTGAATGAGTGATATCTTTATTGAAGTAGGCATGAGTTTCATGCCTAATTACAGGGGAAACCAATTCTCTGTTCATTTAATATTTAAAGCAAAGTCAATTTGCTATAAATTGACTGAGCTCCTGAGTTGAGACAGAACAAAGAATGATCATGTTTGTTAAAAGCTAGTCAGCTGTATCATGCTCAAAGTGGCTGGGCTAATTCATAAGTTTAAATTGTGGGAATTTGGGCTTTAACCTTGCTGTGGCAGAATGGGTGGAAATGCAAAACAAATTTGTGTGCTTTGATAGTTACGTAGTCAAAAGTGAGACTGTTGATGAAATGCTACTCTGGATGAGCAGAATAGTCCAGAATTAATCGACCTTGTTTAAATTCTACAGTATTCTTTCTGGTTAGAAGTGATTTTGCTGTGATATTGATTTTGAAAATATTTTTAAGCTGAGGATTTCACGGGTTTGACAGGAGAGTACATCTGACCTTGTATAAGTTACTTCCAGTGGGAATTTGTAAGCATATTTTTAACTGTATCTTTGTAATGCTAAAATAGTGTAATTGTGAAGGCACCAGGGAACAATTATGAGGGGTACTGGGCAAGTAAATGCATGAACTTAATTTTCTTGCTTTGGAAGAAAATTTAAGTAATTAAGAAATTACTTTGGAAGGTATAACTTAGACCTCTTATTTAGAGATTATAAGACAATAGTGTTTTCATGGGTAGGTAACTAAGGATCTTTAACTCATGTAGTTGCTGGTAGTATATAAGAAGCCAGGAATAAATAAGTAAGTAAATGCATTTGTATTTAATGAAATTTTATTTCTTTCTTCAGTATTTGCATGAAAAACACATCCTTCACCGAGATTTGAAAACTCAAAATGTCTTCCTAACAAGAACAAACATCATCAAAGTGGGCGACCTAGGAATTGCCCGAGTGTTAGAGAACCACTGTGACATGGCTAGCACCCTCATTGGCACGCCCTACTACATGAGTCCTGAATTGTTCTCAAACAAACCCTACAATTATAAGGTAGGATTGGGCTGTGTGGTGACTCACTTGGCCTCTAGGACAGTATTCATGATTTCAGAGCCCATCAAAATAGTAAGTCAGGAGAATTGTCTGTGAATCATTCTGAGGAAAATGTAAATAAGGCACTCTGACATTGAACCATTTACTGTTTTTCTTTCTAGTCTGATGTTTGGGCTTTGGGATGCTGCGTTTATGAAATGGCCACCCTGAAGCATGCTTTCAATGCAAAAGACATGAATTCTTTAGTTTATCGGATTATTGAAGGAAAGGTAAAGAATATTCTAAAACTGATTTTTTTTAATGTTTGGAGCAAGGCTTATTTGATGCTGTTTTATAAATAACTATTGGCAAAGGTGAGTAATAATTGATGTTGGGTGGATAGTTAAAAATGGTGGCTCCCTTCTGCAGGGAAGGCTCAGCCAGTGAAGGGGGATTGATCGTTTCTTAATACGAATTTGCAAAGGTCGCTTAATGATGCAAAGGAATCCACTTTATGAAGACCTCTCCTTTGTAACCACAGGATGTACAGGTACCCTAAGAGGCTATTGGTATCTTTTCCTAAGCAGCTTGTGGTTAAATGAGCTTTCTCATTTGAAGTGAGCCCACTCTGTGAATATCTTGTGCCTATGTTAATCATCACCATTGCTGGTAACCAGTTAAGAATTGGAGAAATCATTCTGTATCATGGGGACCCTGGAGTGTCTAACTTTATATGTTGGTTCCCAAGAGGCTAGTTGCTCTTTGCAGTGTAAAGCATCCATGTATCATTAAGCTTTCAGACCATAAATCATCTAAGGATTTTAATACTATACCGAGACTCATTTAATTTTTTGATTAAAAAAGTAAAAATGTTTAAAGAATCAAACAAGAAAGGAGTGAAATTCCCCTTTCCTTCTATTCATTTCCATCCCCCAGAGATAACGATTCTTAGCAATTTGGTGCATGGCCTTCCTGAATTTTCCTATCTTTATACAGATATAAGTCTGGGTACATATTCACACATATACTTTCGATACTTAGAAAAAGAAACATGTGGAGTCAGGCTGTACAGACTGATCCACAGCTCACTTTTTTTGACTTGTATATAAAGGACATCTTTCTAGATTGGTACCTCTTTTTTTTTTTTTTTTTAATTTTATTTCCTTTTTCTGTAACTAGATAAGTTGTAGGTTACAGAAAAATCATGCAGAAAATATAGAATTCCCATATAATTACCCCCCCACACACTCAATTTTCCCCTGTTGTTAACACTTTGTGTTAGTGTAGTACCTGTGTTTGTTGATGAAAGACTGTTATTGTAATTATTATTATAATTATACTGTTAACTATATAGTTAAGTTTACATTATATATAGTACTGAATATACTCCCTAGTTTACATTAGGGTTCACTGTTTATGTTGTCCAGTTCTAAGCTTTTTAAAATTTTTATTCTGGTAACATATACAATGTGAAATTTCCCCTTTTAATCACGTTCAAATATACAGTTTAGAGGTGTTAACTATATTCACAATGTACTACCATCACCACCATCCATTATCAAAACTTTTCTGTCATCCCAAACAGAAACTCTATACCAATTAAGCATTAATTCTGCCCCCACCCCAACTCTTGGTAATCTATATTATAGTTTCTGGCTCTATGAATTTGCCTATTCTCATTATTTCATATCAGATCCTACAATATTTGTCCTTTATGTGTCTGGCTTATTTCATTCAACATGATGTCTTCAGGGTTCATCAATGTTGTCACAAGTATCAGAATTTCATCCCTTTTTACAGCTGAATAATATTCCATGGTATGTATATACCACATTTTTGTTTACATTTGTTGACAGACACATAGGATGCTTCCATCTTTTGGCAATTGTGAATATTACCGCTATGAACATTGGTGTGAAAATATTTTTTTGAGTCCCTACTTTCACTTCTTTTGGGTGTATGCCTACAGGTAGCATTGCTGGGTCATATGGTAATTCTATACTTAGCTTTCTGAGGAACTGCCAAACTGTCTTCCACACCAGCTATACTATTTTCCATTCCCACCAACAATGAAGTGGTGTTCCTATTTTTCCATATCCTCCCCAACACTAGTAATTTTCTGGGTTTTTTTTTTTTTTTTTTTTTTTTTTAGCCATTCTAGTGTGTGTGAAGTAGATCTCAGCGTGGTTTTGGTTTACATTTCCCTAATGGCAAATGATGTTGAGCATCTTTGCATGTGCTTATTGGCCATTTGTATATCTTCTTTGGAGAATGTCAATTCAAGTCTTTTGCTCATTTTTTAATTGGTTTGTTTGTCTTTTTTTGTGGTTGAGTTGTTATATTTCTTTATATATTCTGGATGTTAAACCCTTACCAGATATGTGGTTTCCAAATATTTTCTCCCATTCTGTAGGCTGTCTTTTTACTTTCATGATAAACTCTTTGATGCACAAAAGTTTTTAACTTAAATGAAGTCCTCTTTATTTTTTCTTTTGTTACTCATGCTTTTGGTATAAAGTCTCAAAAACCATTGCCTAACACAAGGTCCTGAAGATGCTTCCCTGTGTTTTCTTCTAGGAGTTTTATAGTTTTGGTTCTTATAATTAGGTCTTTGATCCATTTTAAGTTGGTTTTGTATTTGGTGTGAGGGTCCACCTACATTCTCTTGCATATGGAGATCCAGTTTCCCCACACCATTTTTTGAAGATACAATTCTTTCTCCATTGAGTGGACTTGACACTTGTCAGAAATCAATTGGCTATAAATGTGAGGGTTTATTTCTGAACTCTCAATTTGAGTCCATTGGTTTATATGTCTATCCTTGTGCCAGTTCCATGCTGGTTTTTTTTTTATTTTTTTTTTAATTCATATATTTACTTTATTTTTATTTATTTATTTATTTTTTAAGATTTTATTTATTTATTCATTTATTCCCCCTTGCTGCTTGTGCTCGCTGGGTCAGCCAACCACGCCGTGCGGGCGGGCTTGCCCTCACCAGGAGGCCCCGGGAACCGAACCCGGGGCCTCCCATATGGCAAACGGGAGCCCCACTGATTGAGCCACAGCCGCTTCCCGTATGCTGTTTTGATAACTGTAGTTCTGTAGTAAGTTTCAAACTCAGAGGTGTGACTACTACATCTTTATTTTCAAGAGAGTTTGGGTTTTTGGGTCCTCTTACAGTGCCATATAAATTTTTAAAAATATTTTATTTTACATTTCTCAGTAAAATGTACTGGATACATATAAATTTTTTTTTGAATCATAAAATATGTTACACAATATATTTTGTTCATAGTAACACAATCATACAGTATTTGTCCTTTTGTGTCTGGCTTGCTTCACTCAACGTAATGTCCTCCAGGTTCATCCATGTTGTCATATGCTTTACGACTTCATTTCTTCTTACAACTGCATAATATTCCATCGTGTGAATACACCACAGTTTGTTTATCCATTCGTCTGTTGATGGACACCTGGGTTGTTTCCAACTTTTGGCAGTTGTGAATAATGTCGCTATGAACATCGGTGTGCAGATGTCTGTTCGTGTCACTGCTCTCAGTTCTTCTGGGTATATACCCAGTAGTGGTGTTGCAGGGTCACGTGGCAAGAAGTATTCAACTTCTTTAGGAACTGCCAAACAGTCCGCCACAGTGGCTGTACCATTCTGCATTCCCACCAACAGTGAAGAAGTGTTCTATCTCTCCACATCCTCTCCAACACTTGTAGTTCTCTGTCTTTTTAATACTGGCCATTCTGATAGGTGTGAAATGTTATCTCATTGTAGTATTGATTTGCATTTCCCTAATCATGAGTGATGTTGAGCATTTCTTCATGTGTTTTTTTGCTATTTGTATTTCTTCTTTGGACAAATGTCTATTCAAGTCTTTTGTCCATTTTTTAATTGGGTCATTTGTCTTTTTATTGTTGAGTTGTAACATCTCTTTATATATCCTGGATATTAAACCCTTATCAGATATGTGATTTCCAAATATTTTCTCCCATTGAGTTGGCTGCCTTTTTACCCTTTTGACAAAGTTCTGTGAGGTGCAAAAGTGTTTAATTTTCAGGAGGTCCCATTTATCTATTTTTTCTTTTTTAAAGATTTTATTTATTTATTCATTTATCCCCCCCTTGCTGCTTGTGCTCGCTGAGTCAGCTAACCACGCTGTGCAGGTGGGCCTGCCTTCACCAGGAGGCCCCGGGAACCGAACCCGGGGCATCCCATATGGTAAACGGGAGCCCTACTGATTGAGCCACAGCCGCCTCCTATTTTTTCTTTTGTTGCATGTGCTTTGGGTGTAAGGTCCAAGAAACCACCTACTACAAGGTCTTTTTTTTTTTTTTTTTTTTTAAAGATTTTATTTATTTATTCATTTATCCCCCCCTTGCTGCTTGCGCTCACTGGGTCAGCCAACCACCCCGCGCGGGCGGGCCCGCCCCCACCAGGAGGCCCGGGAGCCCTACTGATTGAGCCACAGCCGCTTCCCACCACAAGGTCTTGAAGAGGTTTCCCTACATTTTCTTCTAGTAGTTTTATGGTCCGGGCTTTTATATTTAGATCTTTGTTCCATTTTGAGTTGATTCTTGTATAGGGGGTGAGATAGGGGTCCTCTTTCATTCTTTTGGTTATAGATACCCAGTTCTCCCAACACCATTTGTTGAAGAGACTGTTTTTTTCCCATCAGCGTGGGCTTGGTAGGTTTGTCAAAAACCAGTTGACTGTATAGGTGAGGGTTTATTTCTGGGTTCTCAATTCTAGTCCACTGATCAACGTGTCTATCTTTATGCCTGTACCATGCTGTTGTGACCACTGTAGCTTTGTAATATGTTTCAAGGTCAGGCAGTGTAATTCCTTCTACGTTGCTCTTCTTTTTTAGAAAGCTTTGGCTATTTGGGCGCACTTACCCTACCAGATGAATTTGATAATTACCTTCTCTAATTCTGTAAAGTAAGCTGTTGGGATTTTGATTGGTATTCCACTGAATCTATAAATCAGTTTGGGTAAGATTGACATCCTCACGATATTTATTCTCCCAATCCATGAACACAGAATGCCTTTCCATTTGTTTAGGTCTTTCTTAATTTCTTTTAGCCGTGTTTTGTAGTTTTCTGCATATAGGTCCTTTACTTCTTTGGTTAAATTAACTCCTAGGTATTTGAGTCTTTTTGTTGCTATTGAAAATGGAATTTTCCCCTGATTTCCTCCTCAGGTTGTTCCATACTAGTGGACAGAAGATAAATAAGGAAACAGAAAGCCTGAATGATATGATAAATAAACTAGACTTAACATATTTATAGAGCATTACACTCCAAAACAGCAGGATATACATTCTTTTCAAGTACTCATGGATCCTTCTCCAGGATAGATCATATGTTGGGTTACAAGCATGTCTCAATAAAATGAAAAAGATTGAAAATATATAAAGCACTTTCTCATGGGAAGCGGCTGTGGTTCAATCAGTAGGGCTCCTGTTTACCATGTGGGAGGCCCCGGGTTCGGTTCCCGGGGCCTCCTGGTGAAGGCAAGCCCGCCTGCACGGCGTGGTTAGCTGACCCAGCGAGCACAAGCAGCAAGGGGGGCATAAATGAATAAATAAATAAAATCTTTAAAAAAAAAAAAAAATTTATTGAAGTATATCACTTATACATAAAGATACATAAACAATAAGTGTATAGTAATAATTGTGAACTTACAAAACAAACATATATAATATCATACGGGCCTCTCATACCTTACCCTACAACCAATACCTTGAATTGTTGTGAAACATTTTTACCTAATGATGAAAGAGCATCCTCAAAATATTACTACTAAGCAAATTATCTTACCCCAACCCACCCTATTATTATTATTATTATTATTACTATTATTATTTTTATACCATTTATACACACACATACGTAAATAATAAGTGTATGATAATAGTTGTGAACCTACAAAGCAAAATGCATAACATCATACAGGGGTCCCATACATCAACCCACTACCAACACCTTGTATTATTGTGAGACATTTTTATGAAAGAATATCAAAAAATCTTACTATTAACTCTAGTCCATATCTTACATTTGGTCTATTTTCCCCCAACCCACCCTATTATTATTATTATTATTATTATTATTTTGAGGTACTGGGGCTGGGGATTAAACCCAGGACCTCGTATCTGGGAAGCTGACACTCAACTACTGAGCCACATCGGCTCCCCTGAGTTGGTTTTTTCATTTGCCTATTGTTTTTTTTGTTTGTTTGTAAGAGGCACCAGAGATCGAACCCGGGACCTCCCATGTGGGAAGCAGACACTCAACTGCTTGAGCCTCATCTGCTCCCTATTATTATTATTATTATTATATTTATTTTTTATTATGGGTAAAAATCAAAATTCTCAATACATACAAACGTTTGCAAAATGATATATAAATATATATGCATATATGTGTATTTGCTTACAAAAATGTTATTTATATATATATATATACATATATTTTAAGAGGTGCTTAGATTACCCAAAATATTACACGGAACCCCCTGGGATTCCCATGTTGCCCACCTCCCACACCTCCCACCACATCCCACACAAACATCTCCCACAGTGTGGCCCACCACCCTCAATGAACTTACACATCCTGGAGCCTTGCCACCAACCATAGACCACAGTTCACACTGTAGACCACACTCTCTCCCACTCAGTTCTTAGTGGTGTGTGCTGATTTAAAATGGCCTACATCCGTTGCCACAACAGTACTCAGGATAACCTCCAACTCCCAAAGAAGCCCCTGTATTTCAACTGCTCATCCCCTCCCTACCCCAAAAGTGTCAAGTGGCCACTGGCTCCACCTCATTGTTATAATTTCTTGCATTGCTAGAATCACCATATGTGAACAAGAGAATACCATCAAGTCCACTCTAGTCCATAGTCTATTATTATTTTTTAAATATATTTTTATTACAGAAGTTGTGAACTTATAAAACAATCATGCACATATGCAGAATTCCCATACAACACCCCTCTGTCAACACACTACACCATGGTGGAACATTTGTTAGAGATTATGAGATAATATCATCAAACTATTACCACTACCCGTGGTCCAGAGCATACATTTGACACTGTTTTTCCATACTTCCCCATTATCAACACAGTACATCTTTGGCATAGATGCATCAATATTACATTATTACTGTTAACCGCAGTTCATAGGTCACTCCAGTTGTATTTTTCCAATGCTTCTCCACATTCCCACCACCCTGCAATAATGACGCACATCTGCTCTAGCTCACACAGGATGCTCTTGCATCTGTACCAGTACCACAATTCTTTTTTTTTTATTTTTTATTTTTTTTAAATTTTATTTATTTATTCATTTATCCCCCCCTTGCTGCTTGTGCTCGCTGGGTCAGCTAACCACGCCGTGCGGGCGGGCTTGCCTTCACCAGGAGGCCCCGGGAACCGAACCCGGGGCCTCCCATATGGTAAACGGGAGCCCTACTGATTGAGCCACAGCCGCTTCCCTAGTACCACAATTCTTATCCACCTCTGAGTTTACTGTGTTATTCAGTCCCTAGATTATTTGCTAGCTTTCTTTCAATTGACATTTACATCCCTAGACTACCCTTTCCAGCTACATTCTCATTTATAAACCAGCTATTACTCACTATAATGTTTTACCATCAACTCTACATTTCCACACTTTTACAGTAAAGTTAGTTAAAACTTCTACATACATTATGCATCAGTAGTCCATCTCAGTCCTCCTCTTATCTCCTTTAAGAATCCCCTACCTACCACCAGGTCTTGAAGATGTTTTCCTACATTTTCTTCTAGAAGCTTTATGGTTCTTGCTTTTATATTTAGGTTTTTGATTCAGTTTGGTTAATTTTTATATAAGGTGTGAGATAGGGGTCCTCTTTATTTCTTTTGGCTATGGATATCCAGTTTTCTCAGCACCACTTTTGGAATGGACTCTTCTGCTCGAGCTGGGTGGGTTTGACAGGCTTGTCAAAAATGACTTGACTGTTGATGTAAGGGTCTGTTTCTGTACCATCAATTCAGTTCCATTGGTCTGTGTGTCTGTCTTTATGCTAGTACCATGTTGTTTTTACCACTGTAGCTAGATAATATGATTTAAAGCCCAGAAGTGAGAGTCCTCCAACTTCACTCTTTTTAAAGACATTTTTGACTATTCGGGGCCCTTTACCTTTCCAAATAAATTTGATAACAGGCTTTTCCATTTCTGCAAAAAAAAAAAAAAAAAAAAAAAAAAAATTGCTGTTGGGAATTTTTAAATTAGGATTATGTTGAATATATAAATCAGTTTGGGTAGAATTGACATCTTAGTGATATTTAGTCTTCCAATCCATGAACACAGAATATCCTTCCATTTATTTAGGCCTTCTTTGGTTTCTTTCAGCAATGTTTTGTAACTTTCTGAATACAGGTCCTTTATGTTCTTGGTTAAGTTTATTCCTAAGTATTTGATTCTTTTAATCACTATTATACATGGAACTTTTTTCCTAACTCCTTCCTCAGATTGCTCATCAATAGTGTACAGAAACCCTACTGACTTTTAGGTATTGATCTTGTATCCCGCCACTTTGTTGAGCTTTTCTGTTAGTTCTCTTAGCAGTGTTGTGGATTTTTTGGGATTTTCTAGATAGAAGGTCATATCATCAGCAAATAGTGAAAGTTTTACTTCTTCCTTTGCTATTTGGGTGCCTGTTATTTCTTTTTCTTGCCTAATTGTTCTGGCTGGAACTCCTAGCACAATATTGAATAAGAGTGGTGACAGTGAGCTTCCTTTTCTTGTTCCTTATTTCAGTGGGAAAACTTTCATTCTTTCACCATTGATGACAATGCTAGCTGTGGGTTTTTCATATATGCACTTTACCATGTTGAGAAAGTGTCCTTCTATTCTTATCTTTTGGAGTGTTTTTATCAAGAAAGGGTGCTGTATTTTGTCAAATGCCTTTTCTGCATCAATAGAAAAGATCATTTGATTTTTCTTCTTCAATTTATTAATATGGTTTATTACACTAATTGATTTTCTTTCATTGAACCACCGTTGCATATCTGGGATAAAACCTACTTGATTGTGGTGTATAATTCTTTTAATGTGCTTTTGGATTCAGTTTGCAAGTATTTTGTTGAAGATTTTTTGCATCTGTATTCATTAGAGAAATTGGTCTATAATTTTCTTTTTTCGTAGAATCTTTACCTGGTTTTGGTATTAGGGTGATGTTAGCATCATGTAATAAGTTCAGTAGCATTCCTTCCTGTTCAATTTTTTGGAAGAGCTTGAGCAAAATTGGTATTAGATCTTCTTTGAATGATTGGTAGAATTCACCTGTGAAGCCATCTGGTGAAGCTTTTCATTTTTGGGAGGTTTATGATGGCTGTTTCATCTCTTTACTTGTGGTTTGTTTGTTGAGGTCTTCTATTTCTTCTAGAGTCGAAGGTTGTTCGTATGTTTCTAGGAATTTGTCCATTTTGTCTATGTTGTTTAGTTTGTTGGCGTACAGTTGTACATAGTATCCTCTTATGATATCTCTTATTTCTGCAGGGTCTGTGGCAATGCCCCCCCCCCATTACAGATTTTATTTATTTGCATCTTCTCTCTTTTTTTCTTGGTAAGTCTAGCTAAGGATCTGTCAGTTTTGTTGCTCTCTTAAAGAACCAACTTTTGTTTTTGGTCATTCTCTATTTTTTGTTGTTGTTGTTGTTATTCTCAATTTCATTTATTTCTGCTCGAATCTTTATTATTTATTTCCTTTGCCTTGGTTTGGGATTAGTTTGCTGTTCTTTTTCTAGTTCCTCCAGATGTTTAGTTAGGTCTTTGATTTTAACTCTTTTTTTCTTTTTTAATGTGAGCATTGAGGGCTATAAATTTCCTCTCTCAGCACTACCTTTGCTGTATCCCATAAGTGTTCTCATTTTCATTCATCTCAAGATATTTACTGATTTCTCTTGAAGTTTTTCTTTGACCCAGTGATTAAGTGTGATTAATCTCCATGTATTTGTGAAGTTGCCCTTTTTCCATCTGTTATGAATTTCCAGCTTCATTCCATTATGATCAGAGAAAGTGCTTTTTTTTTTTTTTTTTTTAAAGATTTTATTTATTTATTCATTTATCCCCCCCTTGCTGCTTGTGCTCGCTGGGTCAGCTAACCACGCTGTGCGGGCGGGCTTGCCTTCACCAGGAGGCCCCGGGAACCGAACCCGGGGCCTCCCATATGGTAAACGGGAGCCCTACTGATTGAGCCACAGCCGCTTCCCATGAGAAAGTGCTTTATATATTTTCAATCTTTTTCATTTTATTGAGACCTGCTTGTAACCCAACATATGATCTATCCTGGAGAAGGATCCATGAGTACTTGAAAAGAATGTATATCCTGCTGTTTTGGAGTGTAATGCTCTATAAATATGTTAAGTCTAGTTTATTTATCATATCATTCAGGCTTTCTATTTCCTTATTTATCTTCTGTCCAGATATTCTATCCAATGTTGAGAGTAATCTACCGAAGTCTCCAACTATTATTGTAGAGACATCTGTTTCTCCCTTCAGTTTTGCTTGTGTGTGCCTTGTGTATCTTGGGGTACCCAGGTTAGGTGCATAAATATTTATTATATTTATGTCTTCTTGGTGAATTGCCCTTTTTATTAATATGTCATGACCTTCTTCATCTCTTATAAAAGTTTTGCATTTAAAATCCATTTTGTCTGATATTAGTATCGCTACTGTAGATCTTTTTTGGTTATTATTTGCATGGAATATCTTTTTTCAAACTTCTACTTTCAACCTGATTGTGTCGTTACATCTGAAGTGAGTCTCTTGTAGACAGCTTATAGATGGCTCATATTTTTTTATCCATTCTGTCAGTCTGTGTCTTTTGATTGGGAATTCAATCCTTTACATTCAGTGCTTTTACTGTAAAGACATTACTTACTTCGTCCGTTTTATCCTTTGGCTTTCCATTGTCATATCTTACTATTGTCTCTCTTTTTACCCTTTAAGTTACCATTATTAATAATCTTCCTTTCTGCACTCTTCTCCAAATCTCTCACCCTTGATTTTTCCTTTCAGGATGTAAAACTCCTTGAAATATCTCAAATCTGATCTTTTGGTAACATTCTCAGTTTTTGTTTGTCTGTGAAGACTTTAAACTCATCCTCATTTTTGAAGGACTGTTTTGCCAAATGAATTCTTGGCTGGCAGTTTTTCTCTTTCAGCACCTCAAATATATCATACCATTTTCTTCTCACCTCCATGGTTTCTGATGATAGATCAGCATTTTGTCTTTTGCAGTTCCCTTGTATATGATGTATTGCTTTTCTCTTGCTGCTTCAGAATCCTCTGTATATCTCTGGTATTTGTCATTCTGAAGAGTAGTGTCTCAGTACATCTATTCAGATTTATTCTGTTTGTGGTGCATTGTCCTTCTTGGATAGTGATATTTATGTCTTTCATAAGGGTTGGGAAGTTTTTGGTCATTATTTCCTCAAATATTCTTTCTACCCCTTTTCTGTTCTTTCTCCTTCTGGGACATAATATGTTTCCAGTGGAAACATTTGTGCATTTCACGTTGTCATTCCATTCCGTGAGACCCTGTTCCATTTTTTCCATTCTTTTCTCTTTCTGTTCTGTCTTTTCACATTCAGATGCCAGGTCCTCCAATTCACTAATTCTGTCCTCCATCAATTCAAATCTGCTGTTGTATGCCTCTAATGTATTTTTTTCCCCTCTTTCATTTTACCGGGAGGTCCCGGGGATCAAACCCAGGTCCCTCCATATGGGAGATGGGCGCCCAACCAGTTGAGCCACATCCGCCCTCCTCTAATGTATTTTTAATCCCATCCATTGTGTTTTTCATTCCCATAAGCTCTGTTACTTTTCTTTGCAGGCTTTCACATTGTTCTTTATGTTTACCCCATATCTTAATATCCTTTATCTCTTTAGTCTTATTTTCCTTCAGCTACTTGAATTGATTTAGGAAATTTATGTGATTATCATTGATTAGTTATCTTAAATCCTGTGTCTCATCAGGATTTTTGCTTTGTTCCTATGGCTGGGCCATCTTTTCCTGTTTTCTAGTATGGCTTGTAATTTTTCACTGATGTCTGGGCATCTGAGTATGTTGGTGAGTTTACTCTTATGGTCAGTTTCTCTCTCTTGCCTAGCGGTTTTGTTTCATGGATCTTCTTTGATTTTTGGTTCAAGTTATTCTAAGTCTTTAAAATTGCCCAGCTTTATTAATCAAAATAGGACCAGGGACTCACTAATGGGGCACAGATCCGATCCAAGGTTCTGGGACAAGAGACCCCTAAAAGCGGTTTTTCTCCTTGCACTTTCCCAGCCAGCCAGTCTATGGTGCTCGTTGGTGAATCTTTCCATGGAGGTATCTCTTTCAGCCTCCACTTGCTGGTGATTCTGGTTTGGCCAGAGCTGAGATTTAAAGTGGCCAAATTCACTGAAGAGAAACTGCTTTCCTCCTTCTGCCACACCTCCCTCTTCCCAGAGAGGTGGATGTCTGTTCCCGTCTTAGTTGGCTGCATTGAGCCACGGGTTTTATCCAGGCTGTTTGCCTTGAGAGTGGGGCATGGGTGCCATTCCTGGCTGCAAGGGATGGTAACTCATGGTTTTCATTTCAGCTTCTTTGCCTCTCTGTCCCTCACCATCCTAGAGGATGCTCAGCACTCTCCTGGTCTGCAGATCCCCAAAGCTCCCTTGGATAACTTTTTGCCCTTCCTCCATTTTTGTGAGATAGTTGAGCCCTGTCTACCTACTCTGATATTTTGTTCTTTTAGTTACTATTGTAAATGGAATTTTAAAAAAATTTCTTCTTCAGGTTGTTCATTGTTAGTGTATAGAAACATACTCCTTTTTTTTTTTTTAATTTTACCGGGAGGTCCCAGGGATCGAACCCAGGTCCCTCCATATGGCAGACGGACGCCCAACCATTTGAGCCACATCCGCCCCCTTTTTTTTTTTACACTACTGACTTTTGCATGTTGATCTTGTACCCTGCCACTTTGCTGATTTCATTTATTGGCTCTACTGGCTTTGTTGTAGATTTTTCAGGCTATTCTATATATAGTATGTCATCTGCAAATAGGGAAATTTTACTTCTTTTCTAATTTGGATGCCTTTTATTTCATTTCCTTGCCTAATTGCTCTGGCTAAAATTTCCATTTTGATGTTGAGTAACTGTGGTGACAGTGGGCATCCTTGTCTCGTTCCTCATCTGAGGGGAAAAGCTTTCAGTCTTTCACCATTGAGTATGATGTTAGTTGTGGGTGTTTCATATATGCCTTTTATCCTGTTTAGGAAGTTTCCATTATTCTTGTTTTTTTTAATTGTTTTTATCAAGGAAGGATGCGGAATTTTGTCAAATGCCTTTGTGCATCCATTGAGATAATCATGTGGGTTTTTTCCTTTATTGTACTAATGTGGTATATTACAATAATTGATTTTCTTATGTTGAATCACCCTTGCATATCTGGGATAAATCCCACTTGATCATGGTGTATAAATCTTTTAATGTGCTACTGGTTTGGTTTGCTAGTGTTTTGTTGAGGATTTTTATATCTGTATTCATAAAGATTATTGGTCTGTGATTTTCTTGTGGTTTCTTTTTCTGGCTTTGGTATTAGGGTGATGTTGGTCTCATAGAATGATTTAGGAAATATTTGCTTCTCTTAAATTTTTTTGAAAAACCGTGCACAGGATTGCTTAATTCTTTGAATGTTTGGTAGAATTACCAGTTTAGCCATCTGGTCCTGGATTTTTCTTTGTTGGGTGGTTTTTGATGACTGATTCCATCTCTTTACTTGTTATTTATCTTTTGAGATCTTCTGTTTCTTCTTGAGTCGTATACCTACTTTGTGTATTTCTAGGAACTTGTCCATTTCATCTAGTTTATCTATCTTATGACACACAATTGTTCATAGTATACTCTTATAATCCTTTTTATTTCTGTGGGGTCAATAGTAATGTTCCCCTTTCATTTCTGAATTTAGTTATTTGCATTCTCTATTTTTTTGTCAGTCTAGCTAAAGGTTTGTCAATTTTATTGATCTTTTCAAAGAACCAATTTTTGGTTTTGTTGATTCTGTTTTTTTAAAAATTTTTTATTCTCTATTTAATTTATGTTTGCTCCTATCTTTGTTATTTCCTTCCTTCTGCTGGCTTTGGGTCTAGTTTGCTCTTCTTTTTCTAGTTCCTCCAATCCCTCTCAGTACTGCCTTAGCTGCATCGTAAGTTTTTATATGTATATATTTTTCATTCACCTCAAGATATATCCTAATTTCCCTTGTGATTTCGTATTTGAACATTGGTTGTTTGAGAATGTGTTAATTTCCACATATTTGTGAATTTTCTGGTCTCCCTCTGTTACCAATTTCTACCTTCATGCCACTGTGGCTAGAGAACATACATTGTGTGACTTCAGTATTCTAAAATTCATAGTGACTTGTTTTGCAACGTAGCATATGGTGCATCCTGGAAAATGACCTATGTGTACTAGAGAAGAATGTGTATTCTGCTGTTCGGTGAAGACTTCTATATATGTCTGTTAGGTCTAGTTGGGGTAGTGTCATTCATATCTTCTCTTTCCATATTGATATTCTGACTGGATATTCTATTCATTATTGAAAGTGTATCGAAGTCTTCTACTATTAATGTAGAACCCTCTATTTCTCTCTCCAAATGTTAGTATTTGCTTCATATATTTTGGTGCTCTGCTGTTAGGTGCATATATATTTATAATTATTATGTCTTCTTGTTGAATTGACTTTTTCAATATATAGTGTCCTTCCTTGTCCCTTGTAATAGTTAAAAAAATTTTTTTAAAGATTTGTTTTATTTATTTATTTCTCCCCACCCTGTTGTTGTCTGCACTTGCTGTGTCGGTTTCTTTTTAGGAGGTACCGGGAACCAAACCCAGGACCTCCGATGTGGGAGGGAGGCGCCTAATCGTTTGAGCCACCTGTTGCTTTGTTGTGTCTCTCATTATGTTTTTCTTTTTGTGTCTCTTGTTGCGTCAGCTTGCCGCACCTGCCCATTGCACCAGCTTACTGTCTTCTTTAGGAGGCACTGAAAATTGAACCAGGGACCTCCTATGTCGTAGGCGGGAGCCCAATCACTTAAGGCGCATCCACTTCCCAAGTTTTTTACTTGAAGTCTATCTTATCTGATATTAGTATAGCTACCCCAGCTCTCTTTTAGCTACTGTTTGTGTGGAATATTTTTTTCCCATCATTTCACTTTCACCTTACCTTGTGTCTTTGAATTTCACGTAAGTCTCCCATAAAAAGCACATAGTTCATGTTCCCCCCCTCCCATTCTGCCAGTCTGTCTTTTGACTGGAGAGTTAATCCCTTTACATTTAAAGTAACCACTAATAACGCAGAACTTTTTTCTGCCATTTTACTATTTGGTTTTTGTAAATCCTATACCTTTTTTTATCCCTTATTTATCCTGTTAATGCTTGCTTTCATTTTTATTTAATTTTTTTGTATTATAACACTTTGAGTCCCTTCTGATTTCCTTCTGAATGTATTTTTCGTATATTTTCTTTGTGGTTACCTCGGGACTTAAATTTAACATCCTAAGTCTGTAACAATCAAGTTAGATTTGATACCAAACTTAACTTCAATAGCATACACACTGTTCCTATACCTCTTTGTCCCTCCCACCTTTTTGTTGTACTTGTTACAAATATCTTTGTGCATTGTGTGTCCAAAACTATATATTTATCATTACTTTTTTTTTTGCATTTGCATCTTAGAACCTGTAAGAACTAAAAAATAGAGTTACATACCAAAAAATACAATAAAATAGTAACGATATTTATAGTTACCTAAATGGTTACCTTTACCACCCCTCTTTATTTCTTTATGCCACTTTAACCCACTCTCTGGTGTCCTTTCCCTTCAGTTTAAAGAACTCCTTTTATTCTTACTTGTAGGTCAGGTTTAGAGGTGATGAACTCCCTTGCCTTTCTTTATCTGGAAATGCCATAATCTCTTCCTCATTTTTGAAAGACATTCTTGCTGAATATAAACTTCTTGGTTGGCAGTTATTTTCTTTCAGCACTTTAAGTATTTCATCTCAATGCCTTCAAGCCCCCATGGTTTCTAATGAGAAATTGGCACTTAGTCTTATTGAGGCCCTCATGTACATAGCACATGGCTTTTCTCTTGCAGCTTTCAGAACTTTCTCCTGGTCCTTGGAGTTCATTAGATTGATTACTGTGTATCTGGGTATGGTTCTTTTTGAGTTTGTCCTGTTTGGGTTTCATTGGGATTCTTGAATGTGTTTATTCATGTCATTCATTAAATTTGGGAAGTTTTCTGTCCTTATTTCTTTGAATATTCCTTCTGCCCCTTTCTTCTCCTTCTGGGACTCCAATAATGTGTATATTGGTCTGGCTGATGGTGTCCCATGATGTCTTATGTTCTGTTCACTTTTTTCATTCTTCTTTCTTCGCTTCAGCTTGAGTCATTTTAATTTTCTTATCTTCAAGTTCACTAACTCTTTCTTCTGCCAGCTCTATTCTGCTGTTGATACCTTCTAGGGAATTTTTTATTTAGGTTGTGGTCTTCAACATGAGTATTTCTGTTTGGTTCCTTTATGTCTTTATTGAGATTTTCATATTGTTCATTCATTGTTTTCCTGATATCCTTTAGTTCTTTTTCCATGTTTTCCTTTAGGTCAGCATATTGAAGATAATTTTTTTTAAAAGTCTTTGTACTGTATGTCCAATGTCTGGCCTTCCTCATTGATGGTTTCTGAATTTTTATCTTGTTCCTTTAGATAGGCCATCATTTCATGTTTTTTGTTTTTTTTTTTCTGTCTTTAATCTTTTGTTTGAATACTGTATATTTTAATATTTTAACACGTTAACTCTGGGATTTAGTCCTTGAGTTAATTATAACAGATTTCCTTGAGTGTGAACAAAACAAGAGTTAAAAACACCTCACATAGCCTTTGCATACTGGCTCTGTGTTGGCTGGTGCTCTCCTTCAGAGTTTATCTTTCATACCAAGACAATCAGCCTAAGGCTAAAGTGCAGGGTCCTCTCAGTCTTTTCTGAACCTGCTCTTGTCCTGGGTTTGTGCTCACTCCTGGCCTTAGGAATTCCCCTGTTTACAGGAATCCCAAAGCTCCTCTATTTCCTGTGGAGTAGACTTTGTCCCCCAGCCCCCATCCAGGGTACTCTATTGTATGTCTTAAAGCTGGTAATCATTTTCCTCAGTCTGCTTTGACCTAATTATTTCTTATACCACTTTAGCTGTCCACAAGCTGCTTCTGCATACAGGTCTTGGTGGGTGATCCAGAGAGCAGTGTTCTGGTTCAGTTGTTCAGGCTGCCACTCAATAGATTGGCACAGACATAGTCACGTCAGTACATGCATAGGGGTTACTCTTCTCCCTCCAGAACAGGACCAGGGTCCCACAACATGAGCACAGGATGGCTCCACACTGCGCCAGGGATGGGTAGGGTGGAAGTGGGGCCAGCAATGGCACCACAGCTTCTCCTACTGTTTATTTTTTTGTAAGTTTTGTTTTCTTGAGTTGGCACCCACCCAGTTATTGCAACCCTTAAATTATTTCTGGAGGGTTGAGGAAGGTGGCTCTGTAACTTTTTGCTAGTTATTCAAAGATTCTTTGGGGTCCTGGAGCCCTGGAGTGTCTTCTTACACTATCATTTTCGTCTTCTGGGGACTACATTTAATGGATTGGTAATCTGTTTGTCAAGAGGCTGCCAGTTTTCTCTAAGAAGAATGTACCATAACTTATGCTACCATTCCCCTATGGTTGGACATTTAATTGGTTTTCAGTTATTTACTATTGTGAGACCAATATTGTTGTGAATATTTATTATATAAATCTTTAGGAACTCATGTTCTTATATCTGAAAGAGAGAGTTTTTAAATGGGACTGTTGGGTTGAAGGATATTCTTTTGCAGTCTTATAACTTGCTGTTATACTTAGGTCACCAGTATGTTTCCTGTAGGTTAATATGTTAGTTATATTCTGCTTATGTATATATATGACTTTAAATAAATTTTTGGGAAGCCTCTACCATCTCTTACTTTGCTTTATAAGACCATTAAGTCATAATTATGGTATTACTTCTCTTTGTAGCTGCCACCCATGCCAAAAGACTACAGCCCAGAGCTGGCAGAATTGATAAGAGCAATGTTGAGCAAAAGTCCTGAAGAAAGACCCTCTGTGAGGAGCATCCTGAGGCAGCCCTATATAAAGCACCAAATCTCCTTGTTTTTGGAGGCCACAAAGGCGTAAGTTTCTTCCCTTGCAAATAGCTGTGCTAAGTAGGTGGAGTAAAAGAAGGTAGCTTCTATAATTTTCATATGTGAGAATTTATGGTGAGTTTATTTTTTAACATGAACTAAAAGATAACATTGCATGGCTAGAATATGTGTTGACATTTAACTTCTTATTTGCTAAAATGAGAAATCTAGAGAACCATATAGAGAACCCCCTTATAACACTCCCCAGCAGGTTCCAAGATGCATAGAGTATGTTTCTTTACAAAGGTATAAGTTTTAGAAACCATATTAAAATGAGAGGTTATCTAAGTAACATATTACATTATTTACCATGTAAGATAATAGTCACATCTAAAGAATAGTGCTCAAATTTCTGAGAGCTTGCAGAAGGTTCCCTCTGTACTCATATAACGTCTCAAGTGAAAAATAATTCCTTTCTTTGACTTGCAGGTTCTGCCTTCACTGTTCTGACTCATAAGTTACAGGATCCAAAACTTAGGGCTGAGCAAGACTTTCACGATCTCTTTGGCTTCTTTTTCTGTGGGGCTTGTTAAATTTGGGAGGAGAGGAAACAATGCTAGAGAGGCCATCTTCTTGTTCACATTGTCTATAATTTCCCACCAAACAGACCTTTGGCTTTCTATAGTGCTGGACTTCATGCTCCCCTTGAATTCTCCAGAGGTTTAGTCAGCCTAGTTTTATAAATTATACTCTAAAACAGTTGGTAATATTATTCCTATATGCATTTAATCTGCAAGCCAAGGCTGAGAATACCAATCCTTTTTCTTCTCAAACTTGGGATAGCAGTTGTGTCATTCTTACATGTGAAACTTGAAGATGAAACTTATCCTGGTATTTCTGTATGTGAGGCAATTTCCCATAGATTTTTAAAAAAATAAACTTTTAATTTTGGAATAATTTTATATTTATGGAAAAGTTGTGAAGGTCTTACAGAGAATACCTGTATACTCCTCACCTAATTTTCCCCAGTGGTGACATCCTACATTACCATGGTGCCTTTGTCAAAACTCAGAAACCAACCTTGGTACATGACTATTAACTAAATTCCAGGCTTTATTCAGCTTTCACTAGCTTTTCTGCCAGTGTCCTTTTTCTCTTCCAGGATCCAATACAGGATCCCATGATGCATTTAGTTATCATGTCTCCTTAGTCTTCTCTGGTCTGTGAGAATTTCTCAGACTTTACTTGTTTTTCATGACTTGACAGTTTTGGAGGAGTACTATTCAGGTGTTTTGTTGACTGTCTCCTGGGTTTTTGGAAGTCTGTTCTCTATAAATTGAGATGTTCTATAAGGGAGTATAATGCATACACACGTAGCTACTATACGTAAAAATCCTTAATCCTCACTATACTTACAATAACAACTTCTTATTTTCCTCCTCATAAGAAAAACCTCCAAAAATAATATTAAAAATGGTAACTCTGAATCTAAGCCTGTTGCTACAGCAGTTTCTGAGAAGGCTGAATCAAATAATGAAGGAATCTGCCTCCAACCACAATCCTCTGAGGGCTTCAAGACATACATAATGGTATGTTTCTTTTTAAAGAGTGCATATTTTATAAACTGTACTAAAATGATAGCTTATTTAAGAAAGTTATTTTATGTGAAATGTTTATGCTTTACTAGAGATTTTGTTGTGTACTTAACTCTGTATTGCAAGGAAATAATGCTGGTGAAAGGGATTCGTTTAGCCTACTGTAATCAAAGTGAACTGTTAAACTGCTCATGAAGTCAGTGCTGTAATAACTTGTTTTCACTCAGGGTGAAGACAAATGTTTGTCCCAGGAGAAACCTGTGGTCACTGGCTCCTCAAAGACATTTGCTAGTCTGAAAGGTCACCCCTGCAGACCAGACACGAGCAATACTGTAGAGTCACTAGCCACCATCAGCAGGGTAAATATCGACATTGTACCTGCAGAAAGGAGGGACTCAATGAACGACAGCTTAGTTCAGGAGAATCAACCAAGACACCTGGCTCCCTCTAATGAGCTAGAAGGTAAATGGAATATTTCTCCAGTGAAAGAGGAGAGGCTGCAGGATAACACTAAGTCCAGTGCTCATTCTGAATACCTGATTCCCACATGGTGTACTGACGCCACCAGAGAAGGGAACAATCCAGTGAAGTCTCTGCAGCCCCTAAGCAAAGACCAAAAGCCAAAGGACCAGGTAAGTGATACGTGTGACTTGTTGCTTTAAAAGGATGGTTACAGTGGTGTGGGTTTTTGGTTATATGCTCTAGTTCTCATTTTAGGAAAAATCATTATTCTGTATACCAGTGTAAACATAGAAGAAACCAAAGGAGAGGACCTGAGGGATTCCTACATTTGGCATTTGTATACTTAGCAAACACATGCTCATTGTGTATTATCTGTACTTTTTTCCTCTTAAATTTTTTTATTTTGCAATAATTTCAAACTTACAGGACATTTGCAAAAATAATAGAAAACCCATAGAGAACTCCAACCTAACCCACCCCCCTGATGCCAAGATCCACCAATTTTAACGTTTTGCTATTCTGTCTATCCATCTGTCTACCTGTCATTCCATCTGTCTATCTACTAATTTTCTAAACATTTGATAGTGGATTTTATACATCATGGTTCTTGAACATATAATACTGCCATGTGTATTTCCTAAGAACAAGGCTATTCACTTATGTAAGCACCTTAAATACAGTTATCATTCCCTCTTGCATTTGAAAAAGTTAGTGCATCTATCTGATTCCTTAACTTAAGGAATAAAAAAAAATTTTTTTTATGTGCTGGAACCAAGGGAGGAGGAGGGAGAGAAGAAAAGGAGAGGGACAAAAATAAAAATTTGGAAGGATTTTGATGCTAAGAGATTTTTCTGAGTAAATTTAAAAATTCTCTTCTGCTTAAACTTGGAAAGAAGCCTAAGTTACGTGAAGCTTAGTAATAGTTGAGGATTAGCGAGAAAGTGTGGTATTTCTTTAAATGTTTATATATAAAAGCATCTTTCAAATTTATTTAATATGTATATTGAATATAGTTTTATACTTAATATATCATCTTTTATGTAAATAAATACAAATTTTTTTGGTCTATATATGTTTTTATTTTTTATTTCTTTTTTTTCTTTTTTTAAAACTTTATTTTATACATTTAATAATTGAAAATATAAACAATTAAAAACTAAAAACTAAACACAGATGAATAAGTATATATATTTCTCAATTAAATGTAATGGATAAATATAAAAAAAATTTTTAATCAAACAATATGTTACACAATATATTTAGTTCATAGTAACACATTCATACAGTATTTGTCCTTTTGTGTCTGGCTTGCTTCACTCAACATAATGCCCTCCAGGATCATCCATGTTGTCATTTGCTTTACGACTTCATTTTTTCTTACAGCTGCATAATATTCCATCGTGTGTATACTCCACAGTTTGTTTCTCCATTCTTCAGTTGATGGACACCTGGGTTGTTTCCAGCTTTTGGCAATGGTGAATAATGTTGCTATGAACATCGGTGTGCAGATGTCTGTTCGTGTTACTGCTCTCAGTTCTTCTGGGTATATACCCAGTAGTGATATTGCGAGGTCAGGTGGCAAATCTATATTCAACTTCTTTAGGAACTGCCAAACAGTCCTCCACAGTGGCTGTACCATTCTGCATTCCCACCAACAGTGAAGAAGTGTTCCTATCTCTCCACATCCTCTCCAACACTTGTAGTTCTCTGTCTTTTTAATACTGGCCATTCTGATAGGTCTGAAATGATATCTCATTGTAGTTTTGATTTGCATTTCCCTAATCATGAGTGATGTTGAGCATTTCTTCATTTGTTTTTTTGCCATTTGTATTTCTTCTTTGGACAAATGTCTATTCAAGTCTTTTGTCCATTTTTTAATTGGGTCATTTGTCTTTTTATTGTTGAGTTGTAACATCTCTTTATATATCCTGGATATTAAACCCTTATCAGATATGTGATTTCCAAATATTTTTTCCCATTGAGTTGGCTGCCTTTTTACCCTTCTGACAAAGTCCTGTGAGGTGCAAAAGTGTTTAATTTTCAGGAGGTCCCATTTATCTATTTTTTCTTTTGTTGCACGTGCTTTGGGTGTAAGGTCCAAGAAACCACAAGGTCTTGAAGATGTTTCTCTACATTTTCTTCTAGTAGTTTTATGGTCCTCGCTTTTTTTTTTTTTTTTTTAAGATTTTATTTATTTATTCATTTCTCCCCCCCTTGCTGCTTGTGCTCGCCGGGTCAGCCAACCACGCCATGTGGGCGGGCCCACCCCCACCAGGAGGCCCCGGGAACCGAACCGGGGCCTCCCATATGGTAAACGGGAGCCCTACTGATTGAGCCACAGCCGCTTCCCTGGTCCTGGCTTTTATATTTAGATCTTTGATCCATTTTGAGTTGATTCTTGTATAGGGGGTGAGATAGGGGTCCTCTTTCATTCTTTTGGTTATAGATACCCAGTTCTCCCAACACCATTTGTTGAAGAGACTGTTTTTTCCCATTAGCGTGGGCTTGGTAGGTTTGTCAAAAATCAGTTGACTGTATAGGTGAGGGTTTATTTCTGGGTTCTCAATTCTTGTCCACTGATCGATATGTCTATCTTTATGCCAGTACCATGCTATTTTGACCACTGTAGCTTTGTAATATGTTTCAAGGTCAGGCAGTGAAATACCTCCCACGTCACTCTTCTTTTTTAGAAAGCTTTTGGCTATTTGGGCGCACTTACCCTTCCAGATGAATTTGATAATTACCTTCTCTAATTCTGTAAAGTAAGCTCTTGGGATTTTGATTGGTATTCCACTGAATCTATAAATCAGTTTGGGTAAGATTGACATCTTCACGATATTTATTCTCCCAATCCATTAACACGGAATGCCTTTCCATTTGTTTAGGTCTTTCTTAATTTCTTTTAGCTGTGTTTTGTAGTTTTCTGCATATAGGTCCTGTACGTCTTTGGTTAAATTAACTCCTAGGTATTTGAGTCTTTTTGTTGCTATTGAAAATGGAATTTTCCCCCGATTTCCTCCTCAGGTTGTTCCATACTAGTGTACAAAAACATTACTGATTTTTGTGTGTTGATCTTGTATCCTGCCACTTAGCTGAACTCATTTATTAGTTCAAGTAGCTTTGTCGTGGCTACTTCAGGATTTTCTAAGTACGGGATCATGTCATCTGCAAACAGTGAGAGTTTTACTTCCTCTTTTACTATTTGGATGCCTTTAATTTTTTATTTTTCTTGTCTAATTGCCCCAACTAGAACTTCTAGTACAAGTAACAGTGGTGACAGTGGGCATTCTTGTCTTGTTCCCGATCTTAGAGGGAAAGCTTTCAACCTTTCCCCATTGAGTCTGATGTTGGCTGTGGGTTTTTCATATATATACCTTTTATCATATTGAGTAGTTTTCCTTTTATTCCTATCTTTTGAAGTGTCTTTATCAAAAAAGGATGCTGGATTTTGTCGAATGCCTTTTCTACATCTATTGAGATGATCATGTGGTTTTTTTCCTTCAATTTGTTAATGTGGTGTATTACATTGATTTTCTTACGTTGAACCACCCTTGCATATCAGGAATAAATCCAACTTGGTCATGATGTATAAGTCTTTTGATATGCTGTTGGATTCGATTTGCAAGTATTTTGTTGAGAATTTTGCATCTATGTTCATTAGAGAGATTGTAATTTTCTTTTCTTGTGGAATCTTTATCTGGCTTTGGTATTAGGGTGATGTTGGCTTCATAAAATGTGTTGGGTAATTTTCCCTCCTCTTCAATTTTTTGGAAGGGCTTAAACAGAATTGTTGTTAATTCTTTTCAAAATGCTTGGTAGAATTCACCTGTGAAGCCATCTGGTCCTGGACTTTTCTCTGCTGGGAGATTTTTGATGACAGATTCAATCTCCTTAAATGTGATTGGTTTGTTAAGTTCTTGTATTTCTTGTAGCGTCAGTGTAGGTTGGTTATGAGTTTCTAGAATTTTGTCCATTTCATCTAGGTTGTCTAGTTTGTTGGCTTATAGTTTCTCATAATATCCTCTTATGATTCTTTTTACTTCTGTGAGGTAATTTTTAACTTCTCCTCTTTCATTTCTGATTGTATTTATTTGCATCTACTCTCTTTTTTTCTTTGTTAGTGTAGCTAGGGGTTTGCCAATTTTATTGATCTTTTCAAAGAACCAGCTTTTGATTTTGTTGATTTTCTCTATTGTTTTTCTGTTCTCATTTTCATTTATTTCTGCTATAATCTTTATTATTTCTTTCCTTCTGCTTGCTTTGGGATTGGTTTGCTGTTCTTTTTCTAGTTTCTCAAGTTGTTCAGTTAAATCTTTGAATTTAGCTCTTTCTTGTTTTTTAATATAGGCATTTAGGGCTATAAATTTCCCTCTCAAAACTGCTTTCACTGTATCCCATAAGTTTTGATAAGTTGTGTTCTCATTTTCATTTGTCTCAATATATTTACTGATTTCACTTGCAATTTCTTCTTTGACCCACCAATTATTTAGGAGTGTGTTGTTCAGTCTCCATACCTTAGCTAATTTACTTTTTTCCTGTCTATTATTGATTTCTAGTTTCATTTCATTATGATCTGAGAATGTGCTTTATTAATTTCAATCTTTTTATATTTATTGAAAGCTGAATTGTGACCTAACATGTGATCTATCCTGGAGAAAGATCCATGGGCACTTGAGAAGAATGTATAACCCGCTGAGTTTGGATGCAGTGTTCTGTATATGTCTGTTAAGTCTAACTTGTTTATCATATTGTTCAAGTTCTCTGTTTCCTTGTTGATCTTCTGTCTAGTTGTTCTATCTAAGGATGTGAGTGGGGTGTTGAAGTCTCCAGTGATTGTTGTAGAAATGTCTGTTTCTCTCTTCAGTTTTCCCAGAGTTTGTCTCATGTATTTTGGGGCACCCTGGTTAGGTGCATCGATAATTATGACTGTTATATCTTCCTGGTGGATTGTCCCTTTTATTAATATATAATGGCCTTCCACATCTCAACACTTTTTTTGCATTTGAAGTCTGTTTTGTCTGATATTAGTATAGCTACCCCTGCTCTTTTCTGCTTACTATTTGTGTGGAGTATCTTTTTCCAACCTTTGACTTTCAGCCAGTTTGTATCTTTGGGTCTAAGGTGAGTTTCTTGTGAGCAGCATGTGGATGGCTCATGTTTTTTTATCCCTTCTGTATTAGTCAGGGTTCTCTCGGGAAACGGAATCAGCAGGAGATATCTATCAATAATATGAAATTTTAAAAGAGTCTCTCACATGACCGTGGGGATGCACAAGTCCAGGTTCCGCAGGCAGGCTGCAAACCAGTGGCTCCGATGAAAGTCCAATGAAAGGTCGTTGATGAGTCTCTGGGAGAAGTTGCCTGTCCAACGACAAGCTGGGAAATTCTCTCTGAATGTTGAAATCACTTCCACTTTTAAGTCATTCAACTGATTGGATAAAAGCACCACCCATTGATGATGTAATCTCCCTGATTGATGCAGATGTAATCAGCCATCCACGCAGTAAACTCACTGGTGATTGAAGTCCATAAATGCTCTTGTATTACAATTAGCCCAGTGCTTGCTGGAACAAACACCTGGACACAACTACTTGGCTGAGTTGACACATTAGCCTAACCATCACACCTTCTATCAGCCTGTATCTTTTGATTGGCGAGTTTAATCCATTCACATTCAATGATATTACTGTAAATGCACTATTTCCTTCCTTCATTTTATTCTTTGGTTTTCATATGTCATCTTTTTTTTGTCTCTCTTTTTACTCTTTTGGTTATCCTTTCTGCTATTCTTTCTTCTATACTCTCCTCCAAGCTTCTCTGTCTTGTCTTTTTCTTTCAAGTTCTAAGGCTTCCTTTAATATTTCCTGCAAAGGTGGGTTCTTTTTTGCAAATTCTCTTAGTTTCTGTTTGTTTGTGAGTATTTTATACTCACCTTCATATTTGAAGGACAGTTTTGCTGGATAAAGAATTCTCAGTTGTCAATTTTTCTCTTTCAGTTTCCTAATTGTATCATAGCACTGCCTTCTCGCCTCCATGGTTTCTGAAGAGAAATCTGTACTAAGTCTTACTGGACGTCCCTTGTATGTGATCGTTTGCTTCTCTCTTGCTGCTCTGAGAATTTTCTCTTTATCTTTGACATTTGACATTCTGAGTAGTATGTGTCTTTGCATAGGTCTATTTGGATTTATTCTCATTGGGGTACGGCATGCTTCTTGGACATGTAAGTTCATTTCTTTCCTGAGAGTTGGGAAATTTTCAGCTATTATTTCCTCAGATAGTCTTTTTGCCCCTTTTCCCTTCTCTTCCCCTTCTGGAACTCCCATGACACGCATGTTGTTGTTTTTTGTGTTGTTATTCAACTCTCTGAGCCCCTGCTCAATTTTTTCCATTCTTTTCTCTCTCTGTTCTTTTCTCTCTTCAATTTTAGCTGATCTGTCTTCGGTATCACTTATTCTTTCTTCTGTCATTTTGAGTCTGCTGTTGTATGCCTCTAATGTGTTTTTTTTTTTTTTTTTTTTTTTAAGATTTTATTTATTTATTCATTCATCCCCCCCCCCGCCGCCCGCGCTCTCCGGGTCAGCCAACCATGCCGTGCGGGCGGGCCTGCCTTCACCAGGAGGCCCCGGGAACCGAACCCGGAGCCTCCCATATGGCAAACGGGAGCCCCACTGATTGAGCCACAGCCGCTTCCCTCTAATGTGTTTTTGACCTCACCTATTGTGTCTTTCATTCCCATGAACTCCATTACTTTTCTGTTCAGGATTTCAAATTTTTCTTTGCGTTCGCTCAATGTCTTCTTGATGTTATTTATCTCTTTAACTATATTGTCTTTCAACTCATTAATTTGATTTTGGAAATTTGTGCTCATCTTGCTAATTCTCTCAAATTCTGGATCTCTTCTGGGACTTTGATGTATTCCTTTTCTTGGGCCATGTCTTCTATTTTCTTAGTATGGCTCTTAATTTTTTGCTGCTGTTTAGGCATCTGGTTAAGATGTAGTTTACTGGGAAACGGATGTGGCTCAAGAGGTTCGGCGTCCGTCTACCATATGGAGAGACCAGGGTTCGATCCCCGGTACCTCCCGGTAAAAAAAAAAAAAAAAAAGATGTAGTTTACTCAGATGCTCAATCTCTTTCTCTTTTATAGGGATTTAGTGGCAGGAGGCTGTGAGTTACCACAGCTCTTTGATTTTTGGCTCGACCTCGATTGTTAGGATTGTCCTGCTGGTTGCTCAAAACTGGGCACTGGACCCAGTAATTGGTTGTAGAGTCACTTCTTAGGGCCTTCGGCAGGGAGGCTATAGAGGCCAGGAAAACCTCTCACACTTATTTTAATTTTCTTATATGTACTTCCTTGGTCTGCCAGGAGATGGCGATCTTTGGCAGCTCTCAATTCAATGCCTGGTTGGAGTGTATTTGTTGTGACACAGACCAGATCAGTGTGATAGCGTTTCCTGTCTGGAGGCTAAGAGCCTTGTAATTCAAACTTTTTGAGACAGTTCTCTAGTCTTCTCTGGCAGCCCCCATCCTTTCCCAGCTAGGAAATATTTCTACTCCCCTCTGGTCCTCAACAATCAGTCCCTGTTAGTAGAGAAGGAGATTGGGAGGTTTGTATATCTTTAGCCCCTTGCAGGCTCCAAGGCAAACAATGGTGCATCTCCACCTAGCCTGGAAGGGCTCTTGGGACACAGCAGACCAAACCTGTGAGTCAGAAGCCCCAGGCTCTGTCTCCCCTTTCCCATGGAGTCCTCAACAATTAGTCCAGGCTAGAAAAGAGGGAGGTTGTGAGGGTTAGATTTCTCCAGTCCTTCCCGGCTCCCAGGGCAAACCACTGTGTGGTCCAACCTGGCCTGGAATGGCCCCTGGGGCACCGCAGCCCAAATTTATGGGTCAGAACCTGAGTCAGCATTAGGCTGTGTCCCTCTCTCTCCCCTTTCCTGGGGTGGTAGATCCCTGGAGCCCTCTTTGTCTGTATTCTCAGGCCTAGAGGCCTGAGAATTCTAAAGAGTCTTTGATGTGGGAGAGGGTGCTGGCAGCAGCAGTCGCTGCTCGTTCCAACTCACAGTTCTGGCATCGAGATTTCCCTCTTTTTTCCCTCTCTCCTCTAGGTGGTATGCAGCCTTCACCTGCTGTCTTTTTTTTTTTTTTTAAAGATTTTATTTATTTATTCATTCATCCCCCCCCTACTGCTTGTGCTCGCTGGGTCAGCCAACCACGCCGTGCGGGCGGGCCTGCCCCCACCAGGAGGCCCCGGGAACCGAACCCGGGGCCTCCCATATGGTAAACAGGAGCCCCACCCTATAATATCATATTCGGGGCTGTTTCAGCCTGTCCTCTAGCTATATTTCCGGAGAAGAGATTCCCGTGTTTTACTAGTCCACCATCTTCCCAGAAGTCTAAATACAAACTTTTGAATAAACTTATATTAAATTGTTTTTAATAAAGTTTAGTTTTTATAGAAAATACAAGTGTGGTGCTCTAGTCATTTAAAGGCATTGGATTGAAACCAAAATATAGTCTGTAGCTTTCTCTGGACACTGGAATCTTATGCCTTACCTTATAGATAAAATTACTTATGTCTAGCTTGTTCTACTTGGCTGTCAGATTATATTCAGGTTTACTTTTTTTTAAAGTTTATTTTTATTTTAAAAGTATAAAATTCAGTGTTTTTTTTTTTTTTTTTTTTGTATAGTCACAAAGTTGTCTGACCATCACCACCACTAATTCCAGAATGTTTCCAATACTCCAAAAAGAAACTCGCTACCCATTAACAGTCACTCTTTAGGCCCTCCTTTCCCCAGCCCCTGCAACCACTGTCTCTATGAATTTGCCTGTACTGGATATTTCATATAAATGGAATCATATAATATATAACCTTTTGTGTCTGGCTTCTCTTACTTAGCATAATATTTTCAAGGTTCATCTATGTTGTAGCATGTATCGGTATTTCATTTCTTTTTTTTTTTTTAAACATTTTTTTTTTTTTTTTAAAGATTTTATTTATTTATTCATTTATCCCCCCCTTGCTGCTTGTGCTCGCTGGGTCAGCTAACCACGCCGTGCAGGTGGGCTTGCCTTCACCAGGAGGCCCCGGGAACCGAACCCGGGGCCTCCCACATGGTAAACGGGAGCCCTACTGATTGAGCCACAGCCGCTTCCCTTCATTTCTTTTTATTGCCAAATAAATTGCATTGTATGTATATACCATATTTCATTTATCCACTCATCAGTTGATGGACATTTGGATTGTTTCCACTTTTTGACTATTATAGATATTGCTCTATGACCATTCATGTATAAGATTTTATGTGGCTATATATTATGTATTTTCTGTTCTCTTGGGTATATACTTAGCACTATAATTGCTGAGTCAATTGGTATTTCTATGTTTAACTTTCTGGGGAGCTGCCAAATTGTTTTCTAAAGCAAGTGCACCATTTTACATTCCCACTGGAAGAGGACAAGGGTTTCAGTTTCTCCACATCCTTGTCAACACTTATTATTGTCTATCATTTTGAGCACAGACATACTAAAAAGCAGGTATGAAGTAGTATTTCATTGTGGTTTTGATTTTCTTTTCCCTAGTGACTAAATAATGCTGAACATCTTTCAATGTGTTTAAGAGATTTACACCTATGTTTCTTCTAAGAGTTTTATCATTTTAACTCTTACATTTAGGTCTGTGATACTTTTTGAGTTAATTTTTGTGTATGGTGTGAGGAATGGGTCCCCACTTAATTCTTTTGCATGTGACTATCTAGTTGTCACAGCACCACTCATTGACAAGACTCTTCTTCCCCCCATTGAATTGACTTGGCATCCTTGTCAAAAATCAATTGACCATATGTAAGCGTTTATTTCTAGGCTCTCAATTATGTTTCATTGTCTATATGTCTATCCTCATGGCTGTATCATACTGCCTTGAATTACTATGACTTTATAGTAAGTTTTGAAATTGGGAAGTGTTAGTCCTCCAGCTTTATTCTTATCTTTCAATATTGTTTTAACATGGGGAACTTCCAGGAAAATGGGGGAATAGAGAGACACAGTACTCAAGTCTCTCCCAGAAAACTAGCCAGAGAACAGGCAGAAATGGCCTGAAAAAAAAATGTTTTCGAGTTTAGGGCACCAGGGGAAATGCTGGACACTAACCAGAAGAGAGAGGGGCAAAGGAAAAGAATCTGAACAGGAAAACTCTTGTGAATAAAAGCTCCTTCACCCTCAGAGAAGAAAGCTTTGAATTCTTCGGCCTTGAGCAGGTAGCTACAGACAGAGGGGTCTGCAGGGGTCCACTGACCCAAGAAAGGGGAGAAAGAAGGATGCAGCCTAAGACTGATTTAGCTTTTGGCTAACAGATTTGGTGTGCTCTGTCCCATAAGCCCTTCCAAGCCAGGTGGGGCCACGCCATTGTTTGCTTTCGAGTCGGCATAGTTAGAAAGAGATCCAGCCCTCTCAAACCCCCTCCCTACTGACCGGGACTGGTTGTTGAGAATGCACAGGGGAATGGAATTATTTCCTACCTGGGAAAAAGGAGGGAGCTGATGGCAAAGGTTGAAGAACAGCTCTGAGAAAATTTGGTTTCCAAGGCTCTGAAGAGCGCTGAGGCAGGATCCTCATTGTTGCAGTCAGTGTTGGAGAGAACACATTACGACCAGGGTTTGAACTGAGAGGCTAATGAAGAGTACCATCTGATGAAGTGCATGTGAGGAAATTAAGCATGTGAGGAAATTAAAAGTAAGTAAATAAGAAGGGCTTTTTCAAGCCTTTACAGCCTCCTCCCCAAGGCCCTTGGAAGTGGGTCTGCAACCCTTTACTGGGTCCATGGCCCGTATATGAGCAACTAAACAGATATAATCCTAAAGAGCTAGAACAGGTTGAATCAAGAATCAAAGAATGGCAGTAACACACAGCCTCCTGCCACTAAATCCCTATGAAAGAGAGAAAAATTGAGCATTAGTGTACACTCACCATCATAATGAGATCCCTAGACATCAGCAAAAACTTACAAGCCATATTAAGAAAATGGAAGAAATGACCCAAGCAAAGAGATATATCAAAGCCCCAAATGAGACACAGGATTTGAGACAGCTAATCAGTGAAGTTCATACAAACTTCTAAATCAAATCAACGAGTTGACAGACAGTATGGCTAAAGAGATAAAGGACATCAAGAAGACACTGGGCGAGCATAAGAAGCATTTGAAAACCTGAACAAAAAAATAACAGAATTTATGGGAATGAAAGACACAGTAAGTGAGATCAGAAACACATTAGAGGGAAGCAGATGTGGCTCAGGCAACTGAGCTCCCGCCTACTACATGGGAGGTCCATGGTTTGGTTTCTGGTGCCTCCTAAAGAAGACAGCAAACTGGAGTGACAGGCACGTCAAGCTGATATGACAAGATGACGCAGCAAGAGACACAAGAAAAAAAAAAAACATAATGAGAGACACAACAAAGCAGGGAGCAGAGGTTACCGGTACCTCCTAAAGAAAAAAGCAAGACAGCAAGCTGACGTGACGGACAATCAATGCAAGCTGACACAACAAGATGACGCAACCAGACACACAAGAAGAAAAAACATAATGAGAGACACAACAAAGCAGGGAACAGAGGTGGCTCAAGCAATTAGGCACCTCCCTCCCACATCAGAGGTCCCAGGTTCAGTTTCCAGTGCCTCCTAAAGACACAGCACACAGCAAGTGCAAACAACAAGGAGGTGGGAAAAAATCTTTTTAAAAAATTGTATGTTTATTTTAAAAAAAGAAACACAGAGGCATACAGCAGCAGACTTGAAATGACAGAGGAAAGAATAAGGGATGCAGAAGACAGAACAGCTGAAATTGAAGAGATAAAAGAATGGAAAAAATTAAGTAAGGGCTCAGGGAGTTGAATGATAACATGAAGTGCAACAACGTATTTATCATGGGATTTCCAGAAGGAGAAAAAAAGGGAAAGGGAACAGAAAGAGTATTTGAGGAAATAATGGCTGAACATTTCCCAAAACTCATGAAAGAAATGAATTTACATGTCCAAGAAGTACAGTGTACCACAATCAGAATAAATCCAAATAGACCTACTCTGAGACACATACTACTCAGAATGTCAAATGCCAGTAGTAATAAAGAGAAAATTCTGAGAGCAACAAGAAGAAGCAAACTATCACGTACAAGGGACACCAAGTAAGTAACTAAATTTCTCATCAGAAACCATGGAAGCAAGAAAACAGTATTATGATATAATTAGGATACGGAAAGAGAAAAATTGCTGGCTGAAAATTCATTATCCATCAAAATTGGCCTTCACATATAAAGGTGAGTTTAAAATTCACAAATAAACAGAAACTAAGAGAGTTCATGAAAAGAATCCAACTTTGCCAAAAGCATTAAAGGGAGACCTGCAGCCCGAAAGAAAAAGGAGAGAGAGATTTGGAGGAGAGTGTATAAGGGAAGACTACAAGAAAGGATAACCAAAAGAGTATAAAGACGAAAATAAGATATGACATATGAAAACCAAAGAATAAAATAGTGGAAAGAAATAATGTGTTTTTCAGTAATATCAATAAATGTGAATGGATTAAATTCTGCAATCACAAGATGTAGACTGACAGAATAAAAAAATCATAAGTCATCCATATGCTGTCTATGGAAGCTTACTTCAGATCTAGGGATACAAATTGGCTGAAAATGAAAGGCTGGAAAAAGATGTTCCACACAAATAGTAACCAAAATAAGAGTAGGGGTAGCTATACTAATATCACACAAAACAGACTTTAAATGCAAAAAAAGTTTAAGAGTTGCAGAAGGCCATTATATATTAATAAAAGAGACAATCCACCAAGAAGATGTAACAGTCATAAATATCTATGCAGCTAACCAGGGTGCTCTAAAATACATGAGGAAAATTCTGTAAACCTGGAGGGAGAAATAGACATCTCTACAATAATAATTGGAGACTTCAACACACAACTCACATCATTAGATAGAACAGCTAGACAGAAGATCAACAAAGAAACAGAGAACTTAAACTATCTGATAAACAAGCTGTACCTAACAGATGTGTATCAATGTTGCATCCACATCAGCAGGTTATACATTCTTCTCAAGTGCTCATGAATCTTTCTCCATGATAGAGACCACACGTTGGGTCACAAAGCAGGTTTCAATATATATAAAAAGATTGAAATTATATGAAACACCTTCTCAGATCATAATGGAATGAAACTAGAAATGAATAATAGATGAGAAAGGGTAAAATTCACAAATATGTGGAGGATAAACAACACAGTCCTAAAGAATCAGGGGGTCAAAGAAGAAATTGCAGGAGAAATTAGTAGATATCTCGAGAAGTATGAAAATGATACCATAACTTATCAAAACTTATGGGATACACTGATGGCAGAGCTGAGAGGAGAATTTAAAGCCCTAAGTGCATATATTAAAAAAGAAGAAAGAGTTAAAATCAAAGACCTAACTGAACACCTAAAGAAACTAGATAAAGAGCAGCAAACCAATCCCAAAGCAAGTAGAAGGAAAGAAATAACAAAGATCAGAAGATCAGAGCAGAAATAAATGAAATTGAGGGGGAAAAAAAAAACAAACAAAAAACAGAAAATCAACAAAACTAAAAGCTGGTTCTTTGAGAAGATAAATAAAATTGACAAACCCCTAGCTAGACTAACAAAAAAAAAAAAAAGAAGATGCAAATAAATAAAATCACAAAAGGGGGTGTGTTTTGACTGACCTCACAAAAATAAAAAGGATTGTAAGAGGATATCAAGAGCAATGATATGCCAACAGATTAGACAACCTAGATGAAATGGACAAATTCCTAGAAATGCACAACCTACATTGATTCTACAAGAACTCAGCAAACCAATCACTTTTAAAGAGATTGAATCAGTCATCAAAAATTTCCCCCAAAAGAAAAGTCCAGGACCAGATGACTTCACAGGTGAATTCTACCAAGCATTTCAAAAAGAATTAATACCAATCCTGTTTAATATATTCCAAAATATTGAAAAGGAGGAAAAATTACCCAATGCATTTTATGAACTTACTTCACTTTAATACCAAAGCCAGGTGAAGATACTAGAAGAAAAGAAAATTACAGACCAATCTCTCTAATGAACATAGATGCAAAAATTCCCAACAAAAAAACTTGCAAATCAAATCCAACAGCATATCAGAAGAATTATACACCATGATCAAGTGGGATTTATTCCTGATATGCTTGGGTGGTTCATCACAAGGAAATCAATTAACGTAATACACCACTTTAACAAATTGAAGAAAATAAACCAAATGATCATCTCAATCTTGATGCAGAAAAGGCATTTGACAAAATCCAGCATCCTTTCTTAATAAAAATACTTCAAAAGATAGGAATAGAAGGGAAGTTCCTCAATATGATAAAGGGCATATATGAAAAACCCACAGCCATCGTCCTACTCAATGGGGAAAGGTTGAAAGCTTTCCCTCTAAGATCGGGAACAAGAAAAGGATGCCCTCTGTCACCACTGTTATTCAACATTGTACTAGAAGTTCTAGCTAGAGCAATTAGACAAGGAAAAAAAAAGCAATAAAAGGCATCCAAATAGGAAAAGAAGAAGTAAAACTATCACTATTTGCAGATAACATTATCCTATATTTAGAAAATTCTGAAATGTCTACAACAAAACTACTTGCGCTAATAAATGAGTTCAACATAGTGGCAGGATACAAGATCAACATGATGCAAAAATCAGTAATGTTTCTGTGCACTAGTATTGAATAATCTGAGAAGGAAATCAGGGAAAAAAATTCCATTTACAATAGTAACAAAAAGACTCAAATATCTAGTAATCAATTTAATCAAATAATTAAATCAAATTTAATCAAATCTATATTTAGAAAACTACAAAACACTGCTAGTAGAAATCAAAGAAGACCTAAACAAATGGAAAGACATTCCGTGTTCATGGATTGGAAGACTAAATATAGTTTAGATGTCAACCCTACCCAAATTGATTTATAGATTCAATGCAATACCAATAAAAATTCCAACAGCCTATTTTACAGAAATAAAAGTAATTACCACATTTATTTGGAAGGGAAAGGACAACTAAATACCCAAAAACATCCTAAAAAAGAAGAGTGATGTGGGAGGACTCTCACTGCCTGACTTTAAAACATATTACAGAGCTACGGTGGTCAAAACAGCATGGTATTGGCATGAAGATAGACACATCGATCAGTGCAACAGAATTGAGAGTCCAGAAATAAACCTTCACCTCTACGGCCAACTGGTTTTCGACAAATATACCAAGTCCATGTTAATGAGATAAAACAGTCTCTTCAACAAATGGTGGTGGAAGAACTGATATCCATAACCAAAAGAATGAAAGAGATTCCCAATCTCACTCCCTATGCAAGAATCAACCCCAAATGGATCAAAGACCTCAATATAAAAGCCAAGACTATTAAATTACTAGAAGAAAATGTTGGGAAACATCTTTAAGATCTAGTGGTAGGTGGTGGTTTCTTGGATGTTACACCTAAAAACACAGGCAACAAAGGAAAAAAAAAGTTCATAGTTCAACACTTTTGCACCTCAAAAGACTTTGTCAAAAGGGTGAAAAGACAGCTGATTGAATGGAAGAAAATATTTGGAAATCACATAACCAATAAGGGTTTAATATCCATGATATATAAAGAGATGCTACAACTTAACAATAAAATGACCAGTGGCCCGATTAAAAAATGGGCAAAAGGCTTGAATAGACATATCTCCTAAGAAGAAACAAATGGCAAAAAAAAAAAAAAAAAAAAAAAAGTGAAAAAATGTTCTCTTGCACTAGCGATTAGGAAAATGCAAATCAAGGCTACAATGAGATACCATTTCCTACTTATTAGCATGGCCACTCTTAAAAAGATGGAGAACTAAAAGTGCTGGATAGAATGTGGAGAGATAGGAACATTTATTTACTGTTGGTGGGAATGCAGAATGGTGCAGCCACTGTGGAGCACTGTTTGGCAGTTCCTAAAAAGTTGAATATAGATTTGTTATGTGACCCGGCAATACCACTACTAGGTGTATACCCAGAAGAACTGAGAGCGGTGATATGAATAGATACCTGCACGCCAATGTTTATAGCAGTGTTATTCACAACTGCCCAAAGATGGATACAACCCAGGTGTCCACCAACCAATGAATAGATGAATTGTGTATACACATGATAGAATATTATGCAGCTGTAAGAAGAAATGTAGTCTTGAAGCATATGGCAACATGGATGAACCTGGAGGACATATATGTTGAGTGAAGCAAGCCAGACACAAAAGGACAAATACTGTATGATTGCGCTATTATCAACTAAACATATTGTGTAAACTCATGGATTTAATAACTAGAACAAGGGTCACCAGAAAATACCATGAGGTTAGAGAATGGAAAGCTGAGGGTTATTCTGTGCAGAATTGGTAAAAAGGTTGTTTGTAAATCTTTGGAAATGAGTAGAAATGGTGAAAGCATATCATAGTGTTTGTAATTAGCATGCTAATATATGGGTATGACTGGTTGAAAGGGAAGGTCTGAGGTTATGTATATTACTAGAAGGAAAGCTTAAAAAAAAGTAACGTGGGGTGCTGGAGGCGCCATTGGAGCCGGCTCGGCTTACGAGCCCCGCTGAGGAGCCGGAGGTCAGGTCGCAGTTACCGCCGCGTCCGCTGCTGGGCCCTGGGCCCTCGGGGCGACGTTGGAGCGGCCCAGGGAGTTGGAGGCGGCGCTGCTGAGCCCCGGCTCCCCGAAGCGGCGGCGCTGCGCCCCCCTGTCGGGCCCCACTCCGGGCCTTAGGCCCCCGGACGCCGAGCCACCGCCGCTTCAGACACAGATCCCAGCGCCGACTCTGCAGCAGCCCGCCCCGCCGGGTAGCGAGAGACGCCTTCCAACTCCGGAGCAAATTTTTCAGAACATAAAACAAGAATGTAGTCGTTACCAGAGGTGGAGACATTTAGAAGTTGTTCTTAATCAGAGTGAAGCTTGTACTTGGGAAAGTCATCCTCACTCCTCAGCACTCACGGCACCCAGCTCTCCAGGTTCCTCCTGGATGAAGAAGGACCAGCGCACCTTTACCCTCCGTCAAGTTGGAATAATATGTGAGCGTCTCTTAAAAGAGTATGAAGGGGAAGCGGCTGTGGCTCAATCAGTGGGGCTCCCGTTTACCATATGGGAGGCCCCGGGTTCGGTTCCCGGGGCCTCCTGGTGAAGGCAAGCCTGCCCGCAGGGCGTGGTTAGCTGACCCAGCGAGCACAAGCAGCAAGGGGGGGATGAATGAATTAATAAAAATAAAATCTTTAAAAAAAAAAAAAAAGACTATGAAGATAAAATTCGAGAGGAATATGAGCAAATCCTCAATACCAAACTAGCAGAACAATATGAATCTTTTGTGAAATTCACACATGATCAGATTATGCGAAGATATGGGACAAGGCCAACAAGCTACTCGTCCTGAAGGTTTCTTGCATATCTGAGTACCAGGTTTGACCTCAAGAGATGGCTGCTGTACACTTTTTGCAACTGGTTTGATATCACATTTCAGCTCCAACTTTGCATCCTGAGAACACTTAACCGTTTCTGCAGGTCCATTTTATACAACTTGGAAGACCTTGAAACTTTCTGGTTGCCACAAGCATATCTTTCTTTCCTGCTCATCCAATAAACAGCTGTGCCCTACTGTGATAGATTTTCCAAGAAACCTGGAGCAGCAGTTTAGCAATATATGCCTTTAGTGGCACTCAACAAATGGAGTTTCCCCAAGCACAGTTCTGTAAGAAGTGTGTGTATGTGTGTGTGTGTGTATGTGTGAGAGAGAGTGTGTGTATGTGTATTTTAAGTTATTATTTGTATTGTGCAAATTTTTTGATCTTGGGGATTCTGGCTGTGAATTTGATGCACGACAATTATGGTTAAAAACATTTGCTTGGTCTACAGAAGATCATTAATGTTTTGTGACCATATAAGTTGTAACAGTGGATTGTTTTATGTGTAGATATTATTGTTAAATACAGGGACTGTTTCCAGGCACAGAATATGAATCATAAGTTAGGATGGACATTAGATGTGATTATGATGACATAGCAAAGGTCTGCAGTCTAGGTCTACAAATGCGTGGTAAGGAATTAGAACAAACTGGAGATGGGCCATTTGACACATGGACTCTGCCTAGCCGTGTTAGAAAAATACTTTGACTCCAAGCCTTAAATACCCACGTGGAGTCTGTGCTCACCTCATTCATACAAAGAGTTCCCTAGACACTGAACCTCTCCAGGGAAAAGATCTCCCCTAGAACAGGAACATCAGGGTTTGTTCCATAGCATAGCATAGGTGAGCACTGGGCTGTGCCAGGCCCCAGTGGCACTGCTACTTGGGCAGAATTTGGATCCTTTGGTCAAGTTTCTCCAAATTCTTTTAAGAAGTGTCCATGTTCAACTGCTTGAGCTTTGTTTTGGCAACCCCCTGCCGGAGGTTGCTTACAAGCTGTTCTTCACTTTGTTTCCAGGGCTGAGGAACAGAAAGTAGCCTCTGTTTTGAGGAGGTGGAAGTTAAGTATACATTTATTTTTTACTGTGACTTGTTCAGGACCACATTTTACAAAATGCCTTGTTTCATTTATTATTGTTTCTGGAAATGAAAGTTCTATTAAAATTGTTTTAGTTTAATATAGAATAGTTTTGTTAATTAGGGCTTATTTTGAAAAATTCTGAATTTAATTCAAATGTATGCCAATACCTTCCAAAGTAAGGTAATATTCACAGTTCTGATCAGATGGCTTAGAGAAATTTCTGGAATATTTACATTTGAAGATTTCCTTATTAATGAATGTCTTTGACTTAAATCTAACCAAAAACTGCAACATTATTCTTTGTACATTTTCATTATATAGTGTTAACAAGCTTAGTTGCAAAGAAATAAAATACTTAAAAAAAAAAAAAAAAAAAGTAACGTGGGACTTTATAACATAGCGAAATCTCATGTGAAATGAGGTTTGGGTAATATTGCATGTGGCAGTTTGATACGGTTTATGAATTCCAAAAATAGATTTTGGATTCTGTTTGTAAACTGGTCTGTACCTGGGGGTGATTAAATTATGATTAGGGCTTTGGTTGAGCCACGTCCGTAGGACGTTGGGTCTCCACCCCTTTGGTGGGCAGGGACTCACAGAGAAAACTACATGGCAGGGCAGAGGAGTTAGTTGGAGTTTTGATGTTGGAGTTTTTGAGCTGGAACCCTGGGAAGTAAGCACACTGAGGAGCTTGGTCATGAGGAAAGAGAAAAGGCCTTGGGAAGAAAAACAAGCTGTTCGCCTGATAGTCTGCAGCTGGCCCTGTGGAGCTAGCAGAGGAGCTGAGCCTGTAGAGAAGCAAGCCCAGGGAAGAGAGGAACCCAGGAAGCCTGAACCCTCACAGACAACACGTGGCAATAGACTTTGGTGAGGGAAGTAACTTATGCTTTATGACCTGGTAACTGTAAGCTTCTACCCCAAATAAATATCCTTTAGAAAAGCCAACAGATTTTTGGTATTTTCCATCAGCACCCCTTTGGCTAATACATTACATATAGAAGACTCTTTTTTCTTTGAAACTGAACAATTGTATGTTAATGTTACTAGATGTTAATATCACAGAAATACAACCAAAGCAAAATATGGACAATAGTGTATAGTAATATATTAATAATCTTCCATTAATGTTTAAAAAAAGGAAATATACTGAAAGAAACTAGTCCAAAGGTACTGCATATTGTTTGACTCCCATCTATACAAAATATAAATACAAAATAAATTAGAAAGACGGAAACAGAATAGCGTTTATGTGTACAGCAGGGGAAACAGAATGAGAGGTGATTATTAAGGGGTAGAGTTTTTTTTTTTTTTGGTCTGATTTTTGTTTTTTATTATTAGAATAATGAAAATACTCTAATCAATGAAGTGATGAATGTACAACTATGTGATTATACCACATACTATTGATTATACACTTTGGATGGATTTATATGCTTTATTAATATGTATCAATAAAACTGATAAAAACAAAAAACATTTTTTAAACTTTGTAGTTTTCAAGATTGTTTTGACTATTTTGAGTTCTCTGCATTTTGCACATGAATTTTGGGTTCAGCTTGTCAATTTCTGCAAAAAAAGGCAGCTGTGATTTTGATAGGGATTGCATTGAATCTGTAGATCATTTGGAGAGTGTTGGCTATCTTAACAATGAAAAATTTTCTAACCCATGAACATGAGATGTCTTTTTAAATTTCTTACATCAATGTTTTGATACACGTCTTACACTTCTTTTGTTTAATTTATTCCTAATTATTTTTTTCTTCATGATGCTATTGTGAGTACAATTGTTTTCTCAATTTCCTTTTCAGATTGTTCATTTCTAGTATACAGTGATTTTTGTATATTGATCTTACATCCTGCAACCTTGTTGAACTCATTCATTGCTTCTAATAGTGTTTGTTTTGTTGTGTTTTGGTTTTTATTTTTAGAGGACATCTTCGATTTTTTTTTTTTTTTTTTTTTTGGTACAGGATCCTCTCTTCTACAAATAAAAATAGTTTCACTTCTTTAGTTCTAATGTGGGTACCATTTATTTATTTCTCATGCCTAATGGCCCTAGCTAGAACCTTTAGGATAGTGCTGAATAGAAATGTGAGAGTGCGCATTCTTGTCTTGTTCACTTCTTTTTTTTTTTTTTTTTTTTTAAGATTTTTATTTATTTATTCATTTATCCCCCCCTTGCTGCTTGTGCTCGCTGGGTCAGCTAACCACGCTGTGCGGGCGGGCTTGCCTTCACCAGGAGGCCCCGGGAACCGAACCCGGGGCCTCCCATATGGTAAACGGGAGCCCTACTGATTGAGCCAAAGCCGCTTCCCTGTTCACTTCTTATACTAGGCTTTTAAGCAGATTTTAAAACAACAACAATTATAATTTCATGTCTAGCATTTCCTTTTGTTTTTTTATTTGTTCATAAAAGTAGAACTTTTTTTTTGAGGACCATTTATTATTTATTTATTTTTTTATTTTTTTTGAGGAATTTTCTTGTTTATTGTTTGTCATTTTTTGTTTACTATTATTGTTGAAATAATGAAAATACTCTAATAATGATTGAAATGATGAATGCACAACTATGATATTATACCAAATACTATTATTGTACACATTGAATGAATTGTATGCTTTTTTTAAAAATTTTTTTTATTATGGGTAAAAATCAAAATTCTCACAATACCAAGGCTTGAGGACCATTTAGATTCCGTGGAGAAGTTCCTTAAGTCATTTGTTTCTGTCATTCTTGTACATGTGTAAGCTTTATTTTGACCCCATACTTACTACCATCATAGAATTAAAGATTTACTTCCCACTTCAGAATTGGATCAGTTATTTATTATTTTAGTCTCCTTCTTCAGCTAGCTTATTACATAATGTTGTAAAATTTAGTCATTTAATATATTTTTAGTTATTTAATGTCCAATATTAGATGTATTCTTCAAAGGATAGATTTACAAATTATTTTACCTACCGGAGTAAAAATTTTGTGTTTGCCAGAGTATCTAAAAATGTCTTAATACAAGTGGCTATAAGCGGTAATCTAAGCACCTCTTAAAATATATGTATATATATATATATATATATATATATAAACAACATTTTTGTAAGCAAATACACATATATGCATATATATTTCTATATCATTTTGCAAATGTTTGTATGTATTGTGAGAATTTTGATTTTTACCCATAATAAACAAAAACAAGTGGTTATAAGCAACCTTGTGGGAGCAGAGGTAGCTCAAGCAATTGAGCGCCTCTCTCCCATATGTGAGGTCCCAGGTTTGGTTCCCGGTGCCTCTTAAAGAGAAGATGAGCAGACACAGAGAGCACACAGAGAATGGACGCAGAGAGCAGACAGTGAGTGCAAACAACAGTGGGAAGGGGGAGAATAAAGAAATAAATTAAATATATTTTTAAAAAAAAGCAATCTTGGGAGCTGATGTGGCTCAAGCAGTTGAACACCTGCTTCCCACATGGGAGGTCCTAGGTTCAGTTCCTGGTACTGCCTAAAAACAAAACAAAACAAAACAAAACAAAACAAACCCAAGCAAATGAAAAAACCAATTCAGGGAAGCCGATGTGACTCAGTGATTGAGTGTCGGCTTCCCACATACGAGGGCCCAGCTTCAATCCCCAGTTCCTGGTACCTCAAAATAAATAAATAAATAAATAAAAATAAGCAATCTTAACTTGCATTAATAGTGCGTTGTATTGTGGTGTCAATTGATATACTCAAAACATACCAACTTATACTTCACAGCAGAGTATGGATATTTCCTTTCTGTACATATTTGCAAATATTTCATGGTATTAGATCATTAAGTAATTGTGAACACAGTAATAATAACTTAGGGTATCAAATACTAATTGTAAGGTTTGGCTTCTGAATATTTATTGACCATTTGGTTTTCCATTTCTGTGAATTGCACATTGATAACTCTTTCCTATTTTTCTTACTGACTTTTATGAGTTGTAATTTTTAAATAAATTTGTATTTTCTCAAAAAAAAAGATTGCATTTTATGTTTTCCTTTCTAAAATATACTACATGTTGAGCTCTTGATAAAATGTGTTGATTTAATGATATTCCATTCCCAGTGTCCTTCTACTTGAAAACCTAGATATCTCAATAGTTAAAATAGAAGAATTGATTTCATTTTAATGTTAATATGCATTACTTTCTAAAGCCAGCTATCCAAATAAAATACTAAGTCCTTAGTGATCTTTATAACTTAAGGTAATTTATTTTCTCATTACTACTGCTAGTAATAGCCCCTATTTTTTGAGCACTTAATATGTGCCAGACATAATCCTAAATATTTTTAGTTCCCCATCTCTCTAATCCCCAAACAATAATATCAGATGTGGTGCCTTCATTCATATTTTATAAATGGAGAAACCAAGTTTCAGAGATTAAGTTTCATTTATATTTTTGTTCATCTTATTATTCCAAACTTTGTGCTCTTTTAACTGTGTTCAAATAATTGATGCTTACTTGGAAGGTGATTTTGTCTTAAATTGGATTTCATTTAAAACATTTATTAGTTTTCTGATTAGTAAAGTTTCTTCTTTTCTTTGCTTTTTGTTTGTTTTTCCTCCCTCCCTCCCTTCCTCAATAATTTCAGTTCCTTCTTTCTTCAATAGTTTCAGGTTAATAACAAAATTAGTAATTTAATTTAAATAATTATTTTTTCTTAATTGAGGAAAGAGAGAAGAAACCAGAACATTTGGATTACTGATGTCAGCATTTTTTCTTTGCCTGTCAGCATTGCAAATAAGCATTCATTTTGAGAGGGACAAACTCCTCATGTTCATTTACAACAGGGATTCTTAACCTTTTTTTGTTCCACAGACCTCTTTGCCAGTCAAGTGAAAACCATGGACTCCTTCTCAGAATGTAGAGGCAGATAGTTTTATGATACTCAACATCAGAGTTCAGAGAAGTTAAAGATAATAAGTTGATTTTTTTCAATTCAAGCTCACAGACCCCCTGAAAGGGAAAGGTTAAGAACCCGATTTACAACTTTTCAAAATAGATATGAGGGTTTGGGCTATTTGGAAGTTCAAAAGTCTGTTTCATCATTTTGTGTTTTTGTTGTTTCATTTTATTATTTTTAAGGATAGAGTGGCTGGTGAATATATTCTAGAAAAACAGGACAGAATCTACCCAGACTTACAGCCGCACAGCTCTGGGTCCGAACCCTCCCTGTCTCGACAGCGATGGCAGAAGAGAAGAGAACAGACCGAGCACAGTGGGAGAAAGAGACAGGTGGGCAAGGATCTCTTTGGAATGTCATTGTGCTGCTGTTTGGGAAAAAGACCTTGAGAAGCTCCATTTCTATTTAGAATGGTTAACAGTTACCAAAAAGGCACATTAGAAGTGCAAGAAACATACGGAAAAAAGAGTAGCAATGCCAAGGTGCTAAATTATTTGTTTTCAAATATCAGTCATTTGGAAGCAGAGTAAGGATTTTATCTTCCTCAGCAAAGATGGACAAGTCATTTTGAGAGTTAAAGGAACAGGCTAACCAAGGGTAAAGCTCTGATCCCTTCTGTGGTATATTAATAAACAGTTTCGCCCTCATCCCTGCACAAAATCATGCTGACACCTCATTTCTTGAAGTAGTTTTCCCAGATACACTCTCTTTAAGCGTCTTAGATGGTCCTTCACTTTTGGCGGGATCTCTATCAAAAAAAGCAATGTTTTGAAGTTTTCTTTTTTTTAATTTTTAAATTTTTTAAAAAAGATGCTTAGATTACATGTTTTGAAGTTTTTGAGAGAAAAATCACTGACTCATAGGGGACCTACTGATGGGGAAACCTTGGAGATGGCTATATGTGAAATTGATATTAAAATACCCCTTCTTTTTAAATTTTTTTAAGTTCCAAGAGGTTCGACTTTTGCCTTCTCTTCCCACTGTTGGAAAAACAGATTTCACGTCACTACGAAGGGATCCTGAAAACCAAAGTGGAGCAGGCCCCGGGTCTTTGAGCAGTTCCAAGAGCATTGAGGTCACATCATCAAAGGTTTGTGGAAGCAGATGTTGGATTTTTACAAACGTTCTTTTTTTTTTTTTTTTTTTTAAGATTTTATTTATTTATTCATTTATCCCCCCCTTGCTGCTTGTGCTCGCTGGGTCAGCTAACCACGCCGTGCGGGCGGGCTTGCCTTCACCAGGAGGCCCCGGGAACCGAACCCAGGGCCTCCCATATGGTAAACGGGAGCCCTACTGATTGAGCCCCAGCCGCTTCCCTTTACAAACGTTCTTGTAGCACTTTTCAGTTGGAAAATCCTGAGTATGTTGTGCAGTTTTGTATTACCACTTCTTAGTTCTGCTTTTTGCCAAACACTGACAGGGACAGATTTGTAGAATCTGCAGAACCTTTGATTGAAAATGGACAGGTTCGGTAATTCCAGGGGTGGTCATTCCAGTAGATTTGCAGTTAATTAAGGAGACCAAATAGATTACAGGAAACACAAAGTTCCCCGTTTGTCATCCCCAAAATGAGTATTTCCTAGAAATGAGGGCTGCGACCTCTCCTAGCCAGTGGCTGTAACCCTGATGTTGCCTTTAGAGACTGGAGCAAGGCCTTTGCCTGTGCAGCTGGGTGACACTTCACACATTGCTGGTGTTTTAAGAATAATGAGTAGGGATGGAAGTGACTCTGACTTTGTTTAAAAGGATCGACCATTATCAGCAAGAGAGAGGAGGCGACTAAAGCAGTCACAGGAAGAGATGTTTCCTGCAGGTAAAGTTGTCCTCTTCCCCTCCCCTGTTGCGGGTTGTTGGTGCAGCTTGTGGACATGTGGGCTGGTTCTGACTGTGAGGTGTTAAGAATTTTTAGGCATCAGTGATTCATTTGGGAAGCTGGTTTGGAGGAGTTTTAAAAAATTTCTTAATCAAATCTTAAAAAAAAATCAGCATAGGCTGTTGGCTGTGGAACTTATATCACCAGAAGAAGAGGATATTAAAAGAGTTCAAGAGGGCTTTGGGTAGCAGTAATTCCTGGGAGATTTCAGGTGAGAAACCAAATGAGTGTGTAACTCATGCCCATGTCCAGTGTCTGCTGGTCCGGAGGATGGTCTCTTCTCAGGAGCAGAGGTAGGAAGCCAAGGGAAAAGTGTTAAAAGTGTTGCCCTGGGCTGAGGGCTGTAATCATTCCTAATACTGTTAGCTAAAGATAATACGAGCAGTTTCCATTTATTGAATGTTGACTATGTCTCAAGCATTATGTTAAGCACTTTAAGGGCATGGTCTCATTTCCTATTTATAGTAACTGTCCAGAGTAGGCACTATTATTATCTTCATTTTGCAGCAGAGCAAACAGGCTCAGAGGGGTTAAGCAACTTGCCCAAGGTCACAAAGTTGGGATTTGAACCAACCAGTTAGGCCCCCGAGTGATGATGCCTTTGTTACTCCTGGGCTGGCTCTTGCTGTGGTTTTCTACATCCAGTTCAAAGCTCTCTTTACTTGAGATGAGCCTACCACACACAAAAAAAGCTGCTGGGGGTGATTGCTTTTTCAGGCCCTTCAGTGAGGAGAGGTTCTCTGAGTGCAGCAGGGCCAGGGAAACCACAGGAGGAAGGCCAGCCCGTCTCTGCCCGGTGGTTCTCTTCTGACTGCAGCCCTGCTCAGGTACATCCCTCACTCCTCACAAAGATATGTCGACATCTGGAAAGCCTAAAACAGTACATCTCAGAAGTGCCAGCTCCGTTTATTTCTGGGACGGGGCTGGCTTAAGTTTCACCTTTTCCCTCTTGGGTAAGGAAAGGCACTGGTAAATAATAATTGAAGAGAGTGAATTTTTCAGATATTTTTATAAACAATTGATAGCCTAGTTAAAAAAATCTTTCTTATGTAGTCTTTAAAACAAGACTTCCCATGGGCTTCCTCTAAGCAACACTTTGCTTGCTTATTCTGCCACGTTACCTATAAACTCATATGCTGGGCCAGATACAGATACTTACTTCCCACTTGCTACTCATTCCTCAGTTTCCTACTTGTGTCAGAGTAATTTTCTCTTGTGGATGATGTGGGTGCACTATCTGGTGGCTAAATGGGTAATTGCAAGTTTTCCCCATGTACCCCTTTTTATGTAATAAAAACCTGGGGATAATTATTTTTCTCTATTCTGGTTTCTGACATTATTTCTAGGAGCATGTTGTGATTTAAAAATAAGACATCCTGTCCTTGAAAGTAATAAAGATTTATTTCTTTAAAAATATTTACTTAGTTTCACTAATTGAGACTGTCGTCTCCATCTACCAAATTTTTAAGATTTGTGTGTCATCATACTATATAATCCTTTAAAGCATTTTGACAAAGAGTCTTGCATATGAGCAAGCTGAGGTTGCCTTGCTTTAGGTGGCGTTCAGTCTAGTTTAAAATGTCCGTCTTACTTGGCAAGCCTCTGCTTGGGAGTTGGAACACTAGAACTAGTTATCCACTTTCCCCTGGTAAGAAAATTGATACACAGCGGAGACTCTTCGGGACCATGTAAAACTTCACCTTGACGTTCCTCAGGCTTCACTTGTGAACTTCAAGGGTAAACTGGGCTGTCCTTTGGGTAAAATAACTTTAATTTTTGTATCTGTTAGTTTCTCCTTTTAAATTGCACCTAGGTACACATTGCATCTAGACATTGCACTTAAGACTGGTTTACATATTGCATTCTGGTTGTGTTGTCATGTAGAGTTCTGTTTTACCAAAACTTTTATAGGAAAAGAAACTGATCAATTGTCTGTCTGAGGATGAGATAAGTTCTTCCACAAGTTCAACTGATAAGTCAGATGGGGATTCAAGGGAAGGGTAAGTTCTTGTTTTTCTGTCTCTCTTCATAAGCTATTTCTGTTTGAATTAATCCCCAGTGCACATTTTTGTAATGTAATAAAAGGTCTGTGGTATAGGCTAGAGCTAAAAAGATCTAAATGAACTCATCTGATTTTCATTCAGAATTCATAGAGAATGACTTCTTAGATCTGTGGGCTTGTATAGTTTTTGTCAGATTTAGCAAAAATTAGGCCATTATTTCTTCCAATCTCTCCCCCCCCACCACTCCCCTTGAGCATTCCAATTACATGTATATGAGGCTGCTTAAAATTGTTCCACAGGTCACAACTGCTCTGTTTATTTACATTTTAAGATTTGTCTCTTATATTTTTTTAATAGATTCTCTTGCTATATCTTCAAGTTCACTAATCTTTTCTTCTGCAGTATGTAAATGTTAATCCCATCCCATGTATTTAAGATATTGTACTTTTCATTTCTACAAGTTTGACTTGGGTATTTTTTATATCTTCCATGCCTGCCTTTAACATGTTCATGCTTTCTTCTACTTTGGACATGTGGAATATATTTATGATAACTGTTTTAATGTCTATCACTTGTGTGAGAAACATCTGTTTCTCTTAATTGATTTTTCTTTTCACAATTTCTAGTATTTCCTTGCTTTGCGTGTCTGGTAATTTTTCACTGATGACAGACATTGGAAATTTTACCTGGTATTTTAATATTCCTTTAAATATTCTTGAGCTTTGTACTTGGGTGCAGTTAAGGTATTTAGAAATGGTTTGATCTTTTTAAGGCTTGCTTTTAAAAAAAAGCTTTGTTAGGTGGGACCAGAATAAACTTTAGGGCTAATTTTGTCCCTTTCCTGAATAATACCTTTTTGAGTTCTCTTCTCAATACCCTATGTATTACAAGGTTTTTCCACCATGGTTCAAGTGGGAACTGGAACTATTCCTGGCCCTGTGTGAGCCCTGGAGAGTTTTCCATCTGTTCCTTTTTGGTGGCTTCTTTCTCTACCCCAGGTTGTTTCCTCTCCTGCATGTGCCGATCAGTACTCAGCCGGAGTCTCAAGGGGTACCTCTGAAGATTTCTGGAGCTCTCTTTCTGTGCTTCTCCCTCCTCTTCATTCAACTTTCTCCTTTCTGGAACTCCGCACTGTGAATTCTAGCCACCTTGGCTTTTGTGGATTCTCATTGCTGTCTCAACTCATGTTGACTGCCAGGCCCAGTTTGGTTTCCCCCTCTTTGCTCTGTGGCTTGGAAACTTCCTTCATGCAGTAAGGTGGGGCAGTCATAGGGCTTACTTTACTTGTTTCCTGCTTCTCAGATATCACTATACTGCATTGACTTTTTTTCTAATATTTGGAATCCATCATTGCATATATTTTCTCTTTTTTTGTTGTTCATACAGGAGGGCATACCCACTTCTGTTACTCCATTATGAGCAGAAGCACAGGCTAGCCCGTGAATTTTTTATATCAGTTATTATATTTTTTCATTTTTAAAATTTCCACTTAGATCTTTCTTTGTAGTTTCTACTTATCTGCTGCAATTTCCTTTCTTTACATTGAATATGAAAAATTTTTAAATGTCATTGAGCACAGTTATATTTATAACAGTTGCTTTAAAATCTTATCTGCTAATTTCAACATCTAGGTCATCATAAGATCAGTCTCTGATGATTATGTTTTGAGTTTGCATCATATTTTCCTATTTCTTCATGCATCAAGTAATTTTGGTCTGTATCCTAGACCTTGTGACTGCCATGTTGTAGAGATTCTGGATGCTTTTATAGTCCTTGAAACTGCAGTTTTTTTGTGTGTGTTTTTGTTTTTTTCATTTTTAGAGCATTTTCATTATTCCAGTAATAATAATAATGCTAAAAAGAAAAAAAAAAAACAACCAAACAAATCTCATCACCTCTCAGTTTCCCCTGCCATACAAAATTGCTATTCTGTTTCCTTCTCTACTCTAGTTTGTGTTTATATTTTGCAAAAACAGTCTTATATATGCAATATCACACTTTTAGTATTTTACATGAAGTTTCACTATTTAATACAGTCCTGTGTTACATTTTTTAGCCTTCTTTCTAGTAATATAAATGTCCTTAGGCATTCATGCTGGTTTTTTTGTTCTTGTTTTCTTTTAGTAGAGATGGACTGGACTCAAACTGCATTCAGACTGCAAACTCTAGCTCTTGGGTGGCAGCTCACATCTCATTTCATTCAGTTTTTTTTTTATCCCTAGTTATTCTATCCCACAGATGTATCGTTCAGGGGGCAATTACTTGTGAAAAATTTATACACAAAATCTGGGACACTCCCTCTCTGGCTCTCTCCTTTTCGGTATTCTATCACTTTCTTATGGCAGTCTTGTCTTGAGCCATCCTTTGATTCTTCAGGCCAGAAAGATTGTGGGTTTTCTATTGTTCTTTCAGTTGCCTTTGGCCTGCCCTCAGGCTAAAAAGTGTCAACTCCTCTTCAGAATCTGCCTGCAGATTTTGTTCATTTTCCAGTGCTTTCACATAGTTGATTTTTAAAATTTTATTCAGTGCTTATAGTTGTTATTTGTGGGAAAATCTATCTGTAGGAACTTACTTGGCCATTTTGAACAGAAAGTTTTTAATGAAAAATTCTCAAGAAGCCAATTAAATAACAAGTGAAATTTTTTTTTTCCAGGAAAGGTCATACAAATGAAATGAGTGACTTGGTACAATTGATGACTCAGACCCTGAAACTGGAATCTAAAGAGAGCTGTGAAGATCTCCCAATACCAAATCCAGTGTCAGAGTTCAAACTTCATCGGAAATATCGGGATACGCTGATACTTCATGGGAAAGTTGCAGAAGAGGCAGTGGAGCTCCATTTTAAAGAGCTGCCTTCAGGTGATCAGTTTATTCTATTGCAGCAAACTGGAGAACATGTGTTTATTGGAGAAATATGTCAAATACCAGCAAATGGTTTAAAATTTTTTTTTTATTATTTCACCTAGATGTCTCAAAAAAGGTATATATCTTGTTTTATGCAACAGATGTATTCCTGAAAAGTTGCATGAATATTGCTTTTTGAAAAGTGTAATGTAAATAAATAAATATTTGGAATTTTTCTCATGATTTCCTTCAAATTAGACAATTGTGGTTTTTAGTTTTAGGAGACAGTAATAAGACATGAAGTTTAAGTTCACATATAAATTATTAGTGATTAAAATATAAATGAAGTCATTAAATCAAACCCTTATCAGAATGAAAAAAATCTTAACCTAAGATTCTTAAAAATAACATTGCATTCTTTTTCAGTTGTGAGAGAGCATTTAGTTTTTCCTCTTTTTGTTATTGCTTTTTAGCTATCGTGCCAGGTTCTGAAAAGATCAGGAGAATAGTTGAAGTACTGAGAGCTGATGTTATCCAGGGCTTGGGGGTTCAGCTTTTAGAGCAAGTGTATGATCTTTTGGAAGAGGAGGATGAATTGGAAAGAGAGGTAAGTTCTATTAGCTGTGGCAAGCTGCTTATGCTCTAGAAAGTTTTGATTAACAGCTTTACTGAAATATAATTCACATACCATATAATTACTCATTTAAGGTGTATGATTCAATGGTTTTTAACGTGTTCAAAGAGTTGTACAACATAATCAATTTTTGAACATTTTCATCACCCCCAAAAGAAACCCCATATCCATTAGCAGTCACTCCCCAGTTCCTCCACAAACACCCCAGTCCTAGGAACCACTAATCTATTTTCTGTCTCTATAGATTTGCCTCTTCTGGACATTTCACATAAGTGCTCTTTGGACTTATTTCTTTCACTTAGCTTAATGTTTTCAAGAGTCATCCTTGTTATAGTGTATATCAGTGTTTTTTTTTCCTTTTTATGGCCAAATAATATTCCATTATATAGCCATACCACATTTTGTTTTATCTAGTCATCACTTGATGGATATTTGAGTTGTTTTTACTTTTGGGCTATTATGAATAATGCTATCAATGCTTGTGTAAACGTTTTTATCTGGATATGTGGTTTCATTTCTCTTTGCTATGTATACAGGAGTGGAATTGCAGGATCATGTCGAAACTCTGTGTTTAACCATTTGAGGAATTGCCAGGCTGTTTTCCAAAGCATCTGAACTATTGATATATGTAGTATATGAGGGTTCCGATTTGTCCACATCCTTGCCAACACTTGTTATTGTCTGTCAGTTCAATGAGAGCCTTCCTAGGAGGGGTTAAGTGGTATCTCACTGTGATTTTGATTTTCCTACTGGCTAATGATGTTGAGCATCTTTTCATATGCTTATTGGCCATTTGCATATCTTCTCTGGAGAAATGTCTGTTCAAGTTCTTTGCCTATTTTTTTTAATTTAAAAATGTTATTTAATTATTCATACACGAACATACATAAACAATAAGTGTATAGTAAAATTTGTGAACTTAAAAACAAACATGGATATCATCATACAGGACTCCCATACATCACCCCACCACCACCATCTTGAATTGTTATGAAACATTTGTTACAAACTGTGAAAGAGCATTGTGAAAATATTACTACTAACGATAGCCCATATCTTACATTTGGTGTATTTTCCCCCAACCCACCCAATTATTAAACCCTATATTAGTATTATATATTTATTATAGTTCATGAGAGAGAACATTCTCATATTTGTTCTATTAACCACAGTCCATCTTCCACCACAGGATTTCCTGTGTTGTACAGCCCCATCTTTTACAGTCCATTCAAAGTTACACTCAGTGGCTCTCATTTTCATCACAGTGTTGTGCTGTCATCACCTTAGTCAATTTTAGAACCTTTTCATTAATCCAAAAGGAAAAATCCCTCACTCCCTTGTACTTCCTGTTGTTGTCCCTTAGAATTGATGTAATATCTCCTTTGCCATTGCTACAAAAATATTACAATATTATTGTTAACTATTACCCATAAATTATTAGTTGTAATTTTCCTGTGCATTACCATAGTCTTAGCACTTTGTAAAAGAAGATTATTCTTATATTTACACTATTAACCACAATCTTCATCCACCACCGAAATCACTATGTTTTACAGTCCCTAGATTATTCTCTAGCTTCCTTTCAATTGACACTTATGTCCATAGACTACCCCTTTCAGCCACAATCACATTTATAATCAGCAGTATTAGTTATACTCACTATAATGTGTTACCATTAACCCTATTCATTTCCACATATTTACAATAAACCTTATTAAAAATTCTAGGGAGCAGATGTAACTCCAGTTGTTGAGCACCTGCTTCTCATGAACAAGGTTCCAGGTTCAATCCCTGGTACCTCCTAAAAACAAACAAATGAAAAAACCAATTCTCATTGGGGCGCAGATGTAACTCAGTGGTTGAGTGCCTGCTTCCCATGTATGAGGTCCTAGGTTCAATCCCCAATACCGCCTAAAAATAATAATAATAATAAAAATTCTACATGCATTAATCATCAGCTCCCATCTTTAACCCACTTTCTGTCTCCTAGTAAACTGCACTCTAGAGCTTACCTAAGTGACTTTACTCATGGTATTTAATGTTCATATTAGTAAGACCATACTATATTTGTCCTTTGGTGTGTCTGACTTATTTCACTCAACATAATGTCCTCAAGATTCATCCATATTATCATATGCATCACAATTTCATTTCTTCTTACAGCTCAATGAGTTTGTAATTTCAATGATTGTACTTTACTGTTCCAAAATTGGTTTGATTCCATTTTCATGAGTTCCATCTCTTTATTTTGTTCGGACCACTTTCTTCTAATTTCTTTTAGTTCTTTGTTTATGGATTACTTTAACTCATTGAACATATTTAAGACAGTTGATTTAAAGTCTTTGAGTAATAGCTCCAGTGTTTGAACATCCTTAGGGATGATTTCTGCCAAATATTTTTTCCTGTGAATGGGACATTTGTTTCTGTTTCTCTTTTGTGTTTTGTAAGTTTTGTTGAGAACTTGATATTCTGAGTATTATGCTGTCATAACACTGAATATCTTGTGATCGCCTTCTCCTAGGGTTAGTAGTGGGTTTTTTTGGTTTTTTTTTGTTTGTTTTTGGGTTTTTTTGTTTTTTTTTTTCTGGTTGAGGGATGGAGCTGTTATTTTGTGGCTTTTCCAAATGATTTTTGCTCCAAAACCTCTGCCTGGGAACCAAGGACTTTGCTGGGCACAAGCCTTCCTCATAGCTTCTGAGATGCCACGCCACTAGCCTGGAACACACTCAGATAGCAGGAGAGGCCCGGGGAGGCCAAACCCGGCTCACTATAGCCCGAGAAAATGTTTTCCTGCCTGCTGTGGGGAATGGAAGTGGCTGGTGCAGGACAGGGTGTGAAGTCTGTGCTGGCTGCATCCCCTGCTTGGCAGGCATCCGTGCTGAAGTCCTGTGAAGGGAGTCTCTAGCAGAAAGCATTTCTTAAGCCCCCCTACCGGTCCTGGGTCCTGGAGAGGCCACCTCAGAGGACCGAAGGCCTGGTGGGACCAGAAATCACTGAGGGTTGCAGTGCCCTCAGGAGTCGCCATGCTGAGGGGGTGGGGGTGGGGGGAATGATGGGTGTGCCTCCAGGTTGCTCATGGGTGGGGCTTGGTGGGATTTGCATAATATTTTTAAACCAATTTTATTGATACATATTTATAATAAAGCATACAATTCATTCAAAGGGTACAATCAGTGGTATTTGATATAACCACATAGTTGTTCATTCATCACTTCAATCATTATTAGAGCATTTTCATACAGACAAACAAGAAGATTCTTTGGCTCTCAGTCTCTCTATGCTTCCCCAGCTGTATGTAGCTGCTATTTCTGGCTTTTCTTGCACAATTACTTACTTATTAAACAGTTTTACTGAGACATACTCACATACCATATGATCTATCCAAATGTATAATCAATGGCCATTAGTATAATAACAATGTTGTACTTTCATCACTGTAAAAAAATTTTAGAACAATTTCATTACTCCAAAAGGAAAAGTCCACACCCCTTAGCAGTCCTTCCCAATCCTACATAACCAGTAATCTAACTTCATCTTTATAAATTGATTTGCATTTACATTTTATATAAATGGAATCATATAGTATGTAGTACTTTGTGCCTGATTTATTTCACTTAGCCTAATGGTTTTTTTTTTTTTTTTTTTTTTGTCTGCTCTTAACATCTTGTAATGTTAACATATATTTGTTCAATTTCAAAGAAAAACAGTCATATATGCAATTTTACCCATATTCATATTTCACATGCAGTTTTACTATGCTATACAGTCCTATGTTACATTTTTTTAGCTTTCCTTCTAGTAATATACATGACCTCAGACCTTCCCTTTCAACCAGTCATTACCCATATAATAGCACTGCTAAATACAAACCCCAAGATGTGCTTTCACCATTTCTATTCATTTCCAAAGATTTACAAACAACCTTTTTACCAATTCTGCACAGATTAACCCTAACCATTCTCTAATCTCATTATATTTTCTGGTGACCTATATTCTAGTTAACTCCATGAGTTTACACAATATATTTAGTTCATAATAGTACAGTCATGTAGTATTTGTTCTTTTGTGTTTGGCTTGCTTCACTCAGCATAATGTCTTCCAGGTTCATCCATGTTGTCATATGCTTCACGACTTCATGTCTTCTTACAGCTGCATAATATTCCATTGTGTGTATACACCACAATTTGTTTATCCATTCATTGCTTGTTTCCATCTTTTGGCAATCATGAATAATGCCACTGTGAACATCGGTGTGCAGATGTCTGTTCATGTCACTGCTCTCAGTTCTTCTGGGTATATACCCAGTAGTGGTATTGCTGGGTTGCATGGCAAGTCTATATTCAACTTCTGCAGGAACTGCCAAACAGTCCTCCACAGTGGCTGTATCATTCTGCATTCCCACCAACAGGGAATAAGCGTTCCTATCTCTCCACATCCTCTCTAGCAGTTGTAGTTCTCTGTCATTTTAATAGTAGCTACTCTGTTAGGTGTGAAATATCTCATTGTAGTTTTGATTTGTATTTCCCTAATCGCTAGTGACATTGAACGGTTTTTCATATGTTTTTTTGCCATGTATCTCTTCTTTGGATAAATATCTATTCAAGTCGTTTGCCAATTTTTAATTGGGTTGTTTGTCTTTTTGTTGTTGAGTTGTAGCATTTTCCTATATATTATGGATAATAAACCCTTATCAGATATATGATTTCCAAATATTTTCTCCCATTAAATTGGTTGCCTTTTTACCCTTTTGACAAAGTCCTTTGAGGAGCAAAAGTGTTTAATTTTGAGGAGGTCCTATTTATCTATTTTTTCTCTTGTTGCTCGTGCTTTGGGTGTAAGACCCAAGAAACCACCACCTACCAAAAGGTCTTTAAGTTGTTTCCGTACATTTTCTTCTAGTAGTTTTATGGTCTTGGCTTTTACATTTAGGTCTTTGATCCATTTTGAGTTGATTCTTGTATAGGGAATGTGTTAGGGGTCCTCTCATTCTTTTGGTTATGGATATCCAGTTGTCCCAGCATCATTTATTAAAAGAGACTGTTTTGTCTCGTTAACATGGCTTTGGTAGGTTTGTCAAAAACTAGTTGGGAAGTGGCTGTGGCTCAATTGGTTGGGCTCCCGTTTACCATATGGGAGGCCCCAGGTTCGATTCCCAGGGCCTTCCTGGTGAAGGCAAGCTGGCCTGCGTGGCGCGGAGATCTGACAGCCCAAGCGACGCGGTGATCTGATGTAGCAAGATGACACAACAAAGGGAGACAAGCAGACACAGAAAAACGCACAGCAAATGGACACAGCGAGCACAAAAAACAGCAAGGGGGGGAATAAATAAATAAAAATAAATCTTTTTTTAAAAAAACAAAAAACAGTTGGCCATAGAGGTGTGAGTTTATTTCTGGATTCTGAATTCTATTCCACTGATTGATGTGTCTGTCTTTGTGCCAATACCATGCTCTTTTGACCACTGTAGCTTTGTAATATGTTTCAAAGTCAGGCAGTGAAATTCCTCCCATATTGCTCTTGTTTTTCAGAATGCTTTTGGCTATTCGGGTGTACTTTTCTTTCCAGATGAATTTGGTAATTGTCTTTTCTATTTCTGTAAAGTAGGCTGTTGCAATTTTGCTTGGTATTCATTGAATCTATAAATCAATAGATTGTCAATTTGGGTAGAATTGACATCTTAATGATATTTCGTCTTCCAATCCATGAACATGGAATGTCTTTTCATTTATTTAGGTCTTTTAAAATTTATTTTCGCATTGCTTTATAGTTTTCTGCATATAGGTCCTGTACTTCTTTGGTTAAATTTATTCCTAGGTATTTGGGCCTTTTGCTGCTATTGTAAATGGAATTTATTCCCTGATTTCCTCCTCAGATTGTTCAATATTAATGTAGAGAAACATTACTGATTTTTGCATGTTGATTTTGTATCCTGCTACTTTGCTGAACTCACTTATTAGTTCAAATAGCTTTGTTGTAGACATTTCTATGTTTTCTAAATATGGGACTACATCATCCTCAAATAATGACATTTTTACTTTTTCTGTTCCTATTTGGATGCCTTTTTTTTCTCTTTTCTAATTGCTCTATATAGAACTTCTAGTATAATGTTGAATAACAATGGTGACAGTGGGCATCCTTGTCTTGTTCCTGATCTTAGAGGGAAAGCTTCAGCCTTTTCCCCTTGAGTACAATGTTGGCTATGGGTTTTTCAAATATGTCTTTTATTGTATTGAGGAAGTTTCCTCCTAGTCTTATCTTTTGAATTGTTTTTATCAAGAAAGGATGCTGGATTTTGTTAAATGCAGGAAGCTGTGTGTTACTGCTGTTTTTTGTTTCTTGATTCAAAGACCCCTGTTCTGGGTCTTTGGGATTGTCCCTGTTAGTTGCTCAGATGTGTGCCCTGGACCCAGTAATGTGTTGCAGACCTGTATCCAAGAGCCTTGGGGAGGGAGGCTGTAAAGTCCAGAAAAAGCCTCTCTTATTCACTTTTAATTTCCTCATGTGAACTTCCTTGGTTTGCCAGCAGATGACGCTCTTCAACAACCCTCTTGGTTCAATGCCTGGTTGGAGTGTGTTGATTGGACTAGTGTAATAGAGGATCCTGCCTGGAAGCTAAGAGGCTTGTAATTCAGACTTTCTGAGAAGCAGTTCTCCAATTATCGCAGGCCGCTCCCTCACTTTTCCTGGGTAGGAAATAAATTTCACTCCCGTGTCCTCAACAACCGGTCCCAGTCAATGGAGAGGGAGATTGAGAGGGTGGGATCTCTTTAGTCCCTTGCTGGCTTCCAAGGTAAACGATAGTGTTCCCTCCACCCCCTATCCTGTAATGGAATGGGACACAGCAGACCAAATTTGTGGGTCAAAAGGTGAGTCAATCTTAGCCTATTCCTCTCTCTTTCCCCTTTCCTGAGGTGTTGGATCCCTGGTGCCCCCTTTGTTTGTAGCCACTGGCCCTGAGGCCTGAGAATTCAAATGTGTCTATATCAGTGGGGGAGGATGCTGGCAGTTGCAGCTGCAGTTTTTAACTCACTGTTTTGCCATCACAATTCTTTTCCTTTGCCTCTCTCTCTTCTGGGTGGTGCCCTAAACCTTGGGAGATTATTTTCCAGGCCATTTCACCTATCCTCTAGCTATTTTTCTGCAAGAGAAGAGAGTCCCAGGTCTCTTTGCCTATTTTTAAATTGGGTTATTTGTCTTTTAATTGTTGAGTTGTAGGTGTTCTTTATATATTTTGGATATTAAACCTTTATCAGATATATGGTTTGCAACTATTTTCTCCCTTTCTGTGGGTTTTCTTTTCACTTTCTTGATAATTTCTTTTGCTACGTGAAAGTTTTTTTTAATTTTGATGAAATCCATTTTATCTATTTTTATTTTTGTTGCTTGTAGTTTTGATACATATCTAAGAAAATCTTGCCTTATACAAGATCCTGAAAATATTTCCTTGTTTTCTTCTAAGAGTTTTATAGTTTTAGCTCTTTTATTTAGGTCTTTGATTCATTTTGATTTAATTTTTATATATGGTATGAGGTAGAGTTCTGCTTTCATTCTTTTGCATGTGGATATGCAGTTTTCCCAGCTCTGGTCCTCCACGTTGATGGTTTCTCTTGCTTTAATTTTCTCCTTTGCCTGGGCTATCACTTCCTGTAGCAGTTTGATATTGGTTATGTATTCCAAAAATAGATATTGGATTATGTTTGTAAACTGGTTTGTTCCTCTGGACCTATTAGATTATATTGGATTCACATGTTTCACTTTTATTTGATTAAATAATGATTGAGGCTTTGATTGGGCCATGTCTTTGGTGGGCGGGGACTCACAGAGAAACCATACCGCAGAAAAGGGAGTTGGAAGGAAACGCAGGAGAAGCAGATACATGAGGAAGAAGTGACGCCCTGGGAAGAGAGACTAGCCATTTACCTGAGAGTTTACAGCTGACCTTGTGGAGAGAGGAGAGCAGCCGAGCCCAGAGAGAAGCAAGCCCTGGGAGAGAGACAAGACTTATCCCAGACTACAGCTGATATTAGAAGAAGCTGGGATCATGGAGCCTTAAGAGGAAGAGGAAGGCTGAACGTCGGCAGCCATCTTGCTCTAACACGTGGCAACAGACTTTTGGTGAGAGAAGTAACGTACTCTTTATGGCCTGGTAACTGTAAACTTCTACCCCAAATAAATACCCTTTATAAAAGCCAACATATTTCTGGTATTTTGCATCAGCACCCCTTTGGTTGACTAATACAGAATTTGGTACTGGAGAGTGGGGTTGTGCTTTTGCGATTACTAAAATGCTAGAACAGTTTTATAAATGGGTGAGGGGTATTTTTTGGAGGAATTGTGAGATGCTTGGTAGAAAAGACCTACAGTGCTTTGAAGAGACTGTTGATAGTAAGATGAACTCTAAAGAGACTTTTTATGAGGCCTTAGAAGTAAATGATGAAACTATTATTAGAAACTGGAAGAAAGGCGATCCATGTTTTAAAGTTGGAGAGAGCTTAGCAAGATTAACTCCTGATGTTTTATGAAAGACAGAATTTGAAAATGGCAAGCCTGGGCATTTAGCTGGAGAACTTTCCAAAGTAAACTTGGAGAATGTGGCTTGGCTTCTCCTTGCAGCTTACAGCAAAATGCTAGATGAGAGAGAGAATCTGAGAACTGAACTGTTGTGCACAAAGAAAACAGAAATTGATTCTGGAACTTCCAAATCTCTGGAAATCAAGCTCCCAGACGATAGTGCCCCATTTGAGGACTTAAATAAACTTGGAACTTGTAAATCAGGATTGGAAATGCAGTTATCTAGGAAAAATTTGTGGAAATTCTTACTGTCTGATGGCTTGGACCCCTGCTTCTTGCATGCTGAACCAACAAGGTTTTTGAGAGAGCTGTATGAACAAAACCACTGTCAGCTTGGACTAAAAGGGACATGGAAAGGAGAGATTGAAGGATAAACAGCTTTAAGAGGAAAACCATGGAAGCAGAGATCTTAAATTAAGACATCGCTTTGGGCCAAGAGAGGAACCCCACCCATGTGTACAGAGAGGGTGAGTTTGCCCCAGCAGTTGAAGAGGGTGGATGTTCCCACCCAGAGTTTTGCCACCCCAGGATACAGAGGGTGGAGCACATTCCCCGAGGATTAGGGAGGTTAAGGGTCACCACCCCATAGGTCTGAGAGGGGTGCGCCTATCCCCCATCAATTAGGGAAGGTCAGGTCGTCAACTCATTGTTCTGAGAGAGTTGAGCCTGTATGCCGAAGGTTAGGGAGGATGTTGTCTTCACTTTACTGTACAAGGGTGGGGGGTTAAGATGCTAACCCAAAGATTGGGTAAAGTGTGGCAATCATCCCAGTGCTCTTGGAAGGAGAGGTTTGGAGCTTGGTCGCCACCCAGATGCTTGATGAGGGTGGAACCAAGAAAATGGCCATTGGGCAAGCCTGTGGAAAGGGTGGGTCCCCATAAGGCCCCAGGGAAAAGAAACCATGTTTAAGAATGACTCTCAGACTTTGACATCGAATGGTGGATGCCCTACAGGTTTACTGAACTGTAGAGGACCGTTGTCTCATGTTTCCCTCCCAATTTCTCCTTATGGTAATGAAAATGTTTTTCCTTTGTCTGTCCATTTGTGTATTGGAAGCAGATAAATTGTTTTGCTAAGTTTCAGAGGTCTACAGCCAGACAGGACTTTGCCTCAAGACAAACTGTATTTCTTTAAACTGCTTGTGATATGGTTCTGTTTTTAGCATTGTATTGATTTAAGAGTGTTTTGGGTTTTTTTTGTTTTAATTTTGTTAAACATTTTAATGTCTTTTTAGTTTAGAAGGTGGGGTCAAGCAATTTGGTACTGGTTATAAATTCCAAAAATAGATAATGGATTCTGTTTGTAAACTGGTTTGTTCCTCTGGGCATATTAGATTATATTGGATTCAGAGGTTTCACTTTTATTTGATTAAATAATGATTGAGGCTTTCATTGGGCCATGTCAGTAGGACGTTGAATCCTCACCCTCTTTGTGGGTGGGGACTCACAGAGAACCCACACTGCAGAGAAGGAAGTTGGGAGTTTTGATCCCGGAGCCCGGGAAGTAAACACACAGGAGAAGCAGATATGTGAGGAAGGAGAGAGGCCCTGGAAGAAAGACTAGCTCTTCGCCTGAGAGTTTACAGCTGACCTTGTGGAGAGAGGAGAGCAGCTGAGCCCAGAAAGAATCAAGCCCTGGGAGAGAGACAAGACTTATCCCAGACTACAGCTGATATTGGAAGAAGCTAGGACCATGGAGCCTTAAGAGAAGAAGGAAGGCTGAACGTCGGCAACCATCTTGCTCCAACACGTGACAACAGATTTGGGTGAAGGAAGTAACTTACTCTTTATGGCCTGGTAACTGTAAACTTTTACCCCAAATAAATACTCTATATAAAATACATATTTCTAGTGTTTTGCATCAGCACCCCTTTGGCTGACTAATACACTTCCTCTTTCTCTTTATATTTAGTAACCTTTTGTTAAAACCTGGACATTTGTTATTTTCTTATGTTATCACTGTATTTTAGACTCTAAGGCATGTGTTCCTTAAGCTTATATCAAGCTAATGCTATGCCAGAGCTTTCCTTAAAGGCCAGGAGCTAACAAAAAATAAGGAGGAATAAAAGAATACCTTTCCGGGAAGCGGCTGTGGCTCAATCAGTAGGGCTCCCGTTTACCATATGGGAGGCCCTGGGTTCGGTTCCCGGAGCCTCCTGGTGAAGGCAAGCCCGGCCGCACGGCGTGGTTAGCTGACCCAGCGAGCACAAGCAGCAAGGGGGGGATAAATGAATAAATAAATAAAATCTTTCAAAAAAAAAAAAAGAATACCTTCCCGGTCTTTGCAGATTGACCTCTTTACCAGTGCTCTCCTTCAGAGCTTATCCATGCAGTTTAGAGAATAGCCTGAGGCCAAAGCATAGGGGCCTCCGTCATCCTTTCTGCATGTGCGTCTTGTCTTGGGCATACATGTGTGGTAATTATCTTGTTTACACAACACGAATGTCTGCTCTTCCCTAAGTAATTCCCCCCGGTGCTGAGCACTTAACTGTACGTCCTACCACTAGCAGCCCCTTGTCCCAGGCAGCCACCACTTCACTGCTCTCTCACAGTGTTCTGTCAGAGAGCTCTGAGCTGCCTTCTACACACACAGGGCAAGTTCTGGGGTGGTGAGCCTGTGACAAGTGTCCTCATTCAGTCTCTCAGTCTGTCACCAGAGAGACTGGGCCCTAGATACCTGCTCTCACTGGAACCAGGACCAGGGACTGACACTGGGAGCGTAGCTTGGCTCTGCATCAAGCTCGTGAGGGGGTGGGGGAGAGGCTAGCCAAGGCGCCAAAAGATCCTACTTTGTTGTTGTTGTTGTTTTTAAAGATACTTAGGGGGAAGCGGCTGTGGCTCAATCATTAGGGCTCCCGTTTACCATATGGGAGGCCCCGGGTTCGGTTCCCGGGGCCTCCTGGTGGGGGCGGGCCCGCCCGCACGGCGTGGTTGGCTGACCCAGCGAGCACGGGCAGCAAGGGGGGGGATAAATGAATAAATAAATAAAATCTTTAAAAAAAATAAAAAATAAAAAAATAAAAAAAATAAAGATACTTAGATTAGGGAAGTGGATGTGGCTCAAGCAATTGGGCTTACATGGGAGGTCCCAGGTTCGGTTCCTGGTGCCTCCTGGAGAAGGCAAGATATAATTTCGGGTTTGGTGAGGTGGGCAGGCACGGTGAGCTGACATAAGATGATGCAACAAAAAGAGACACACACACACACACACACAAATAGAAATGAAAAAGAGAGACACAAAGAGGAAAGACAATGAGACACAACAAACCAGGAAGCTGAGGTAGCTCAGGTGATTGAGCGCTGCTCTTCCACATGGAAGGTCCTGGGTTTGGTTCCTGGTGCCTCCTAAAGAGAAGATGAGCAGACACAGAGAGCACCCAGCAAATGGACACAGAGCAGACAGCGACCGCAAACGAGGGGGAAGTGATAAATAAATAAAATAAATCTTTAAAAAAAATAAATAAAGATACTTAGATTACATAAATGTTACATAAAAAATGTGGGGGGTTCCTATATGCCCCACTCCCTCCCCCTCCCACACTTTCCCACATTAACAGCATCCTTCATTAGTGTGGGACATTCATTGCAATTGATGAACATAGTTTGGAGCATTGCCACTGAGTGTGGATTAAAGTTTACATTGTAGTTTACATTCTCTCCCACTCAATTCTGTCGGTTATGGTCAGATATATAGTGGCCTGTATCTGTCATTGCAATGTCATTCAGGACAAGTCCCAAGTCCTGAAAATGCCCCCTACATTACACCTGTTTTTCCCTCTTGCTGCCTTTAGAACCTCTAGTAGTCACTGCCTCCACCTCAGTGATATAATTTCTTCCATTTCTAGAATCACAATCAGGCTATAGTAGAATACCAGTAAGTCTACTTTAGTCCATAGACTAAATCCTGAGGATTCTGGGATGGTGATATCTACTCCATCTCTAATTGAGAGGGGGCTGTGATCCTGTAGGGCCAATGGATGGGGCTCTCTTGCTTGCAGTTGTAGACTCTCTTGGTTCCTTGGTATGGTGGTTGTCCATCATCTCCTCCTTGTTAGTTGTCCTGGGTGAGTCCAATGAACTGGAGAGTAGGTGTTGCAACTCCATTGAGATTCAGGGCCCAGCTGGCACATGGACAGCCCAAAGATTTAAGTCTCTTGGATGTACACTTGCCAACTCTAGTACTAATTATAGGTTCACATAGAAGAACAGAAGAGCCGTGTGTAGGGAAACCACAACTGAGTCCAACTCTGTCACCCCGGGGAGCATAAATTCCAAAGTAGGGCCCACTGGCAGGGCGCCAAACTCCTGAGCTCTCTGCCCTGACTGTGGTGTCTGGATATCTCCAGAGCCCTCAGGAACCCTGCTGTTTGGGGTAGTATCTGCTTTGGCAATCAGTGAGATCCTGCCTACTTCTCTTGATTTGGTGCTCACCCTGTTACCGCAGGCCTTTAACTGTTTTTTGGAGCTTTGAGAAAGACATTTCTGCCAGTTCTTGCTGGTTGTTCACAGCTTCTGGCAGGGGCCAGAGCCCTGAAGCTTGTCACTTCACCCTCTTGATCAGGGTAAGCTGCATCAAAACACACATTTTATAGCCTGTATTTTTCACTTTAATAGTACATTACAAACCTTAAAAAATTTCTCCAAAAGCATCATCTTTCAAACAGCTTTATTGAGGTATAATTTACATGTCCTAAAATATACCTGTTTTAAGTGGACAATTCAATAATTTTTGGCATAGTCATAGAGTTTTGCATCCATCATCACATTCTAAAAAACCTTTTGTTCATCTACAGTCATTCCCCATTCCCACCATCAGCCCCTGGCAACCACTGATCTTTTCTGTCTCTATGAATTTGCTTTTCTGGACTTTTTATGTCAGTGGAATCACACAATATGCCATTCTTTTGTATCTGGCTTCTTTCACTTAGTGTGCATTATGTTCCATGTGGTGGTGTGTGTGACTACTTTGTTTCTTTTTATTGTTGAATGGTATTCCATTGTATAGCTATATCACATTTTGTTTATCCATTCACCAATTGATGGACATTTGTGTTGATTCCACACAATATAATTTTAATGTCTACACCAAATTTACTATTATACCATTTGTTCTACTATAATAATTTTATTAGGAATGTGTGCATTCCTGTGGAAACTACTTATCAACAATAACAAAAACAGTATTTTTTATAGAAAAAATATATTTCATTATTGTTGCTAATACTTTTTTTTTTTTTTTTTTTTAAAGATTTTATTTATTTATTCATTTATCCCCCCCTTGCTGCCTGTGCTCGCTGGGTCAGCTAACCACGCCGGGAGCCCTACTGATTGAGCCACAGCCGTTTCCCTGTTTTTTTATTTAACAAATCAATTTTATTGATACCTATTAATAAAGCATAAATCCATCCAAAGTGTACAATCAGTGGTATTTGGTGTAATCACGTATTTGTGCATTCATCACTTTAGTCATACTTAGAGCAGTTTCATTATTCCAATAATAATAATAATAATAATAATAATAATAAACATAAAACACTTCTCTTAATCGCTATGCTTCCCCTGCTGTGCATAGCTGTTATTCTCTTTCCTTCTCTCTAGTATATCTGTATTTATATTTTGTAGAAACAGTTTTATAGATGCAGTATCACTCATCTTCATGTTTCACATGAGCAAAAACAATATTTTTAATTGGGAGGGTGGGACTAGTTGATTAGCAGTTAATTGAGAGAGTTTCATATCTGCCTTAGCAAAGGTGTTTTTCTCGTAAGAATGATAATAAAGGTATTTTTAGCTATAAACTGAATTTTATTATTACAAGCTAAAAATAATAAATTGGCTTACCTGAATTGTCAAAGAAACCCCTGAAATGCCTCCTGGATTGCTGTTTTGTCCAAGGACACAGGAACCATGTGCTCTCCTGTCGCTAAAGTGAGCCTTGTACGTTGCTTAAACATCTACTCCTATAAATAATCACTCCTGATGTTCTTGTATATTTTTGAGGCCACTGATCGTTTCCTTCTCTCCTGGGCCTAATTCCTGATTGTTATGACCAATCACAGTCCACATCATGCAGTTTATTCCCTAGTGAATCAATTGTATTATATCACGCCAGCATTATGAAAACTTGCAAAGTAGTAGAAATACCTAAACAAAAACTCTTTATCCAGTTGCTCTTTTTGGACATACATGTTTCTAGTATTTTGATAGTAATAATATTAATGTTGATGACAATAATAATGCCTTAAATTCCTAAAAATGGAGTTACTTTTCTTTACTAATTTAATAATATATGTGTTATTTTAATTTTTTATTTTGAAATAATTTTAGGCTTAGTGAAAAATTTCAAATATAGGACAAAAGTTACGGGACAGTCTTCACTGGTATTCTCTAAATGTTACTATTTTGCCATTCTTGCTTTATCGTCCTCTTTCTTCATATGTATAATTATTTTATCCATTTGTGAGAAAATTGCAGACATTATGTCCCTTTACCCCAAAATCTTCAGTGTATGTTTCCAAAAAACAAGGATATTTTCTATATCACAACAGTGCAATAGTCAAACTCAGAAAATTAATATTGAACAATACTATTGTCTACCCTACAGATCTTGTTGAAATTTCACCAACTGTTCCATTAATCCCCTTTATAGCAAAATAAAAAAAAATTATGGTCTAGGAGTCACTCAGGATTCAATCAATTCAATTCAGTCAGGACTGAATGCAGTTCAATCAGGATTACCTTTCTTTTAACAGTTTTATTGAGATAGAATTCACATATCCTACAATTTACCCATTTGAAGTATACAATTCAGTGGCTTTTATGTTCACAGATATGTGCAACCATCACCACAGTCAATTTTAAAATAGTTTCATCACCTCATAAAGAAATCCCATATTCTTTAGCTATGGGTCCTCCTATTCTCACATTCCTCCAGCCCTAGAAAACTACTAATCTACTTTTTGTCTCTATAGCTTTGACTATTCTGGCATTTAATATAAATAGAACCATACAATATGTGCCCTTTTGTGTATGACAGCTTTCACTTAGCATACTGTTTTCAAAGTTTATTTATGTTGTAGCATGTATCAGTATTTCATTCCTTTTTATGGCTGACTAATATTCCATTGTATGGATATACCACATTTTGTTTATCTTTTCATCAGTTGATGGACATTTGTGTTGTTTACATTTTTTGGCTATTATGAATAATGCTGCTCTGAATTCTCATGTGTAAGTTTTTATGTGGTATTTTGTTTTATTCCTCCTGGGTATATACCTAGTAGTGGAATTGATGAATCATGTGGTAACTCTATTTTTAACTACTAGATATACTAGTAGTTTTCCACAATGGCTGCACCATTTTGCATTCCCAACAGCAGCAAATGAGTGCTCAGATTTCTCCACATCCTTGCCAAAACACTTGTTATTATCTGACTTTTTTATTATGAATAATGCTGCTATCAAAATTGGCATCTTGGGCAGAGGAGATGTAGCTCAGTGGTTGAGCGCCTGCTTCCCATTTATGAGGTCCTGGGTTCAGTCCTCGGTAACCCCTCCCCCAAAATAAATGGCATCTAAGAATCTGTTTGAGACCCTTTTTTCACTTACTTTGGGTATATACCTAGGAGTGGAATTGCCATATCATATGGTAATTCTACATTTAGCTTTTTAAAGAAGTGCCATATTGCTTTCTACACTGGCTAAACCATTTTACATTCCTGTTTACTAGAGTTTACTAGAGTTCCAATTTCTCCACATCCTCTCCAACACTTGATATTTTCTGTTGTGTTTTTTTTTGTTTGTTTGTTTGTTTTTTTCAATAATAATTATTATCCTTGTTGGTCTGAAGTGGTGACTCATTGTGGTTCTAATTTGCATTTCCCTGTGGCTAATGATGTTGAGTATCTTTTCATATGTTTAGCAGTTATTTGCATATCCTATTTGGAAAAATGTTCAAGTCCTTTTGCCCATTTTTTTATTAGTAGTTTTTGAAATAACTTTATTTCAAAATCAAAAAAATAAAATAACAGAAAAATGCAGTTCATCAAGTTATGGAAATATTACTCCTAAAAAGTTATTTTCATGTACCTTTAACTCATCTTATTCCAACTACTAACTCATTTGTTCAGAAAGATACACCAATGAACACAGATTAGTTTAAATGACCTACCTATAGTAGCTTTATTCATAATAGCCATAGAATGGAACCAGCCCAGCTGTCCTTCAGCTTTTGCATGGAACATCTGTCCCATGGGATACTATTCAGCAGTGAAAAGGAATGCACTTATTGATATTCTCAACCACTTGGATGAATCTCTGGGAAATTGTGCTCCCAAAAGGTAATATACTATATATTTTCATTTATATAACATGATTGAAAAACAGTTTTAGAAATGGATGATAGGTTACTGGTTACCAGGAGTTAGAGATGAAAGGGCACAGTAGAGAGGGTAGGGTTTTTTAATAAAAGGGCAAGATGAGGGATCCTTGTGGATGGAACTGTGTGTTAATGAATGCACAGACTATAGATGATAAATTGTATAGGACTGAATACATACACACACACACACACACACACAAATGAGTACAAGTAAAAGTTGGGAAATCTGAATAACATCAGTGGCTCATATCCTGGTTATGATTCTGTACTACAGTTTTGCAAGAAACTACTGTTGTAGGAAATCAGGTAAAGGATCTGTTTGTATTAGTGCAACTGTATGTGAATCTACAATTTTCTCAAAGTACAAAATACAAAAATAAAATTAATAGGAAACATTAAAATAATTTAAATGAATTTTTAATTAAAATCAACACAAATGTTAACACAAAATGGATCAAAGACCTAAATATAAGAACCCAAACCATAAAGCTCTTAGAAGACAACATAGGGAATCATCTCCAGAATTGTGTATTAGTCAGTGGCTTCCTCAACCCCAAACCAAAAGCATGAACAACAAAAGAAAAAAATAGACAAATGGGACTTCATCAAAACCAAAAACTTCTGTGCATCAAAAGACTTGATAATATAAGTAAAAATATAATATTTAGAAATCACACATCTAATGAAATTCTAATAGCCAAAATATATAAAGAAATTCTACAGCTCAACAACAAAAAGATAAATAACCTAATCAAAAACTGGTCAAATGGGAAGCGGCTGTGGCTCAATCAGTAGGGCTTCCGTTTACCATATGGCAGGCCCCGGGTTCGGTTCCCGGGGCCTCCTGGTGAAGGCAAGCTCGCCCGCATGGCGTGGTTAGCTGACCCAGCGAGCACAAGCAGCAAGGGGGGGATAAATGAATAAATAAATAAAATCTTCAAAAAAAAAAAAAAAAAAAAAACTGGTCAAAGGATCTGAGCTGACATTTCTCCAAAAAACATACACAAATGGCCACTAAGCACATGAAAAGACGCTCAATATCACCAGTCATTTGGGAAATCAAAACCACAGTGAGGAAGGACTTCCGGGAAGATGGCGGACTAGTAAGACACGGGAATCTCTTCTCCAGAAAAATTGCTAGAGAACAGGCTGAAACAGCCCCAAGAAAGATCTTCTAGGGTTTAGGACAGCAGGTGAAGGCTGCACACCACCCAGAGGAGAGAGGGAAAAAAAGAGGGAAATCGCGATGACAGAACCGTGAGTTGGAACCAGCAGCGGCTACTGCTGCTGGCACCCTCCCCCACACTCTTTAGAATTCTTGGGCCTCTGGGCCTGTGACTAAGACAAAGGGGGCTCCAGGGATCTACCACTCCCGGAAAGGGGAGAGAGAGGGACACAGCCTTAGGTGACCCAGGTTCTGACCCGCAAATTTGGGCTGTGTAGCCCCACAGACCCTTCCAAACGGCGGTTTGCCCTGGGAGCCTAGGAAGGATGGGAGAAATCTGACCCTCGCAACCTCCCTCTCTTCTAGCCTGTACTAATTGTTTAGGACTCCACAGGAGAGGGGAGAGAGAGAGCCTGGGGCTGACCCTGCTTTTGACTTGCAGGTTTGGTCTGTCCTGTCCAGAGCCCTTCCAGGATGGGTGGGGCTGCGCCATTGTTTGCCTTGAAGCCTGCAAGGGGCTAAAGATATACAAATTTCCCAATCTCCTCCTCTACTAACAGGGACTGATTGTTGAGGATTAAGAGGGGAGTGGAAATATTTCCTAGCTGGGAAAAAGGAGAGGGCTACCAGAGAAGACTGGAGAAATATCTCAGAAAGTTGGAATTACAAGGCTCTTAGCCCCGACACAGGAAGCTCTATCACATTGATCTGGTCTGTGTCACAACAAATACACTCCGACCAGGCATTGAATTGAGAGCTGCCAACGAGCGCCGTCTCCTGGCAGACCAAGGAAGTGCACATAAGAAAATTAAAAATAAATAGGAGAGGCTTTTCCTGGCCTCTATAGCCTTCCTGCCCAAGGCCCTAGGAAACGACTGTACAACCAATTAGTGGGTCCAGTACCCAGTTTTGAGCAACCAGCAGGACAATCCTAACAATCAAGTTTGAGCCAAAAATCAAAGAGCTGTGGTAACTCACAGCCTTCCGCCACTAAATCCCTATAAAAGAGAAAGAGATTGAGCATCTGAGTAAACTACATCCTAACCAGATGCCTAAACAGCAGCAAAAAATTAAGAGCCATACTAAGAAAATAGAAGACATGGCCCAAGAAAAGTAATACATCAAAGTCCCAAAAGAGATGAGATTTTGAGAGAACTAATCAGTGAGATGAGCACAAATTTCCAAAATCAAATTAATGAGATGAAAGACAATATAGTTAAAGAGATAAATGACATCAAGAAGACATTGCGGTACCAATCAAAATCCCAACAGCTAACTTTACAGAATTAGAGAACGCAATTGCCAAATTCATCTGGAAGGGTAAGTGCATCCGAATAGCCAAACGTATTCTAAAAAAGAAGGTGTTGGTTTCTTGGACCTTATACCCAAAGCATGTGCAACAAAAGAAAAAATAGATAAATGGGACCTCCTGAAAATTAAACACTTTTGCACCTCACAGGAATTTGTCAGAAGGGTGAAAAGGCAGCCAACTCAATGGGAAAAAATGTTTGGAAACCACATATCTGATAAGGGTTTAATATCCAGGATATATAAAGAGATGTTACAACTCAACAATAAAAAGACAAATGACCCAATTAAAAAATGGACAAAAGACTTGAATAGACATTTCTCCGAAGAAGTAATACAAATGGCAAAAAAACACATGAAGAAATGCTCAACATCACTCATGATTAGGGAAATGCAAATCAAAACTACAATGAGATATCATTTCACACCTATCAGAATGGCCACTATTAAAAAGACAGAACTACAAGCGTTGGAGAGGATGTGGAGAGATAGGAACACTTCACTGTTGGTGGGAATGCAGGATGGTACAACCACTATGGAGGACTGTTTGGCAGTTCCTAAAGAAGTTGAATATAGACTTGTCACGTGACCCTGCAATACCACTACTGGGTATATACCCAGAAGAACTGAGAGCAGTGACACGAACAGACATCTGCACACCGATGTTCATAGCCACATTATTCACCATTGCCAAAAGTTGGAAACAACCCAGGTGTCCATCAACAGATGAATGCATAAACAAACTGAGGTCTATTCACACGATGAAATATTCTGCAGCTCTAAGAAGAAATGAAGTCATAAAGCATATGGCAACATGGATGAACCTGGAGGACATTATGTTGAGTGAAGCAAGCCAGACACAAAAGGACAAATACTGTATGAATGCATTACTATGAACCAAATATATTGTGTAACATATTGTTTGATTAAAAAAAATTATATGTATCCATTACATTTAATTGAGAAATGTTAAAAAAAAAAAAAAAAAAAACCACAGTGAGATACCATCTTACACCCACCAGACAAAACCACACGTGTCGGAGAGCATGTGGAAAAATTGAAACACCCATTCACTGCCAGTGGGAATGCAAAATGGTGTCGCCACCCTGGGAAACAATTTGGTGGTTTCCCAGAAAGTTAAGAATAGACTACCATATGACCCAGCAACCCCATCCCTAGGTACACACCCCAAAAACTGAAAGTAGGGACTCAAAGAGACATCTGCACAACCATGTCCAAAACAGTATCATTCACAGTTGCCCCAAAATGGAAGCAACCCAAATGTCTATCAGCCGACAGATGGACAAACAAAATGGGGTATACACATACAATGGAATACTATTAAGCCATAAAAACTTTGCCCATTTTTAATTGGGTTGTTTGTCTTTTTGTTGTTTTGTAAAAGTTCTTTATATATTCTGGATGATAGGTCCTTATCGTATATATGGTTTGCAACTTATTTTCTATTTTCTCCCATTCTGTGGATTGTCTTTTTACTTTCTTTTTAATATCCTTTGATGCACAAAAGTTTTTAATTTCAATGGAGTCAAATTCTTTCTTTTCTTATTTGTTTGTACCATATCTTGTATTTTGGATACAGTGTCTAAGAATCCATTGCTTAATACAAGATCTTGAAAATATATCCCTATGTTTTCTTCTAAGAGTTTATGGCTTTAGCTCTTAGATTTAGGTCCTTGATCCATTTTGAGCAAAATTTTGTATACACTGTGATTTAGGGGTCCAACTTCAATCTTTTGCATGTGCATATGCAGTTTTTCCAAAACTATTTGTTGAAGAGACTTTTCTGTCTCTGTTGAGTGGACTTGGCATACTTATTGAAAATCAACTGGCCATAAATGTATAAGTCTATTTCTGGACTTTCAGTTCTATTCCATTGATCTAATTGTCTATCCTTTTGCCAGTAATATATTGTTTTGATTACTATAGCTTTTTAGTACATTTTGAAGTACATTTGAAGTGTGAGTCCTCTGGCATTGCTTTTCATTTTCAAAATTGTTTTAGCTACTTGGAGCTCTTGCAATTCCATATGAATTTAAGGATTGACCTTTCAATTTTTGCAAAGCAGTGTGCTGGAATTTTGATAGAGATTGTATTGTATCTCTAGATCACTTTGGGTGATATTGTTATTTTAATATTAAGACTTCTAGTCCATGAACATGGGATGTTATGCCATTTATTTAGATCTTTAATTTATTTTTTTTAGGAGTACTGGGGATTGAACCCATGGCCTCATACATGGGAAGCAGGCACTCAACCACTGAGCTACATCCGCTCCCCAGTGAGAGTTGCTTTTTTTTTCCCATTTGTTTGTTTGTTTGTTTTGTTTTTAGGAGATACCTGGGTTTGAACCCGGGACCTTGTACATGGGAAGCAGGTGCTCAAACACCTGAACTACATCCACTCCCCTCTTTAATTTCTTTCAGCAGCATTTTGTAGTTTTCAGTGTACAAGTCTTTCATATCCTTAAATTTATTCCTAGATATTTCATTCTTTGAGATGCTATTGTAAATGGAATTGTTTTCTTAATTTCATCTTTGGAGTGTTCATTGCTAGTATTTGGAAACACAGTTTTGTTTTGTTTTTTTTTTCATTTTTAAGGAGGTACTGGGGATTTAACCCCGGACCTCCTACATGGGAAGCAGGTGCTCAACCACTGAGCCACATCCATTCCCTAACAAAATTGGTTTTTATATGTTCATCTTGTACCCTGTCATTTTCCTGAATTCATTTATTAGTTCTAATAACTTTCTTCTGAATTCCTTTGGATTTTCCATATATAAGATATTGTTACTTCTTCCTTTCCAATTTGGTTACTTTTCATTTCTTTTTCTTGCCTAATTGCTCTGGCTAGAGCTTCTAGTACAATATTGAATGGTATTGGTGAAAGCAGTCATTCTTGTCTTGTTCCTGATTTTAGGGAAAACCTTTCAGTCTTTCACTATTGAGTAAGATGTTAGCTGTGGTTTTTTCATAAATGGCCTTTATCATGTTTAGAAAGCTCCCTTCTATTCCTAGTTTTCAAAGTGTTTTTTATCAAGAAAGGGTTCTTGATTTTGTCACATGCCTTTCTGTGTTATTGAGATAATCATGTTTTCCCCTTTGTTCTATATATGTGGTGTATCACATTGATTGATTTTTGTATGTTGAACCACCTTTGCATTCCTAGAATAAATCCCATTTGATCATGGTGTATGATCTTTTTAAAATGCAGTTGGATTTGGTTTGCTAGTATTTTATTAAGGATTTTTTTGATCTATATTCATATAAGAAATTGGTATGTAATATTCTTTTCTTATGATGTCTTTATCAGGCTTTGGTATCAAGGTAATGATGGCCTTATAAAATGAATTAGGAAGTGTTCCCTCATCTCCAATCCTTTGGAAGAGTTTAAGAAGTATTGGTGTTAATTCTTCTTTAAATGTTTGGAAAAATTCACCAATGAAGCCATCTGGTCCTGGACTTTTCTTTAGTGGAAGGTTTTTGGTTATTGAGTCAATCTTTTTCCTTGTTAAAAGTCTGTTGAGGATTTCTGTTTCTTCTTTAGTCAGTTTAGGTAATTTGTGTGTTTCTAGCAATTTGTCCATTTCATCTAGATTGTATAATTTGTTGGTATACAGTTGTTCACACTATTGTCTTATAATTCTTTTTATTTCTATAAAGTCAGTAGTGATGTCACCATTTTTATTTCTGATTATAACTATTTGCTTCTTTCATTTTTCGTTTTTAGTATAAAGGTTTTCAATTTTATTGCAAATTTCAAAGAACCAACTTTCAGTTTTGTTGATTTTCTCAATTGTTTTACTAGTCTCAATTTATCTCTGCTCTAATCTTAAGTATTTCCTTCCATCTGAACACTTTTGGGTTACTTTGGTCTTCTTTTCTAGTTCCTCAATATGTAAGGTTAGGTTATTGTTTTTTTTTTTTCAATATAGGCAATCATAGCTATAAATTTCCCTCCATGCACTACCTTTGCTGCATCGCACAAGTTTTGGTATGTTGTGCTTTTATTTTCATTTGTCTGTGTATTTTCTAATTCCCCTTGTGGCTTCTTTTTTAACCCATTGGTTGTTTAAGAGTGTGCTGTTTAATTCCCATATATTTGTAATTTTTTTTCCTTTTGTTACTGATTTCTAGCTTCATTTCATTGTGGTCAGAGAAGTTACTTTGTATGATTTGAATATATTTAAATTATGGGAGACTTGTCTTGTGCCATAATATATGATCTATCCTGGAGAATGTCCTGTGGACATTTGAAAGGAATGTTTACTCTGCTGTTGTTGGAATGATTTGTTGGTATGAAGTGTTCTATATATGTCTGTTAGAGCTAGTTGTTTTTATAATATTGTTTGTGTTCTCTATTCCCATGCTGATCTTCTGTCTAGATGTTCTACCCAGTATTGAAAGTTGTGTATGGAAATCTCCAACTCTTATTGTGGAACCATCTATTTCTCCCTTCAGTTCTGTCATGTTTGCGTCATATATTTTGGGGCCCAGTTTTTAGGTGTCTATATATTATTGTTATATCTTCTTGTTGAATTGACCCCTTTATCAATATATAGTGTCCTTTTTTTATTCCTTTTAACAGTTTTCTACTTAAAGTCTATTTTATCTGGTATTAGTAGAGTCACCCAGGTTTCTTTTGGTTACTATTTGCATGTACCGTTTTTTTCCCGATTCTTTCACTTTCAACTTGCTCATGTCTTTGGATCTAAGATGAGAATCTTGTAGGCAACATATAGTTGTGTGATGCTTTTTTTTCCATTCTGCTAGTCTCTGCCTTTTGATTGTAGAGTTTAATCTATTTACATTTAAGGTAATTACTTCCTAGGGCAAGACTACCTCTGCCATTTTGCTAATTGTTTTATGCAAGTCTCATTTTTGTCTCTTCTTTCCTCCTTTATTGCCTTCTATTTTGTTCAGATGATCTTTTGTAATTAGCCATCTTGAATTACTTCTCTTTTCCTTTTGTGTAGATTTATTAGATATTTTCTCTTGTGATTACCATAGGGATTATATTTAACATCCTAAATTATTACAATTAGTTTGTATTGATACCAACTTAACTTCAGTGGCCTACAAGTGTGTTCCTATATTCATCTCTCCTTCCTTTTTATGTGATTTTTGTTCCATATTACTTTTTTTTTTTAAGATTTATTTTTTTAACTTCATTTTGTACATTCAATAATTGAAAACATAAGCAATTAAAAACTAAAAAGTAAACACAGATGAATAAATATATACATTTCTCAATTAAATGTAATGGATACATGTAAATTTTTTTGTTGTTTGTTTTTTTTTTTTTTGTGAATCAAACAATATATTACACAATATATTTGGTTCATAGTAATGCATTCATACAGTACTTGTGCTTTTGTGTCTGGCTTGCTTCACTCAACATAATGTCCTCCAGGTTCATCCATGTTACCATATGCTTTATGACTTCATTTCTTCTTACAGCTGCATAATATTCCATCGTGTGAATACACCACAGTTTGTTTATCCATTCATCTGTTGATGGACACCTGGGTTGTTTCCAACTTTTGGCAATGGTGAATAATGTGGCTATGAACATCCGTGTGCAGATGTCTGTTTGTGTCACTGCTCTCAGTTCTTCTGGGTATATACCCAGTAGTGGTATTGCAGGGTCACATGGCAAGTCTATATTCAACTTCTTTAGGAACTGCCAAACAGTCCTCCATAGTGGTTGTACCATCCTGCATTCCCACCAACAGTGAAGAAGTGTTCCCATCTCTCCACATCCTCTCCAACACTTGTAGTTCTCTGTCTTTTTAATAGTGGCCATTCTGATAGGTGTGAAATGATATCTCATTGTAGTTTTGATTTGCATTTCCCTAATCATGAGTGATGTTGAGCATTTCTTGATGTGTTTTTTTGCCATTTGTATTTCTTCTTTGGACAAATGTCTATTCAAGTCTTTTGTCCATTTTTTAATTGGGTCATTTGTCTTTTTATTGTTGAGCTGTAACATCTCTTTATATATCCTGGATATTAAACCCTTATCAGATATGTGGTTTCCAAATATTTTTTCCCATTAAGTTGGCTGCCTTTTCACCCTTCAGACAAAGTCCTGTGAGGTGCTAAAGTGTTTAATTTTGAGGAGGTCCCATTTATCTACTTTTTCTTTTGTTGCACGTGCTTTGGGTGTGAAGAACAAGAAACCACCACCTACTACAAGGTCTTGAAGATGTTTCCCTACATTTTCTTCTAGTAGTTTTATGGTCCTGGCTTTTATATTTAGATCTTTGATCCATTTTGAGTTGATTCTTGTATACGGGGTGAGATAGGGGTCCTCCTTCATTCTTTTGGTTATAGATATCCTGTTCTCCCAACACCTTTTGTTGAAGAGACTGTTTTTTTCCCATCAGCGTGGGCTTGGTAGGTTTGTCAAAAACCAGTTGACTGGGAAGCGGCTGTGGCTCAATCAGTAGGGCTCCCGTTTGCCATATGGGAGGCCCCGGGTTCGGTTCCCGGGGCCTCCTGGTGAAGGCAAGCCCGCCCGCACGGTGTGGTTAGCTGACCCAGCGATCACAAGCAGCAAGGGGGGGATAAATGAATAAATAAATAAAATCTTTAAAAAAAAAACAAAAACTAGTTGACTGTATAGGTGAGGGTTTATTTCTGGATTCTCAATTCTATTCCACTGATCGATATGTCTATCTTTATGCCAGTACCATGCTGTTTTGACCACTGTAGCTTTGTAATATGTTTCAAGGTCAGGCAGCGAAATTCCTCCCACATTGCTCTTCTTTTTTAGAATTCTTTTGGCTATTCGGGTGCACTTACCCTTCCAGATGAATTTGGTAATTGCCTTCTCTAATTCTGTAAAGTAAGCTGTTGGGATTTTGATTGGTATTGCATTGAATCTATAAATCAGTTTGGGCAAGATTGACATCTTCACGATATTTATTCTTCCAATCCATGAACACGGGATGTCTTTCCATTTGTTTAGGTCTTTTTAAATTTCTTTTAGCATTGTTTTGTAGTTTTCTGCATATAGGTCCTATACTTCCTTGGTTAAATTAACTCCTAGGTATTTGAGTCTTTTTGTTGCTATTGAAAATGGAATTTTCCTCCTGATTTCCTCCTCAGATTGTTCAGTACTAGTGTACAAAAGCATTACTGATTTTTGCGTGTTGATCTTATATCCTGCCACTTTGCTGAACTCATTTATTAGTTCAAGTAGCTTTGTTGTGGATACTTCAGGATTTTCTAAATACAGGATCATGTCATCCGCAAACAGTGAGAGTTTTACTTCCTCTTTTCCTATTTGGACGCCTTTAATTTTTTTGTCTTGTCTAATTGCCCTAGCTAGAACTTCTAGTACAATGTTGAATAACGATGGTGACAGTGGGCATCCTTGTCTTGTTCCTGATCTTAGGGGGAAAGCTTTCAACCTTTCCCCATTGAGTATGATGTTGGCTGTGGGTTTTTCATATATGCCTTTTATCATATTGAGGAATTTTCCTTTTATTCCTATCTTTTGAAGTATTTTTATCAAAAAAGGATGTTGGATTTTGTCGAATGCCTTTTCTGCATCTATTGAGATGATCATGTGTTTTTTTTCCTTCAACTTGTTAATGTGGTGTATTACATTGATTGATTTTCTTATGTTGAACCACCCTTGCATACCAGGAATAAATCCCACTTGGTCATGATGTATAAGTCTTTTGATATGCTGTTGGATTCGATTTGCAAGTATTTTGTTGAGAATTTTTGCATCTATGTTCATGAGAGAGATTGGTCTGTAATTTTCTTTTCTTGTGGAATCTTTATTTGGCTTTGGTATTAGGGGGATGTTGGCTTCATAAAATGTGTTGGGTAATTTTCCCTCCTCTTCAATTTTTTGGAAGAGTTTAAACAGGATTGGTGTTAATTCTTTTAGAAATGCTTGGTAGAACTCACCTGTGAAGCCATCTGGTCCTGGACTTTTCTTTGCTGGGAGATTTTTGATGATGGATTCAATCTCCTTAATTGTGATTGGTTTGTTAAGTTCTTGTATTTCTTGTTGTGTCAGTGTAGGTTGGTTATGAGTTTCTAGAAATTTGTCCATTTCATCCAGGTTGTCTAATTTGTTGGCATATAGTTTCTCATAATATCCTTTTATGATTCTTTTTATTTCTGTGAGGTCATTTGTAATTTCCCCCCTTTCATTTCTGATTGTATTTATTTGCATCTTCTCTCTTTTTTTCTTTGTTAGTCTAGCGAGGGGTTTGTCAATTTTATTGATCTTCTCAAAGAACCAGCTTTTGGTTTTGTTGATTTTCTCTATTGCTTTTCTGTTCTCATTTTCATTTATTTCCGCTCTAATCTTTATTATTTCTTTCCTTCTTTTTGCTTTGGGATTGGTTTGCTGTTCTTTTTCTAGTTTCTCAAGTTGTTCAGTTAAATCTTTGAGTTTAGCTCTTTCTTGTTTCTTAATATAGGCATTTAGGGCTATAAATTTCCCTCTCAAGACTGCCTTTGCTGTATCCCATAAGTTTTGATAGGTTGTGTTCTCATTTTCATTTTTCTCAATATATTTATTGATTTCACTTGCAATTTCTTCTTTGACCCACTGAATATTTAGGAGTGTGTTGTTCAGTCTCCACACATTTGCGAATTTCCTTTTTTCCTGTCTGTTATTGATTTCTAGTTTCATTCCATTATGATCTGAGAAGGTGCTTTGTATAATTTCAATCTTTTTATATTTATTGAGAGCTGTATTGTGACCTAACATGTGGTCTATCCTGGAGAAAGATCCATGGGCACTTGAGAAGAACGTATAACCCGCTGAGTTTGGATGCAGTGTTCTGTATATGTCTGTTAGGTCTAACTTGTTTATCACATTGTTCAAGTTCTCTGTTTCCTTGTTGATTTTCTGTCTACTTGTTCTATCTAATGATGTGAGAGGGGTGTTGAAGTCTCCGACGATTATTGTAGAAATGTCTATTTCTCTCTTCAGTTTTGCCAGAGTTTGTCTCATATATTTAGGGGCACCCTGGTTAGGTGCGTAGATATTTATGACTGTTATATCTTCCTGGAGGATCGTCTCTTTTATTAATATATAATGGCCTTCCGCATCTCTTATCACTTTTTTGCATTTGAAGTCTGTTTTGTCTGATATTAGTATAGCTACCCCTGCTCTTTTCTGTTTACTATTCGCATGGAGTATCTTTTTCCAACCTTTTACTCTCAGCCGGCTTGTATCCTTGTGTCTGAGGTGAGTTTCTTGTAAGCAGCATATGGATGGCTCATGTTTTTTTATCCATTCTGTCAGCCTGTATCTTTTGATTGGGGAATTTAGTCCATTCACATTCAATGATATTACTGAAAATGCACTATTTATTTCCTCCATTTTATTCTTTGGTTTTCATATGTCATCTTATTTTTGTCTTTCTTTTTACTCTTTTGGTTATCCTTTCTGCTTTTCTTTCTTCTATACTCTCCTCCAAGCCTCTCTCTCCTGTCTTTTTCTTTCAGGTTCTAAGGCTTCCTTTAATATTTCCTGCAAAGGTGGATTCTTTTTTGCAAACTCTCTTAGTTTCTGTTTGTTTGTGAATAGCTTATATTCACCTTCATATTTGAAGGACAGTTTTGCTGGATAAAGAATTCTTGGCTGGCAGTTTTTCTCTTTCAGTTTCCTAATTGTATCATACCACTGTCTTCTCGCTTCCATGGTTTCTGAGGAGAAATCTGCACAAAGTCTTACTGGACGTCCTTTGTACGTGATTGTTTGCTTCTCTCTTGCTGCTCTGATCATTTTCTCTTTATCTTTTACATTTGACATTCTGAATAATATGTGTCTTGGCGTAGGTCTATTTGGATTTATTCTCATTGGGGTACGGTGTGCTTCTTGGACATGTAAGTTCATTTCTTTCGTGAGAGTTGGGAAATTTTCAGCTATTATTTCCTCAAATACTCTTTCTGCCCCTTTTCCTTTCTCTTCTCCTTCTGGAACTCCAGTGACACGTATGTTCTTGCGTTTTGTGTTGTCATTCAACTCTCTGAGCCCCTGCTCAATTTTTTCCATTCTTTTCTCTCTCTGTTCTTTTCTCTCTTCAATTTTAGCTGCTATCTTCAGTATCACTTATTCTTTCTTCTATCATTTCGAGTCTGCTGTTGTATGCCTCAAATGTATTTTTTACTTCACCTATTGTGTCTTTCATTCCCATGTACTCCGTTAGTTTTCTGTTCATGATTTCAAATTCTTCTTTACGTTCGCGCAATGACTTCTTTTTTTTTTTTAAAGATTTTATTTATTTATTCATTTATCCCCCCCTTGCTGCTTGCGCTTGCTGGGTCAGCTAACCACGCCGCGCGGGCGGACTTGCCTTCACCAGGAGGCCCCGGGAACCAAACCCAGGGCCTCCCATATGGTAAACGGGAGCCCTACTGATTGAGCCACAGCCGCTTCCCATCGCAATGACTTCTTGATGTCATTGATCTCTTTAACTATATTCTCTTTCATCTCATTAATTTGATTTTGGAAATGTTTGCTCATCTCACTGATTAGTTCTCTCAAATTCTGCATCTCTTCTGGGACTTTGTTGTATTCCTTTTCTTGGGCCATGTCTTCTGTTTTCTTAGTATGGCCCGTAATTTTTTGCTGGTGCTTAGGCATCTGGTTAGTTTGTATTTTACTTAGATGCTCTATCTCTTTCTCTTTTATGGGGTTTTAGTGGCAGGAGGCTTTAAGTTACCACCGCTCTTTGATTTTTGGCTCAACCTTGATTTTTAGGATTGTTCTGCTGGTTGCTCAAAACTGGGCACTGGACCCGGTAATTGGTTGTAGAGTCGTTTCCTAGGGCCTTGGGCAGGAAGGCTATAGAGGCCAGGAAAAGCCTCTCTTACTTAATTTTCTTATGTGCACTTCCTTGGTCTGCCAGGAGATGGCGCTTGTAGGCAGCTCTCAATTCAATGCCTGGTCAGAGCGTATTTGTTGTCACACAGACCAGATCAATGTGATAGAGCTTCCTGTCTGTGGGCTAAGAGCCCTGTGATTCAAACTTTCTGAGATAGTTCTCCAGACTTCTCTCGTAGCGCCCCCCTTTTCCCAGCTAGGAAATATTTCCACTCCCTTCTGAATCCTCAACAATCAGTCCCTGTTAGTAGAGGAGGAGATTGGGAGGTTTGTATATCTTTAGCCCCTTGCAGGCTCCAAGGCAAACAATGGCGCAGCCCCACCCAGCCTGGAAGGGCTCTCGGTACAGGGCAGACCAAACCTGGCAGTCCAAAGCAGGGTCAGCCCCAGGCTCTCTCTCCCCGATCCCGTGGTGTCCTCAACAATTAGTCCAGGCTAGAAGAGAGGGAGGTTGCGATGGTCGGATTTCTCCAGTCCTTTCTAGGCTCCCAGGGCAAACCGCCGCGTGGAAGGGTCCATGGGGCTCCGCAGACCAAATTTCAGGTCAGAACCTGAGTCAGCCTAAGGCTGTGTCCCTCTCTCTCCCCTTTCCGGGAGTGGCAGATCCCTGAAGCCCCCTTTGTCTGTGGTCTCAGGCCCAGGGGTCCGAGAATTCTGAAGAGTGTGGGGGAGGGTGCTGGCAGCAGCAGAAGCTGCTACTTACAACTCACAGTTCTGTAGTCGCGATTTCCCTCTTCTGTCGCTCTCTCCTCTGGGTGGTGTGCAGCCTTTACCTGCTATCATAAACCCTAGAAGATCTTTTTCAGGGCTGTTTCAGCTTGTCCTCTAGCTATTTTTCTGGAGAAGAGATTCCCGTGTCTTACTAGTCCACCATCTTCCCAGAAGTCCCATATTACATTTTTATTCATTGTGTGCATAAACAGAGGTTTATGGTTATTTTTTATGCATTTGAATTTGAAGCCATATTTGAAGTTGTAATGCCCAGGGAGGTTGACTGAATGTTTCGATATTCCAAAGAAACTATATGGAAGGCCAGCTGGAGTAGACATGCCTTTAAGACCCAATGGCAGCTGGCCAGGAGGTACCGTGCCACCCCTTGGAGGATACAGGTTTATAAAGATATTATAGCAGGGGTGGGGGAAGGGACAATGCCCAGAACAGCTACAGAAATGCTACAGAAATATGCTTGTGCATGCGATTTTCAAAAAATTCTCTCTACATCCTTGCTCTTATCTTCAAGGACTAGGCTGCTAGTAAGTTTAGCCTGTCCCTTCCCTCAGTTCTTTTTTTTTTTTTTCCCTCCCCCCTCCCCCCGCTTGCTGTCTGTGTCCATTTGCTGGGTGATCTTCTGTGTCTGTTTCTTGCCTTCTCTTCTCATTTTTCTCCTCCAGACTTTACCAGGATTCGATCCTAGGGATCCCTGATGTGGGGGAGAGGCACCCTGTCACTTGTGCCACCTCAGTTCCTGGTTTCTGGCATGTCTTGCCTTGACTTTCCCCTGCATCTCTCTTTTGTTGTGTCATCATTTTGCTGTGTGGTTTGCCGTGCAGGCCCGGCTCTCTTGCTCGCCTGCTCACCTTTTTACCAGGAGGTCACAGGGATCGAACCTGGGTCCTCCCATATGGTAGGTGGATGCCCAATCACTTGAGCCACATCTGCTTCCCTTACCTCAGTTCTAATCAACAGGAAGGAGGAAGGGGGGAATAGGCATTCAAGTTAACCCCACACTCCACCCCAATGCCCTTTCTACCTTCCATTCTACATGCAGATCTTCCATGATACCACCTGAGCAGTCAGGGCATTGGAACACTGCATCCAGATTCCACAACAACAGTATAAAAGACAACAGAATGATAAAAGTAACATATACACAAGATTGAACATTCATACATGACAGTGAAATTACATAATTTGGGGAGTAATCATCCCATTTTACAGATTTCTTTTTTTTTTTTTAAGATTTATTTATTTATTTATCCCCCCCACCACCACCCCCATTGTTTTTTTGTGCTCACTGTCTGTTCTCTGTGTCCACTCGCTGAGTGTTCTTTTTTGTTTGCCTGTCTTCTCTTTAGGCAGAACTGGGAACCGATCCTGGACCTTCTGGAGTAGGACACAGGTGCTGCATCTCTTGCACCACCTCAGCTCCCTGGTCGTCTGCATCTCTTATTGTCTCTCCTCTGTGTCTCTTTTTGTAGCATCATCTTGCTATACTCACTCTTTGCTTAGGCCAGCACTCTGTGCGGGCCAGCACTCCTGCACGGGCCAGCTTTCATTCACCAGGGGGCCCCAGGAATTGAACCCTGGACCTCCTATATGGTAGATGGGAGCCCAATTGCTTGAGCCACATCCACTTCCTACAGATTTCTTTTTGTTGTTTCATACAGACAGGGGCAACATTTTCATTAGTAGATAACAAAGTACCAGGTAGGGGGAGTTTTATGAGGAGGTTTCTAATACCATACATTTTTTCCCCTTCTGAATTCTCTGAGTTTTCTTTAGTGACATTTAACACTAGTTTAGGCATAAGAAGAGTCCACATAGATAAACATAGGGTCCCAGCAGGAATAGGAGGTCTCGGATTATTAATAAAGATTTTTACTGGCATTTTTTGTATAATCTGTAGTCCTTTAACAATGTTTTGGGTGACTGTTTCCTGTGGGCTTAAGATTCTGAACCAGCAAGGCTGCACAGGCCAGTACCACAGCCAAAGGACTTCATTTACCGCAGTTTGTATAGTTTGAGGCAAGCGACAATAGATTATTATTACCTCCCCTTTTGGGCTGTAGGGCAGCTGGCCCTTTAACTTGTAATCTCAATGCCTGCCTCAGTCCTGCTGTTAGCATTTCAGCTGGAGCAGGAGCTGCAGCTGAACTTAAACCAGGTATGGCTGGATACAGCCTCTTAACACATTGTTGTAAAGATCTGTTATTGCCCTTTATTTGTTCCTTTGAAAGGCCATTTACCCTTTCCATAAAAAGTCCAAACAATATTTTGGTTTATAGCCCAGGACTGCGTGAGCTGAGAGGTAAATGGAGTTGTTCAGTCACTGCTGGTTTGGGCTGGCACTCCGTATAGGGCACTTACTTTTTCTAGGCAGCACATGGTAGCTGGCTGGTTACAAGAGTCCCGTGGCAGTGTCTGTGGCAGTGAAAGCATACCTTGTCTCTTCTGAGAGCGGGAGGGGACCGATGTAATCCACTTGCCCATCATGCTACTGGAGTTTGTGCTTGGCCAATATGTCCCATCTGGTGAGGTAATTGTTGCAGTTGTCAGAATGAGCACGATAGACACTCGTGGGTGTGTCCCCGAGCTTCTGGTAAGTTAACAGGCAGGTGGAACTCCTGGGCTAGGTACCAAATGGTCTGGTAGCCACGATGTCCACCTTTTCCATGGAGCTACTTTGCTGCTTCTCAGGTCTCAGTGGTATGGTTCCAGATCTTCATGAAGGCATCTGCCTCAACGTTCCCGAGAGGGGTGTTAGAGGAGTGGGCAGGGACGTGATAGTTACTTGTCACTGCTGGCCGGCATCCCAGATGTCCTTTCACAGATCTCTCCCCCACAAAGGGCAGCCCACGACAGTTCATTGTTCTTGTCTTGTTTCTATTATCTGCAGTGCACCCCTGAATAGGAATGGCAGCCTTCAGAGTGACCGGACACTATCGGGTTAAGGGTTCTACTTGCAACAGGGTGTGGTATGCTGCACACAGTTGCATTTTAAAGGGGCTATATCATATTTTGGCCGCTTTTCACAACTAAAACCAAAGGCGTATTTGTTTAGAATGTTGCTTTTGCCACAAACCCCACTCAAAGCCAATATCAGTGCTGGCCACATCCAATTTACGGGCAAATCATCGTCCACCCCCTTTACTGCTTGAGCCTATGCCACTGCCCTTTTTACTTCTTTTTTTTAAAATTTATTTACTTTATCCATTTTAAACCCCCCCCTTCCCCATTTGCTGTTTTGTGTCCATTCGGTGGGCAATTCTCTGTGTCTGTTTCCTGCCATCTGTTCTCATCCTCCTTCTCCAGTCTTCATCAGGATTCGATCCTGGAGACCTCCGATGCAGGAAAGAGGTGTTCTGCCACCTGCACCATCTCGGTTCCTACCTTTTTACTTCTTAAAAGCAGCCTGCTGGGGGTCCTCCCATTCCCATGCTCCACCTTTCCTGATTAACACATACAATGGTTTAATATCTGAGCTAAATGAGGCATGAATGGTTTCTAGTACCCCAACAACCCCAGGAAGGCCATTAATTGTTTTGGAGTTTGTTGTGGTGTGGGAAAACGTACTTTATCAATTACAGCAGAGGGTATAGTCTTTGTCTTACCTAACCAAATAACACTTAAAAATTTGACAGAGCAGCCAGGTTTTTGTAGCTTGTCCCAATTGTTCATTCCAGGCTTTCATGATAAACTACTGTTGTCTCTGTTGCTTCTTGTAATTCTGAAAGAGAACTACTGGTTAACATAATGTAATCAATATAATGAAATAAGGTTGCAGTTGCAGGTTTCTTCTACTGGGCCAGGTCATTTGCTGCCAGGCCAGGACAAGTGCCTGGGCAGTGCACACAGCCTTGGGGAAGTGCTGCAGAAGTTCATTGCTGGTCTTCCCACATGAAGGGGAAGACAGGCTGGCTTGACTTGCCTGCGGAGATGCAAAGAAGGTGTTAGCAAGATCTGAAACAAAGTGGTAGTGACATAATTGGGTACTAATTTCTTGCAATAAACCAGCAATGTTTGGGACTGCTGCATACAGCAGTGGTGTTACTCTAATTTACAATAATCTACTGTCAGGTAGCCCCCATGGCAGCTCCCTGATTGGCCACTCACTTTATGCAGCCGTAGGGCTGCTTCGTCAGCAGAGGTGGGGCAAATCAGAAGAATACAAGCTAAAGCATCAGCCTCTTGAGTCTCAGGTAGAGAGGTTGTTTCTGTGACATATAATATCTTTAAAATAATTAAAACTATGATTAACAACATTATATTTTTATCTAATATTATGCAGAAAACATAGCTCTAGGAATTTTATACAGTTTTTAAGTATTTATATGAACATTTTACCCATACAACTTTGATTAACAGAGGGTTAAAATTCCTTTTAATTTTTATATACTTCAAACACTTTCCATTCAACTTACATTAAATTAACTTATTTTTAGTACTTCACTTTTTTCAAGGTGAAAGAACAAATCTTCTGCAACAGTTTGAAATAGGAAGAGACTTTTCAGGATTTGACTTTGAGAAAGCAAAATGTTAAAAGTTGTCAGGTTTGAACATTATGTTCTTTTAAAAGTGAGAAGACTTTTCTTTTTAAACCACTAAGGACACGATAAGGTTAAAGTACAAGAAGCTATTTTTTTTTTTAAGGACTTATTTAATGTATTAATTTCTCCCTCCCCCTCATTGTTTCCCCCTCAAAGTCTGGTCATCATCTTTTTTAGAAGGCACTGGGAACCGAACTTGGGACCTTCCTTGTGGGAGGGAGGCACCTAATCACTTAAGCCACCTCTGCTCCCTGCTTGTTGTCTCTCTCATTGTGTTTCCTCGCTGTGTCTCTTCAGTGCGTCATCTCGCTGTCATCTTGTTACATCAGCTTGCTATGCCAGCCTGTCTCGTCAGCTCGCTGTCTTGCTCATCTTCTTTAGGAGGCACTGGGAGCCAAACCCGGGGCCTCCCATATGGTAAACGGGAGCCCTACTGATTGAGCCACAGCCGCTTCCAGACTTTCTTCTTTGTATACTGATTAGTCCAGAGAAAAACTCATTATAAACTTTTACTAAAACAGACTAATGACTTAAAAACTTTGTTACATTAATAGAGAAAGAACAAAATTTCAGTTTTGCATCATTTTCCATTTGATACTAAGGCTTTTAAAACATTATAGCTAGACCCATTAAATCTTACTCAACTTTAACCACAAAAATTCCTTTTCCACGGACCTTCTGCACATTCTGTATTCATTCAGGTTTTGTCCCACATTTTACTATTTCTTAATAACCAGTCATTTTATCTTAGGACAAAATTACTTTCTTTTTCCTTAATAATAAAAACACATTCTATATACTTTACATACATAAGTTACCAAAATGATTTTGGAAACTGTCTCCAGGCACACCTCTTACAACATACAATTACCTTTATTTATTTATTTATTTTTTTATTATTATTATTTTTTTATAGATTTTTTTTTTTTAAGATTTTATTTATTTATTCATTTATCCCCCCCTTGCTGCTTGTGCTCGCTTGGTCAGCTAACCACGCCGTGCGGGCGGGCTTGCCTTCACCAGGAGGCCCCGGGAACCGAACCCGAGGCCTCCCATATGGTAAACGGGAGCCCTACTGATTGAGCCACAGCCGCTTCCCCCTACAATTACCTTTAAAACACTAAACAAACTTATCAGAAAAATGATTCAGTTTGGTTATATGCAAACATAATTTTATTTCAAATACCTAGTAGCATGCAATACTAGAAACAGTCTTTTGGAGGCAAGTTGGCAGGGGAGGCTGGCTGCTATCAGGACTAAGCCATGATTTAATTGAAGGCTTACAAAGTTGCTAGCATTTTTCTATTTTTTTTTCCTTGTTACTTTGATAGAGTTGTCCAGTTCAAAAGTTACTAAACTTTAACAGCAACAATTTTTATCAGTGTGGCTCTTCAGGCCTAATGAGAATTAGCATGGAACCAAAACAGAGAACATTAATGTTGCTGAGCTTTTCTATTTCTCCAGCAGCTAAACTAATTCTATCAGCCCCTGCTAGCCCACAGTCACACCATCCAGGTGGCAGGGGGTTTGTGGATTTGCTGCTGGAATGTTTTCCTTATCTCAGTTAACTCTTTAGCAGAATATTTTCTTACAAGCCTGGTTCCATTGACAAGTGCCCTGTTTAGCACTTCTGCTTGTGCAGGATGTTGTATCTGTGATTTTGCCTTCCTCAAGTTGCTACGCTTTTGCTTCAGCAGCTGTTTGTCCGTGTGTAGCAGTTTGATATAGTTTTGAATTCCAAAAATAGATAATGGATTATGTTTGTAAATGGGTCTGTTCCTCTGGGCATGATTAAGTTATGATTAGGGCTTTGATTGGGCCACGTCAGTAGGATGTTGAGTTAAAACTACATGACAGAGCAGAGGAGTGAGTTGGAGTTCTGATGCTGAGTTTTAATGCTGGAGCCCTGGGAAGTAAGCACACAGAGGAGCTTGGTCATGAGGAAGGAGAGAGGGCCCTGGGAAAAGAGATGAGCTGTTCACCTGACAGTTTACAGCTGGCCTTGTGGAGAGAGGCAAAGCCTGGAAAGCCTCATAGTCTACATCTGACCTTGTTGAGGAAACAGAGGAGCTGAGCCCAGAGAGGGGCAAGCTCCAGGAAGAGAGGAACCCAGGAAGCCTGAACCCTCGCAGTCATCGGCAGCCATCTTGCTCCAACACGTGGCAGTAGACTTTGGTGAGGGAAGTAACTTAAGCTTTATGGCCTGGTAATTGTAAGCTTCTACCCCAAATAAATACCCTTTATAAAGGCCAACAGATTTCTGGTATTTTGCATCAGCACCCCTGTAGCTGACTAATATACCTTGCTCTCTTGCAAAGCGGTGAGAAGTGGCCATGCAACAGCAGCAGCCAGAGCATTGCTCCTTTTTCTTCATATATAACTCCTCAATTTTCTTTTCTAGCTGAACAAGTCCCATGGGTGTATACAGGGCATCCCCCAAGTCTTGAACAGGGCCCCAGTCATCCACGAGCCAAGCCAGCTCATACCACATACAGGAACAGGGCTACCCTGGGATTCCCCCCTGCAGAATTCGGGATTACTCCCGTTGACTTCCCCATAAAGGGTGGGATTACCCTCTTGGAATTCGGAATTTCCCCCACAGAACTCCCTGTAGCTGGCGTGTACTCCACAGCGCTGCTACCATGAGAAGTCTCTGGAACATCCTGCCATCTACGCCAATTGTAACGCAGGAGATTAAGCCCAGGGAAGTTGACCAAATTTTTGATATTCCAAAGAAACCAAATGGGAGGCCAGCAGGAGTGGACAAGTCTTTAATACTTACAGGACCTGATGGCAGCCAGCCGGGAGGTACTGTACCACTCCTCAGGGGATAGGGGTTTATAAAGGTATTACAGCGGCAGGGCCACGGGGAGGGACAAAGCCTGGAACAGCTACAGAAATGCTACAGAAACATACTTGTGCATGTGATTCTCAAAACATTCTCACCACATCTTTGCTCTTATCTTCAGGGACCGGGCTGCTGGCAAGTTCAGCTCGTCCCTTCCCTCAGTTCTAATAACAGGAAGGAGGAGAAGGGGGAATGGGCATTCACGTTAACCCCTCAGAAGTAAAAGACAAATGAATGCAATAATACTGCCTTTATATAGTTACCTATCTAGTTAACTATACTGGAGGTCTTTATTTGTTCATGCATCATCGAGTTATTGTCTAGTGTCCTTTCCTATCTGCTTGAAGGACTCCTTATAGCATTTCATATAAAACAAGTCTAGTAGTAATGAACTCACTCAGCTTTTGTGTATCCAGAAATGTTTTAATTTCTCCCTCATTTTTGAAGTACAGTTTTGCTATGTTATTCTTGGTTGGTGATTTTTTTCTTTCAACACATTCAATAATTCATCCCATTGCCTTCTGGCCCATGCTTTCTAATGAGAAATTGGATGTTAATCTTATTAAAGACCCCTGTATGTGACAGGTTGCTTCTCTTGCTGTTGTTGACAAAAATTCTCTTGTCTCCCTTTGTCTTTGGATTTTGACAATTTAATGATAATGTGTCTCAGTGTGGATTTGAGTTTATCTTAGATTTTTTTTAGTTCCTTGAATTTGTATATTTATCTTTCATCAGATTTGGGAAGTTTTTGGCAATTATTTCTTCAAATACTTTTTCTTCCCCTTTCTCACTTCTTCCGGGATTCCTATAATGAGTATATTGGTATACTTGATGGTGTCCACAGGTTTTTCAAGATTTAAAAACAAACACAAAAAACTCCAAAATGAACCATTCTTTTTTCTTTCTTCTCAGACTGAGTCATTTAAAATGTCTTATCTTTGGGGAAGCAGATGTGGCTCAAGCAGTTGGGTGCCCGCCTACCACATGGGAGGTCCTGGGTTCTCTTCCTGTTGCTTTCTAAAGAACACAAGCAAGACAGCGAGCTGATGCAACAACGAAGAGACAAAATGAGGAAACACAATGAGACACAACAAGTGGGAGCGGAGGTTACTCAAGCCATTGGGTGGCTTCCTCCCACATGGGAGGTCCTGGGTTCGCTTCCCAGTGCCTCCTAAAAAAAGAAAACGTGCCACAGTGAACAGACACAGAGAGTAGACAGCAAGCACAAAGAATGTAGGGGGGGAGGGGCAGAAATAAATTTTAAAAATATATATTATTTTTTTAAAAGTCTTATCTTTGGTTCACTGATCCTTTATTCTGCCTGCTCCAATCTCTATTGAAAATTTCCTTTCAGTTGTTGTACTTTTCAGCTCCAGAATTTCTGTTTGATTCTTTATTATTTCTCTATCATTATGGAAATTCTCATTCTGTTCATATATTGTTTTCCTGATTTTCTTTGTTCTTTGGTTCATTGATCCTATTACTCACTCAGATCTTTGCTTAGTAATTCCAGCACCTGGATTTCCTCTGGCAGACGTTTTGTTGAATTCTCTTTTTTCCTGTGACTGAGTTGTACTTTCCTGTCTCCTTGTGTGTTTTGTAATTATTTTTCAGAACTGGATATTCTGAGTATTATGTTGTGGTTACTTTGGAAATCTAGTTCTCCCACTCCTCAGTGTGCCAGGCCAAGGGGGTTAAAAAAAAGAAAAGAGAGAGAAAGGAAAAAAAACACAACTGATAAACAAAACACCCCCCCCACACACACACAAAACTATACTGTCTTTCTGAGTCTCCTGGTGGATGTCAGTGGGAAGTCTGAAGCTACTGTTGTTGAGGCTGAAACTGAGGCAGTTGTCCATACTGGTTCCTCAGAGATATGCCAGACCCAAAAACACATGCAAAGAAAAGAGAAGAAAAAAGAAAAGAAAGGAAAGGAAAGAAAAGAAAAATTCTACCGAAGAAAGGACATACTGGCTCTTTATGTCCCATTAGATGCTGGTGTGAGGCCAGAAGCTGCTGCTGCTGCTGAGAGGCCAAAACCGAGGCCAGCATCTGTGCTGGTCCTTCAGGTATTTGCCAGACCAAGACACACACACATGGAAAAAGAAAAAAACAAAGAAAGAAAGAAAACCAGGCAGAACATCGTGGTTGATGCTGGTGGGAGTCTAGAACCCTTGCTGCTAAAGAGGGCTAAAACCTATCTAGCGCCTGTGCTGGTCCCTCAGGGATTCCCTAGACTAACCTCAACTTCCAGCCCAACTTTTGAAGATGAGATTTCCTCTGCCCACTGTGGCTGCAGCTGTCTGCTTTTGGAATCTGGCCCGTGGGACTGAGGTATGGGGCTAGTCACTGGTTTGTGCTTACCCTCATTTACAAAAGCTGAAATGTTGGCAGCCTCTCCCGTTGTCTGGCATTCCTGTGCTGGTTCTAAATGTTCAGTCTGGTTCCAGAGTTATCACCTAATTAATTTCAGTGTCTTTTTCCAGCTCATTCATTTTTCTGGTGGAGGGAACAATCTGTAAAACTTCCTGCTCCACCTTTTGCATCTGTCCTTTGCCCATTTTTAAATTGGGTTGTCTTTTTACTATAGAGTTTTAAAGAGTTCTTTATTCTAAATACAAGTTCCTTGGCAGATATAATGATTTCCAACTATTTTCTCCCATTCTGTGGGTTGTCTTTTATTTTTTTATTTTATTTTATTTTATTTTTATTTAAAGATTTTATTTATTTATTCATCTATCCCCCCCTTGCTGCTTGTGCTCGCTTGGTCAGCTAACCACGCCGTGCGGGTGGGCTTGCCTTCACCAGGAGGCCCCGGGAACCGAACCCAGGGCCTCCCATATGGTAAACGGGAGCCCCACTGATTGAGCCACAGCCGCTTCCCTGGGTTGTCTTTTAAAACACAAAAAGTTTTAATTTAGTTGAAATCCAATTTATCTATTTCTTTCTTTTGCTGCTTGTGCTATTTGGTATCATATCTAAGATCCACTGCCAAATATGAGGTCATTCAGCTTTATGCCTAGGTTTTCTTCTAATAATTCTATAGTTTTAGCTGTTATATTTGGATATTTTACCCATTTTTAGTTAATTTTTGAATATGGTATAAGGTAAAGGTACACTTTCATTCTTTTACATGTGGCTGTCCATTTTTCCCAGCACCATTTGTTGAAGACTATTCTTTCCCTTTATTGAAAATCAGTCGACCATAAATGCATCAATTTATTTCTGGACTTTCAATTCTACTCCACATTTGTCTATTTGTCCTTATGCCAGTATCACACTGTCTTTTGAATACTGTCACTTTGAGGTAAGTTTTGAAATTGGGAGGGGTGAGTCTCCAACTTTGTTCTTCTTTTTCAAGATGGCTTTGTCTATTCTGGGTCCTTTGCAATTCTATATGAATAGTAGAATCAGCTTATCAATTTCTTCAGAGAAGAAGCCAGTTGGGACCCTGATAGTGATTGTGTTGAATGTATACATCAGTTTGGGGGATGTTGCTGTCTTAATGTTAAGTCTTCCGATCTATGAACATGAGATGTTTTCCATTTATTTATATCTTTAATTTTTTTCAACATTGTTTTGTAGTTTTCAGAGTATAGGTTTTGTACTTCTTTTGTTAAACTTATTCATATGCATTTTATTCTTTTTGATACTATTTTAATTGTAATTGTTTTCTTAATTTCATTTTTGGATTGTAAATTGCAAGTATGTAGGAATACAGTTGATTTTTGTTTATTGATGTTGTAACTGGTAATCTTGCTGAACTTATATATTATTTCTCATTTTATTTTGGTGGATTCCTTAGGATTTTCTATATACATGATCATGTCATCAGTGAATGGAGACAATTTTGCATCTGTCTTTCCAATCTGGATGTCTTTTATTTCCATAGAAGCCGTAAGAAAGGACGTTTTAGATCTTAAGGGGAAAGCATAAGTATTTCACCACTAAGTATGAGATTAGCTCTGAGTTTTTTATAGATGCACTTTATCAGATTGAGGAACTCCTCTTCTATTTCTAGTTTATTGAGTATTTTCTTTCTCATGAAAGGGTGTGGGATTTGTGGATTGCTTTCTTTATATCTATTGAGATGGTCATGTAGTTTTTAATTTTTATTCTATTGATACGGTATATTACGTTGATTGGTTTTTGGATGTTAAACCAACCTTACTTTCCTGAGATAATTCCCACTTGTCACGTATGTAATTCTTTTTAAGTGTTGCTGGGTTTGGTGTGCTAGTGTTTTGTTGAGGATTTTTGCATCCATGCTCATTTGTAGTATTGGTCTGTAGTTTTCTTTTATTGTGATGTCTTTGTCTGCTTTTGTTATCAGGGTAGTACTGGTCTCATATAATGAGTTGGGAAGAGTTCCCTGTTCTAAATTTTTGGAAGAGTTTGTGAAAAGTTGGTATTAATTCTTCTTTAAATGTTTGGTAGAATGCACCTTGTATTCAGACTTTCTGTTTCTTCTTGAGTCAGTTTCTGTAGTTTGAAATCTTTGTAAGAATTTGCCCATTTCATCTAAGTTATCCAGTTTTTTTGCCAAACAATTGTTCATAGGATTATTTTATAATCTTTTTTACTTCTATAATGTTGGTAGTAGTGTCCCCTCTTTGATTTCTGATTTTGGTTATATAAGGTTTTGTTCTTTTATTGTTGGCCAGTCTAGCTAATCGTTTGTCAACTTTGTTTATCTTTACAAAGATAACAATTTTTAATTGTTTTTCTCTGTTTTTCTATTCTCTATTTCATTAGTTTCTGCTCTAGTCTTTATTATATTCTTCCTGCTGCTTTCTTTAGATTTAGTCTCTCCTTCTTTTTCCAGTGTCACATGGTGGGAGGTTAAGTTCTTGACTTTAGATCTTTTTTTTTTTCTCTTTTTCTTTTTTCTTAGATCTTTTTTAATATAGGCATTTACAGCTATAAATTTCGAGGTAAGTGCCACTTCAGCTGCATTCCATAAATTTTGGCATGTTGTTAATTCAGTTTTGTTCATCTCAGCATATTTTCTAATTTCTCTTTTGACTTCTTCTTTGGCCCATTGTATTCAGGTGTGTTGTTCAATTTCCATGTAATTGTTAGTTTTCTAAATATCCTTGATTTCTAATTTCGGTTGGAAAACACGCTTTATATTATTTCTGTCTGTTAAAATTTCTGAGGTTTGTTTCACGGCCTAGCATATGGTCTATCGTAGAGAATGTTCCATGTGTACTTGAAGAATGTATATTCTGTTGGTATTGGTTGGATGTTCTATAGATGTCTGTTAGTTCTGGTTGGTTTTTAGTATTCAATTATTTTATTTCCTGATTTTTTACCTGGTTGCTCTATTCATTATTTTAGTCAAAGTGGGGTATTAAAGTTAGTTTTCAGCTATTATTGTTGAATTGTCTATTTGTCTCAAGTTTTTTGCTTATATGTTTTGTAGCTCTGTTAGGTCCAAATATGTTTTTTAATGTTGTATCTTCCTGATGGATTAACACTTTATCATTACAAAATGTCCTGTTTTTAATCTCAAGAACATTTTTGGTTTTAAGGTCTATTTTGTATGATTTTAGTATAGCTACTCCAAGTTTCTTGTGGTTACTGTTTGCATGATATATTTTTTCCATATTTTGGAGAAATACTTTATTTGTATCTTTGAATCTAAAGTGTATCTCTTACAGACTTGTTTTATACAGGATTCTTATTTATTTATTTATATATTTGTTCTTTAATTTTTTTAGGAAGTACCAGGGATTGAACCCAGGACTTCATAAATGGGAAGCAGGCGCTCAACCACTGAGCTATATCTGCTTCCAAGTGTTTTATATAGGATCTTGTTTTCTTGTCTGCTCTGATAATCTCTGCCTTTTGATTGGTTAATCCATTCACATTAATGTCATTGCTATAGTTGGGTTTATGAATGCCATTTTATTTATTGTTTTGTATGTATTATGTCCTTTTTGTTCCTCTATTCAGTCTTACTGCTTTCTTTTGCATTGAGTATTTTCTAATGTAGCACTTTAATTTCATTGATGAATTTTTCACTAGATATTTTTGCATTATTCCTCAGTGGTTATCCAAGGCTTACCTGTACATCTTAACAGAATCAGCTTCAGATTTGTACTAACTTAATTCCAGTGAGATATAGAAATGTTACTCCCTTTTCTCCCTTATTTTGATATTATTTATATATATTACATTTATAAATGCTACAAACCCCAAGTGACATAATTATAATTACATAACTTTGTCTTTTAACAAAGTTGAGAGATGAAAGAAGGGCAAATACAATAAAAAAAATGGGCAAAAGACTTGAATAGACATTTCTCCAAAGAAGAAATACAAATGGCAAAAACACACATGAAGAAATGCTCAACATCACTCATGATTAGGGAAATGCAAATCAAAACTACAATGAGATATCATTTCACACCTATCAGAATGGCCAGTATTAAAAAGACAGAGAACTACAAATGTTGGAGAGGATGTGGCGAGAGAGGAACACTTCTTCACTGTTGGTGGGAATGCAGAATGGTTCAGCCACTGTGGAGGATTGTTTGGCAGTTCCTAAAGAAGTTGAATACAGACTTGCCAAGTGACCCGGCAATACCACTACTGGGTATATACCCAGAAGAACTGAGAGCAGTGACACAAACAGACATCTGCATACAGATGTTCATAGCCACATTATTCACCATTGCCAAAAGTTGGAAACAACCTAGGTGTCCATCAACAGAAGAATGGATAAATAAACTGGTCTGTTCACACAATGGAATATTATGCAACTTTGAGAAGAAAGGAAGTCTTGAAGCATATGACAACATGGATGAACTTGGAGGATATCATGTTGAGGGAAGCAAGCCAGACACAAAAGGACAAATACTGTATGAATGCGTTACTATGAACCAAATATATTGTGTAACATATTGTTTGATTCAAAAAAATTTTATATGTATCCAGTACATTTAATTGAGAAATGTATATATTTATTCATCTGTTTACTTTTTAGTTTTTAATTGTTTATATTTTCAATTATTAAATATACAAAATAAAGTAAAAAAAAAAAAGAAAGAAGGGCAAATAGATATTCATAGGTTTTCTTATATTAACTTTCTTACTTATCATTGGTAGATTTCTTCATTTGTACTCTCTAGTTACAATCTGGAGTCATTTTCTTAGCCCAATACAGATCTCCCATCCACCTCTTTTGTATTGTTATTAGCAATATATTGTATTTCTATATATTGTAGTCTCAACAATACATTATATACATACAGTCTTTTATAAAAATTTTTATTTTTTATTTCCCCCAACCCCCACCCCCACCCCCACCCCCACCCCTGGGATGGCTCCCTCGTCTGAGTGCTCGTTGTTGGCTCTTCTTCTTTAGGAGGTACTGGAAACTGAACCCCGGACCTCCCATGTGGGTGGCGAGTGCCCAACTAACTGCTTGAGCCACTTCCATTCCCCACTGGTTGTGGCGTCTGCTGGTTGCGGTGGTTGCAGTGTCTTGCTGGTTGCGGCATCTTGCTGATTGCAGCGCCTGCTTGTCTTCTTTAGGAGGCACTAGGAATTGAACCTGGTACCTTCTATGTGGGAGGCGGGTGCCCAACTGCTCGAGCCACATCCGCTCCCCTACATATTATTTTATACAATTGCTTTTTAAACCATTTAAGGAAAGAAAGGAGAAGAAATTGTATTTATACTGCCTTTTATAATTATACAATTACCTTTACTGGTGCTTTTTGGTTTTTCACAGGAGTATGAATTATTATATGGGGTCCATTGTTTTAAGCTTGAAGAACTTTCTTTAGTATTTTTTGTTAGGTGGATCTGCTAGCCACAGATTTTCTCAATTCTTGTTTATGTGGGAATGTCTTTATTTAGCCCTAATTTTTTTTCCCTTTTTTTTTTTTTAATGTACCAGGGCCAGGGATTGAACCTGGGACCTCGCATGTGGGAAGCCGGCACTCAACCACTGAGCCACATCAGCTTCCCTGAGTTGGTTTTTGCACTTGTTTTGCTTGTTTTCTTTTCTTTTTTTTTTTTTTTTAGGAGCGCCGGGAATCGAACCTTGTCTTAATTTTTGAAAGATAGCTTTTCTGGATGTAGGATTCTTGGTTGACAGTGTTTTCCTTTCAGCACTTTGAATATGTTATTTCATTACCATTGGGCCTCCGTTATTTCTGATGAGAAGTCATCAGATTTCTCCGATGCTTCCTCATGAATAAATTCAGGTTACACATTTTTGTCAGAAATACCACTGAAGTGATATTGAGTCCTTAGTGCATGGTATCAGGAGGCGCATGATAATCTGTGCTTAGCACTTTACTAGGTGTTATTTTAATTTCAAGCATTACTTTTAATACAAAATAAATTTGTTGTCATGGTGCATTGCTCTTTATTACTAGTCAGGTTGAATTTTAGAAATGTTAGTTGTTTTTATTCTTATTTTTAAATACCTTTACTGAATTATTGATGGGGTAATTCAATAAAGGTCTTCTTATAGGTTTTATTAATTCTAAGAACTATTAATGCTATTATTATTCCATTGGCATGTATGTTGCAAGTATTTCCCTTAGTTTATTGTTTGCTCTTTAGTTTCTTTTGACCTTTAATTTTTATAGATGGAAATTTAAAATTTTTATGTAAACAGAACTGTTAGTATTTTCTCATATGGTTTCCACCTTCAGCAGCATGCCTAGAAAAGCCCTTCTTCTAAGACTGCATAAATATTTTTTTGACTATATTTTGATTTCTTTTTATCTGTTTCCCAAATAGGTACGTTTACGGGAGCACATGGGTGAAAAGTATACGACTTACAGTGTGAAAGCTCGCCAATTGAAATTTTTTGAAGAAAATGTGAATTTTTGAGAATTTTTCTCATCTGCTGCCAGAATTAAAAATCTGTTTCAATAGTTAAAAAAACATACAATCCTTACAATGGACTTGGAGGCCATTCAGCATGCTTATATGTCTCTAGGGGTTTTCTTACTGGAAAAAAATAGGACAGTACTGACTGATATGAATCAAGCTCACAAAAGAAAAAGAAAATCTTTGACTATCATATTCTCTTTATGAGCAAAAATCTTTTTTAAGACATTTGTTTGGTTATTGTTAACTGAGCCTTAAACCACCAATTTTATATCTGGAACTTTATTTTTTTTAAGGTAGTAATTAGATTTAAAACAGGGCCATAATATATAGGATTTGAAGTTTTATAATGTACTGTAGTGATAAAAATAATAGCAGGCACAAATAACATAATATGTCCAGATTGTTATTGTTAGTAACATTAGGTAGTAGTTAATAAATTTTTTAAAAAGCCAATTCACAATTCTAGGAGTAGATTTGAAGAATATAAGTTGAGTTTAGTACTTGAACAGTTGAATTCCTTTTTTACACATCGATGGATACTTAACATTTTTATTTAATATAAACCTCATTTAGGGCATATATTCTGGCTTTGTAAATCAATATGTTATTACATACTGATTTTGTTAGGTTTATTTTTCCATCAGCAAAACATTTTTTAAATACTCATTCTTTTTTGAATTCATCAATTTGTAAGTAAAGTCCAGATCCTTTTTAGTTATGTTGGACATTTTTAATCTATGTCTCCTGAAGTTTGTTACCATGTACATCAATATATCTGTTATCTTCCCATGTTTTAAATGTATGATTTGTATACCATGTATTTTTTTTTGTTGTTAATAAGCGGTACTGCCCATCTAGGGAATAAATAGTTTTTATAAAATGAGTCTTAATGGTCACTTCTGTATTCAAGGGACTCTGAAAATGAATACTCCTCTAGATATATTCTGTTTTTATAATTTGAAATGTATCTCATCTTCTTTGAAATACACACAATACTCTAATGAAATTTTCCCTTTCCAGTATTTAATTTTTTTTAAATACTTATTTTATTTATTTATCGCCCCCTTGCTGCTTCTGCTCGCTGTGTCCATTTGCTGTGTGTTTTTCTGTGTCTGCTTGTCTCCCTTTTGTTGTGTCATCTTGCTGCGCCATCAGCTCACTGCACTGTGCGGGCCCAGGAATCAAACCCGGGGCCTCCCATATGGTAAATGGGAGCCCAACCACTTGAGCCACCTCTGCTTCTCTAATTTAACAATTAAAAAAAAAAAAAAATTTATTGTGAGAACATACATAACATAAAATTTGCCATTTTCACCATTTTTAAGTGTACAATTCAGTGGCACTACTTATATAATGTGCTACCATAACCACCATCTATTACCAAATCTTTTTCATCACCCCAAACAGAAACTCTATATGCATTAAGTAATAACTGCCTATCTTCTCCTCCACCTGTCCCCTGGTAACCTCTAATCTACTTTCGTTATAAATTTGCTTATTCTAGATAGATCATATTAGTGGAATCACACAATACATGGCCTATTTTGCTTAGCATAATGTTTTCAAAGTTCATATTATAGCATAAATAAGAATTTTATTCCTTTTTACGGCTGAATAATATTCCATTGTATGTAATACCACATTTTTTTTTATCCATTCATATGTTGATGGACTCTTGGATTGTTTCTGCATTTTGGCTATTGTGACTAATGCTGCTGTGAATACTGGCATGGAATTTTCAGTTCTATAGGAATTATACCTAGGAGTGGTATTGCTGGGTCACGTTGTAATTGTTTTTTTTGTTTGTTTTTTTTGTGTGTGTGGCCTGCCACCTTTCCCAGGGACCCACAAACATATCCTGTGCTCAAGACCAGATATGTCAGCCTGGCAGCATAAAACACAAACCCCTAGTAGATAAGGGGACTGCTGGTATATTCCTTACCATGTTGTCCCAAGCATATGTAAACATTCACTGGGGACAGTCTGACTCTGGGGGGCATGTTATATGGCATCCAGTGCAAATCCCAGAGGTATATTTGTTGGTGGGGAGGGAGCAGGGCTCCTCCACTGCAGCAGCACACAAACATGAGATAGGTGTTGTGTGTAGCACCCAGGTCTCAGTCGGCCTGGATTGAGACTCGAGACCCTTTGGCTATGGGGAACAGACCCTCACTGATGAAGCTGACCTTGCTGTCTCGTCTCTGTGTAAAACATCTATCCATCAGAACCCGTGTAACTTGTGCTTTTGCTGGCAACCCAACCACCTGTATTGGAGTGGGTTGACATCTCTGTAGGTATCTCTTCTAACAGTTTAAGTTTTTGAGGACCCTCCAAACTATTTTCCACAGCAACTACACCATTTTACATTCCCACCAGCATTGCCTAAGGATTCCAATTTTTCCATCTTTGCCAAAATATGGTTTGTTTTTTGTAATAGCCATCCTTGTGGGTGTGAAGTGGTATCTCATCGTGGTTTTGATTTGCCCTTCTTTGCCCTTCCCTAATAACTAATGGTTGTTGAGCATCTTTTCATGAACATTATTGGCCATTTATTTATCTTTGGAGAAATGCCTACTGAAGTCCTTAGCCCTTTTTTTTTTTAAAGATTTTATTTATTTATTCATTTATCCCCCCCTTGCTGCTTGTGCTCACTGGGTCAGCTAACCACGCCGTGCGGGCGGGCTTGCCTTCACCAGGAGGCCCCGGGAACCGAACCCGGGGCCTCCCATATGGTAAACGGGAGCCCTACTGATTGAGCCACAGCCGCTTCCCTCCTTAGCCCATTTTTAAATTAGGTTGTCTTTTTATTGATAAGTGGAAGTCTTTTAAATATTGTGGATACGAAACCATTGTCAGATATATGATTTGCATCTATTTACTCCCATTCTGTAGTTTGGTTTTCACTTTTGGTTAGTGTTCATCGATGCACAAATGTTTTTCATTTTGATGAAATCCAATTTATCATTTGTTTTGTTGCTCTTTTGGTGTCATCTAAAAATCCATTGCCAGGTCCCAGGTCATGAAGATTTGCCCTTATATATTTTTTCTAAGAGTTTTATGGTTTTAACTCTTATATTTAGGTCCTTGAGTCATTATGAATTTTTGGATATGGTATGTGGTAGGGATCCAACTTCGTTCTTTTGCATATGGAAATTCAATTTTCCCAGCACCATTTAAGAGACTATTCTTTCCCAATTTAACAAATTCTTATTTAGAGTTTAGTATTTGCCAGGTGTTTTGCAAGGTGCTGAGGATAGAATGCTGAAATATACTCCCTGCCCTTACAGTGCTCACATCTTGGTTTCCAGGACTTCTTATTTTAACTTTGAAGTGTTTGTTAGAACTCAACTTGTAAAATCACTTTGTCCCAGTGCCCAGTTAGGGGCACTTTGACAAGACTGTTGGTCTTCCTGAGCTATTCCACCACATCTTGCATGCTTGGGAAATTCACATCTTTCTGGAAAATCATCAGTTTTATTTAAGTTTTCTAAGTTACTCATATGAAGTTGTACTCATTATTTTTTTTATTTAAAAAAATCCCATGTTCTTATTCTCATGCTATGTATTTTTTGTTAATATTCAAACATTATCATTTTCACACCACTTTGCCTTTTTTCCCTCTTTAGTGCATAATTCATTTTTCATCTTTCTTGTTTAATTATGAATTTTCCTCTGAATATAGCTTTGGCTACATTTTGGAGACTTTGATATATTCCTTTTGTCATTAATTTCTAAATAGTCAATAATTCTAGTTTTGATTTTCTTTTATGTGTTTCTTAATTTCCCTATACTTAGGAAGCCAAGGAAATCGAATCTTCTTGCTTTTGGCTTCTACCTACACTGCAATACACAACCTCTACTTCTTGTGATTTTTTGGTTTTCCTTTTGCTTAGTATGTGATCCATTTTAGGAAAGGCCATATGGGCATTCAGTAAAGGTGAATTCTCTGTTGTGCACAAAATCACTTACATATTAAATACTATTCATATTTTCTATATCTGACCCGATCAATAGAATTTTGTGATGACAGAAATGTTCTATATCTGTACTGTTTAATACAGTAGCCACTCACCATATGTGGCTATTAAGCCTTTGAGGTATGGCTAGTTTGAGGAACTGAATTTTTTATTTTATTCAATTTAATTAATTTAAATAGAAAGATATAACTAGTAGCACCATATTGGACAATACAACTGTATCATTTATTCAACAAATATTTATTGAACACATATGTGTCATGTACTCTTACAGTGAGCAAAAGAAAGTTCCTATTCCCACAGAGCTTATTTCTAGCAGGAAAAATAAATATATTCTGTGAGATATGTTAAATGCTATGATGAAAAATAAAGTGGGCTAAATGGACTGAGAGTGATGGGGCATACTAGTTTATTTGGATAGGGTAGTCAGGAACATGTGGGTAGAGACCTGAATGAAAGGAGGGAGCAAGTCATGTAATTCTGAGTGAAGATTTTCCAGGCACAGGAAACACAAGTAGAGAAGTCTTCTTATCTATCCCGACCACTTGATCTGTCAAATTCTGAAAGGCAGAGTGTCTATCTACCAAGAGCATAGTTGTATCAAGTTCTTGTCCCTGTAACAGTCTTTGCATTATACATTTCAAATCTTATTCAATGCAAAATGATTCCTAACAATTACATTTTGGCAGCTATACAATGTTCCTTTTACCTCCATTTAGTGATTTTGGATATTAAGTATCTAACTTTTTCACTATTATCCCTCCTTTCTCCTTGCATCTGCCTAATAATCCTTGCCTCTGTTTTCAACTTTTGTGTGTCATTTTGAGAATTTCAGGTAACTGGATTTTTAACTCTATCTGGGAGCGCCTAACTTTTAAAGCACATTTATTATACTTAATGATATGTTTGGTCTTATTTCTGCCTTCTTAATTTTTCTTACCTTTGGGAAAAAAACAAAACTTTTCCTGACTTTTGCTGGGGAAAAGTCTTTTTTTTTTCCCAATAAAACTCTAGTTTGGAGGTCCTATATGCTGGTATTCAGAAGTATAATTTTACCTATTAACTCTTCCTCTCTCACCCCCTCACACAAGATAAGCCCTTTAGCACATTTTTCTTCTTCAGCCCTCTGGGCAATTTAAAAGGAATTTACAGCTTTATGGGTTTTCTCTTTGGTCTACTTCAAACCATGGGTTAAATGTTTTCTGCTTAACAGCCTTGTTTCAGTGGTACCAAAATATTATGTTACCACAAATGTACATCAATTTTTTCATAGGTGCTTGCTGTTGTTAAGACATACATTTCTAAGTTACAGATTAATAGAAACAGAATTCACTGACACTTTCAGGGCTGTGAGCTTTTAACTTTGGTTTTTACTAATAGTCTTGCTTGCAGAACAACAACAACAAAAATCCTTTAGACAGAGACTTTATGCTCAGTTTTAATTTAAAAGTTTTATTACTCATAATGAATTATAAAACTTTGATAGTTAAATTGTACTACCATTTATGAGGCATTTATTGTTAATATTTATGTAAACTTGAAACTTTGCATCCTTGTGTTTTCTGTTCTCCAATTCTGAGCAAAAGTATGAAGAGAAGGTCTAAAATATTTATAAACCAAAACCCAACTGGGTTAGAAATGAAATATAAAGAGGCCTAAGTCTATACACAGCTGTGCTGTAAGAGCATAGGTGGTTTTTAGCTCATGTTTTGGGTATGAAAGCAATTTAGCTCATCTCACAAGAAACAAAAGCAGGTGCTGTAGTGAAGCTGAACCATGAAAACCCCCATCAATTATTTTTAGCATGCCTCTTAATTTTTCTGTCTCCTGGTTTCTTGTCTTCTGTTCCTGAGTCTTGAACAGGTAACCACTTGAGTGGATGTCGGCGATAGATAGGCCATGGAGGAAGTGTCAGCTGGGCCGGATCAGAGAGAGATGCATCAATTACAGCCATGAAAAGTTTAAAAGAGCATTTATGTATTCTGGTTCCCAGATGACTCTTACGCTAAAGTTAAAAAAAAACCACCACCACCACAAAAACTTATCACTATGAAAACTCGGTCATGGCCCATGCGAGATACTGTAAAATGATGGGAATAAACCTTACTGTTTACATATATGGCTGTAAGAGCTAAAAGAAAGGCAAGGGGCAATGTGAGGACCATGAAAAATTCCTGCTACCTTTGACCTTAAGACAGGTGCGATTTGGAACAGCTGTACAAGGAAATAAGCTGTATCTTTTTAGGCAGTGCACACTGTCTGACATCATTTGTCATTCTAATTTTCCAATGATAGCAAGGGAATGTACTGATGGGAAACAATGAGGGAAAAGTTGGCGCTGGTTCTCACTAATGGCTCTAACCAAACCAACTCAATTCAGAAAACTTTAATTGCCTAAAGCCAAAAGCAGCACACATTTCTTACCAAACACGAAAAAGCAAATCCGGCCATAACTATATAGACAGTCCATCCGAACTGTTCAGCCACGTACCCGTAGACAAATCCAACTATCTAGAGACAAACAGAATATATTAAATAACAGTCAAGTTGGAGTTGGGTAAGTTAAAAAAAAAAAAGGATTAAATGCAAAATCAATACTTACTGCGGAAAAAAGAATAATTCCCTGAAACATCTGTTCAGCTAGCTTCTGGCCCTTGTAATCCTAGAGGTGAGAGAGTAAAGCAAGAATTGGTCCACCATCGAGGAAGTACAATTACTGCTCTGGTCTTAATAACTTTGGCATAAGGGCAACCCCAACTTTGGGGACTCCCCCCAGGGCCTGGGCAAATTATTGGGGGAACTGAAGCATCCTAAAGCAGCATGAGTAGGGGATCCTCAGAGGGGAAGATAGAAGCGGACCCAGGGGACGTAATCGGGGAAGAGGGTGGAAGGTAAGCACCCGGGTCGGGAAACTCGCTGCATTGTGTCAGTGCTCCGACAAGGAATGCGAAGCTGCCAGGCTCGGGAGCGGCGTGGGGGATCCCAGTGCCCGCAGTGCCGCGCCCTCACCATTTGAGTGGGCAGAGAGCCCAGATGTTCCAGCATGACTGGCCGGGGGGACGGGTGGCGCAGGTCAAGAAGCGGGCTGGGGGGCGAGGGCGGCGGCGTTTCCGAGGGAGTCGGTGCCGCAGCCCGGGCCTGCGTGCCGTCTGGCCGGCCTGCCGAGCCGGAGAGCGCGATGGCTGCGGCCCCGGAAGCGGATGTCCCCGACGGGCTCGGCCAGCCTCTGGCCCCGCCCCGCGCCGGCTTTAGGCGACGTGCGCTTTGGGAGTTGGATACAGTCCGGCGTGCCGCCGCCAGGCGCTGAGAGCCGCACGGCTGCGGCCGGGCTGAGGCATCGCGCGCCCGGGACGACCTCGTCGCCAGTGCCGTTGGATGTCGGAAGCCGCGACCCGCGGCTCCCGGACTGTCCTCTGCAGCCTCTCGCGGCCTAACGGCTGCCGGAACGCGTCGCGTCTCCATGGCGACGGGCTTTCTCGGCGAGGACCCCGACGGCGGGGCTGCCTGGCGGCGCCTGCTCGGCGCGACTTTCCGTGTCAGAGGGACCAGCTAGCTCGAGATTGCGGGACTGCGCGGTGGCCGCGGAGTGAGAGGGCTCCGGGCTCGGCTGGGAGTGCAGGGGACGCGGGCGGCCTGGCGGCGGGCCGAGTCCCGGGGCCTGCGGTGCGGGCGCTGAGCTGGCGGGGCGGGCCGGGGCGCGGGCAGCGGCGGGGACTCCTCCGACTGCAGGTAAGGGCGGCCGCGGCGATCCTCTGAGGGGAACGGCTCGCTGGAGACCTAACCCGGGATCTGGCCGGGCCTGGGCCAATTCGCGGAGCGTCACACGACCTCCTGATCGTCCCTGAGCGTTAGGGGTCCTGTTGGCGCCTAGGTTTTAGGGGGACCACCCCAGGCCACATCCTCGAGGGCAAGGGAGTCCCTTGCAGCCATACCGAGAGCTCCACCCTGGGGGATCCCAAACTGCCCAACCGCCTGGTTGTCCAGACAGACGCCAGCTAAAGGTTCGCTCTATCCCTCTCCCGCGGCTGGTGTATATGGCAGAAGTGTAGACCCTCCTCCGTTACGGTGAGCCAGGCGAGGTGGCCAGGTTTCAGCGAAAAACCGTTCTCGGGAACTCGGGCTCGTGGGTCCCAGCTCGCTCTCTGGCCTCTTCTGTGTTCCATGGCAGGGTTAGCCACAGACAGTCGGATTCTAGGGACTCCCAGAGCAGAGGGGTGTTTTGCCTGCCCTGCAGTCTGCAAATATTCACGACACTTTCTCCGTGCCAGGCGATGGACCGATGATTCTGTTTTGACCAAGACGAGGCCTTTGCCTCCCTGGAGCCCAGAGTATGTCAAGGGAAACTGCCACAGAACCCCAGAAATACTTGACATCTGGATTAGCCCTGGGGTAGGAAAGCCCAGATGTGGGAGCTCAGGTGCAGGTCAACGTCGGACTTGGGGGGAGGCGCTCCTGACTCCTGAACCAAGTAGGAACTATCCAGATGAAGTGGTAGGAGAAAGTTAATATGTCCTCAATGCCTTTCGAACTTTCAGCATGGCAGAGACCAGAGTAAAGTGCATAGACGTTTGTGTTGTGATCTCAGAAGGAGGCAATCATATGGAGAGGACAGAAACAAAGAGGGGGTGGGCTGGAGTTTATACTGTCTCATTGTGATGTTATATATGTAATTCTTGGTGTGTCTGAACAAACTTTCTAAATGGTTTGTATATTAAATAGACATATCCCTCTATTGTCTCTCTTTCAATGCACTTCACAGGGTGGCAGTTGCTGTGGCGACTTTACAGTATTTGAGCTATAAAGATAGGGTGGAAAAAGGAATTGCCAGTTCCATTTGAGAGCTCCATTGGAATCCGTAATTTTCCTTATGTTTGAATTATTGATGATTATTACTAAAGATTGCATTCTTTCTGAGAACCACTTTGCACCTTAGATAAGCAAGATCATTTGATAAATATCATGTACCTACTTCCATTTGCCAGACACAGCTTTAGGTGATGGGATACTTCAGTAAACTCTTTCATTGGAGCCCCTGTTCTTAGGGAGCTTACATTCTAGTGGGGGGAGACAGAAATGAAGAAATAAATGAGATAGTTTCATAATTGAGGAGGGGGGTGGTCAACTCTGCTGATTGTCCTGAGAGGATGAATAAGTGGATGATAGAAAAGATGGCCTTCATTTTGGGTGACCTTCAGAATAATTTGAATGGAGCAGCAGGGACAGAAGTTTGATTGAAGGAGGTTAAAGGGAGTAGGGGAGGAGAAATGGAGCTAGAGACTTTAAATCCTTTTATAGTGAAGGGAGCAGAGAAATGAGTCTGTAGGTCATCTGGGGGTGTGTGTGAAGGGAAATGTCTTTTTTTTTTTTTTTTTTAATTAACTGGAAGAGCATAATAGTATTCTGATGGGAGTGATCTGGCGGAGGAAAAGAAGTTGATGTTGCTGCATCAAGGAAACAGTTACAGGATTGGATGCAGAGCACCAATGGAATGGCCTTTCATGGGATCACTTGATCCATGGTAACAGGAGAGAAGGCAGAAAAGATGAGATGAAGCTCCTGGAAAAAGCTCATTTTTGCTTTTTAACAGATTTTTTTATTTTGGAGAATAGCGCTTTTAATATTCGATAGCAAGATTGGATTTTGTGAATTTTTGTAAATATGCTTCTCTACTGTAGCTTTGTAGTTTTGTTAAGTGAATCTGGAACATATTCTTTTTTCCTGAGGACCTTCATATTAAAGCTGAATGGGATTCAACTTGGAACAGGGATGTTTTTGTACCATGAGGCCAAGACCTCAGGTAACTTGGTCATAGACAACTGAGTCCAGAGCTAATTTAACTAGCAATTTTAAGTGAAAATTCACTGGGAAAATGTTTCTATATTGGTTAGGCCTCAGGTATTCCTCTCAGAATTTCTTTTGCAGTTTATCTCCTGGCATATGGATGACAGTCTGGTTCTTGTACAGTTCTAAGACTATATATTTCTCCAAGTTATTTGGAAGTATTTTATTGTGACTACCGTTTAAAAAAAGTTGTGAATTCAGATCTTAAATTAGTTCTTGGAAACTGCTAATTTAAAAGGAATTCCTTTGGGGGAGGGAGTGGGGTATATGGGAATCCCCCTATATTTTTGATGTATCATTTATGGAATCTAAAGCTTCTTTTAAAAATAAAATAAAATGTAAAAAAAAAAAAAAAAAAAAAAAAAAAAATTCCTGGCAGAAAATATCATATGAACTTGTTTCTACTGAATAAAAAGCATTTAAGCATTTCTATGGCCATTCTTCTGTACTTAACAGACTTTTGGGATTTTTGTTTTGTAGGGTTGATAACTAATATAAGACAGAAGAGAAAGATGTCATTCCGTAAAGGTATGCTCTTTCTACAAGTTTTCTTGTTCTTACACCTGGTCAAAAGGTAAAGAGACATAATGCAGGTTTTTTCGCCTTCTCTATTTCAGTAAACATCGTCATCCTGGTCCTGGCCGTGGCTCTCTTCTTAGTAGTTTTGCACCATAACTTCCTTGGCCTGAGCAGTTTGCTAAGAAATGAGGTTTCAGGTATGGCAGCCTTTACTAACGAATGCCTTGGTACCCATTGAGGACCTGGCTTTTCCTGTGTCCCATATCCTCAGTTATATTACTATGTTAAAGGAAGAAAGTTTGCTTCTCAGTCTTACAAAAGCTGTTAGTGGTTCTAGGAAGAAGCATGGTGGGCACTCACTGTGCTCTTGTGGCAATCCCCACTTTTCTTCTCCCTCTTGTGCAGTCATTTGCCAATGATTTGAGCTGATAAGATTCCTTCTCACCAAAGCTAAGACAGTAGCAGAGCCTCTGTGGGCCGCCACTGCTTACACCTCAGCTGGGCAGGGCTTCAAAAGGTGGAGGCAAGTGAAACAGGCTGATTCTTTTTTTTTTTTTTTTTACCGGGAGGTCCCGGGGATTGAACCCGGGTCCCTCCATATGGGAGATGGACGCCCAACCAGTTGAGCCACATCCGACCCCATCAGGCTGATTCTTGATGTCTGCTCTCTTCACTGGAGTGTCAGTCTGTTATTTTAACTTTTTTTTTTGAGGTACCGGGGGCCAGGGATTGAACCCCAGACCTCGTTTGTAGGAAGCCAGCACTCAACCACTGAGTCACACAAGCACCCGAGTTGGTTTTTTCATGTTTTGCCTGTTGTTTTTAGGAGGAACCAGAAACCGAACCTGGGTCCTCCCATGTGGGAAGTAGGCACTTAACCACTTGAGCCACATTTACTCCCCTGTTACTTTTCTTTAACCTGTGGAACTGCATCAGTAAAACAAAACCATAATGTCTTGTCATTTAATCAAAACAATCACTTTATGGTGTAATTCCATTGGCAGTTACTTTAAATTAGTCCTTCATACTGTTTTGCCTTGGTATTGAGGGATGTTTGAGGCTTGAGGGTGTTTGTCAAAAATCATTTTTGGATTACCACCTACGTATTTGCCAGAGGAGGAAGAGAACAACAGCTTTTCCTGCCTTTCATTGAGTGCTGACAGCATTTTTTAACAATGTGCGTGTGTGTGTATATGTATATCTTTAAAGTAATGCATATACCTGGTAGAAAAATTTATGAAAAATAGAAATAGCATTCGAGCTCCATGAGGGCAGTTTTGTTCACTGCTTTATCTCCTATGCCTCTGAACGGTGGCTGGTATGTAGGAGGTGCTCAGTAAATATTAACCGAATGGTTTCATCACCTGGAGTCCACTGTTATTAAAATTTTGGTTTAGTCTCATCCAGTCTTTTTTTTCTGAGTATATTTCAATACAGTTGAAATTGCACTACATAAAAATTGTATGACATGTTTTTCTATGTAACTATATTCTAAATATGTCACTGATAGTAAAAATTCTTTATATATAATTTTAATGATATATAGTTTAAGTAAAAACTTCCTTTAATACAATGACTTGCAAACTTTTTTTGATGGTGAGCCTACAATAAGAAAGGAATTACTTACAGAAACACACATACACATATATTTGTTCATTATCTGTCTACCTCCCATTATGGTAGGGATGTGTGTCTGTTTTATTCATGACTGTAACCCCAGTACCTAGAATAAGTGCACACAGTAGGTACTCAGTATTGAATGAATGAGTAAATGAATAAATATATTGTAAAAGGCAAAAAGGTTCACAGAATACTTGAACTTGTTGTGTGCAGTGCACTGATATTTTCTACTCTAAATCAATTTTCTATTCCAATCCAGGAACTTTTCCTATTCAAATTGACTGTGACTCACTAGATTGATTTCATGTCTATTTATGGGACATAATTCATGATTTGAAAGACACTGATTTAGTCTGTTTCTGGGTTTTTATAATTATAAAAATGTTCACTTTGGCTGCCTTTCAGATTTTTGTCTTTAAGAGAGGCAGTAGGGGAATTATTTAGTCACAGGCCATGAACCTGGTTAAGGCTCTGTATACAAATTGCCAAAACACATTCCAGAAAAGTTATACTCCCACCAGTATTGTTATCAGAGTGCTGTCAGCATATTTTTTTACATGTTTTTTCTGCTGTGCCAAAAGCTTAGTTTAGATATAGGAAAACTCAATTTCTGGGCCATCTGGCTCATGTCCAAATGGGGTTGAGAATGAGGTAAATCAGGACCATCATCCTCACCTTACCTCTTTCCATGCCTTGGGCTCCCTAGCAAAAGCTCATCAGGTTGTTTGAATCATTGCCTTCCTTGTTTGTGTTCTCTGCAGATTCAGGAGTTGTGGGGCTTCAGCCTATAGACTTTGTCCCAAACGCTCCCCAACATGTCATAGATGGGAGACAAGAGGAGATTCCTGTGGTCATCGCTGCCTCTGAAGACAGGCTTGGGGGTGCCATTGCAGCCATGAACAGCATTCGGCACAACACTCGCTCCAATGTGATTTTCTACATTGTTACGCTTAACGAGACAGTGGACCATCTCCGGTGAGCTGTGGGCCTGACGCCTCTTTTCAGAGGATAAGCTAGAGCAGTTTGGTTGCCATTTTCCCCATGTTTTTTCTAAACACTTGCGTTTATAACATATACAAACTGCACATGACATGTTTTTCCCATTTGATTTTATCCCATGATAGAAACAAATATAAGGAACTTGTGCCAGAATGTAAATCATCTGTGTCACTCTGCACATTAAGTTCAGCTGCTAATTTTTGATAAGACTTTCTCAATGAAGAAAGTATCCTGACACAAGCTCATTATCTCACAGACATTCTTGGAGACCAGAATTAGGTCTAGAGTGGAAACAGATTTGGGAGGAATGGCAGGGTAGTGGGGTGAAATTGTAAACACAGACCCTGATCCTGGCCCACAAACCGAGTGATAGGGGTAACATTACCTAACCCCTCCAAGCCCATTTCCTCATCTGAAAATGTTCGGTGAAAATACCCAACTTAAAGGATTGTTGTGTGAAATAAATAAGAAAATACACACCTACCACAAGTAATAGCTCAGTAAATGATCTTTGCTACTTGCTGTTGTGATGAATAGAAATCCAATCTGATAGTCTCATCTATGTTCTGAAAATGCTCTGGATTAAGAGTTCCAGAGTTTAACTGTTTAAAGAAACAGCTTTTCCAGTGCATTAAAAGGCTGTCAGTGGTGTTGGGAGAACTGGATATCTATAACCAAAAGAATGAGAGAGGACCCCTATCTCACCCCCTATACAAGAATCAACTCAAAATGGATCAAAGATCTAAATATAAAAGCCAGGACCATAAAACTACTGGAAGAAAATGTAGGGAAACATCTTCAAGACCTTGTAGTAGGTGGTGGTTTCTTGGACCTCACACCCAAAGCCCGTGCAACAAAAGAAAAAGTAGATAAATGGGACCTCCTCAAAATTAAACACTTTTGCACCTCACAGGACTTTGTCAGAAGGGTGAAAAGGCAGCCAACTCAATGGGAAAAAATATTTGGAAATCATATATCTGTTAAGGGTTTAATATCCAAGATATATAAAGAGATGTTACAACTCAACAATAAAGGGAATCGGCTGTGGCTCAATCAGTAGGGCTCCCGTTTACCATATGGGAGGCCCCGGGTTTGGTTCCCAGGGCCTCCTGGTGAAGGCAAGCCTGCCTGCGCAGCGTGGTTAGCTGACCCAGCGAGCACAAGCAGCAAGGGGGGGATAAATGAATAAATAAAAATAAAATCTTTAAAAAAAAAAAACAATAAAAAGACAAATGACCCAATTAAAAAATGGGCCAAAGACTTGAATAGACATTTCTCCGAAGAAGAAATACAAATGGCAAAAAAACACATGACGAGATGCTCAACATCACTCACGATTAGGGAAATGCAAATCAAAACTACAATGAGATATCATTTCACACCTATCAGAATGGCCACTATTAAAAAGACAGAACTACAAGTGTTGGAGAGGATGTGGAGAGATAGGAACACTTCTTCACTGTTGGTGAGAATACAGGATGGTACAACCACTATGGAGGACTGTTTGGCAGTTCCTAAAGAAGTTGAATATAGACTTGCGACGTGACCCTGCAATACCACTGCTGGATATATACCCAGAAGAACTGAGAGCAGTGACACGAACAGACATCTGCACACCGATGTTCATAGCCACATTATTCACCATTGCCAAAAGTTAGAAACAACCCAGGTGTCCATCAACAGATGAATGGATAAACAAACTGTGGTCTCTTCACTCGATGGAATATTATGCAGCTGTAAGAAGAAATGAAGTCATAAAGCATATGGCAACATGGATGAACCTGGAGGACATTATGTTGAGTGAAGCAAGCCAGACACAAAAGGACAAATACTGTATGAATGCATTACTATGAACCAAATATATTGCGTAATATAGTTTGACTCAAAAAAAAAAAAAAGGCTGTCAGATTTCTAAAACATTTCTGCCCTATGGCTTTCTCCATGGTTCATGCTTAGGGAGGGCAAAGCTTTTGCTGTGGGGGTTATGATGAATTATTTTTCCTTATTTTAAAAAACTTAAGAACCCGTCTAAAATTATATAGAAACAAACATGGAATTAAAATGGAATGCAAAAACATTGTGTCCACAAAATTCTGATTTGAAATGGCCCTAGGAAAAATGCGGTTATCCTTGAGGAAACATTGGCTTTTCTCTGGGCAGACCCTTTGACTCCAGTGGAGAAACTGCTGAGGGTCTCCAGTGTGAAGGAAGTGAAGCTGATTCTCAACTTTGGGATGTTCTCAATCCTATCGTCTCTCTACAGCAGTTTTTGTGTTCGAAGGATGATCCCAAGTGTGAGCCACAGCCGCTTCCCACCTATAGACTCTTGGTTCTGGGCGGCATTTTGGTGGGAACACCCTTATTTTAGATGCAAGACTAAGGCTTAGAGAGGTGAAAGGGCTCAAAGACACTGGTTGGGTGTTCTTTTTTATACTGTGCCCTCAGTGGAAGGCACAAAGGCAAGGATATGGTTTGGGGACATGATTTAAATTTGGGTGCTTTACCTTCAATAGGTCCTGGCTCAACAGTGGCTCCCTGAAAAACATCAGGTACAAAATTGTGAACTTTGACACCAAACTTCTGGAAGGGAAAGTAAAGGAGGATCCTGACCAGGGAGAATCCGTAAAACCAGTGAGTTCCATACATCTTTGTACCTGGGAGAATTATTAGGAAATGACTGGAATACCTAGATAGCTGTAGACAATTCCTTGAGGACCAAGCCTGGACAGTTCTAAGTCCTTTCGCCATCTTCTCCTGCATGAGTCCTGAGAGCATGCTGGAAATTTCTATGTAAATAAAAGGACAGTCACTGACCTACACTATGCCAATGACTATTGTTTCCTTGTCTACAGTTAACCTTTGCGAGGTTTTATTTGCCAATTCTGGTTCCCGGTGCGAAGAAGGCCATATATATGGATGATGATGTAATTGTACAAGGTACCAAAGAATATCACTTTGTTCTCCATCCACAGTACAAGCTATAGCAGTCAATTTATTTATGGTATCCTATTAAAGAGCACCTTGTATGGAGAAGTGGGAACAAGGAATCTTGAGGTAACTGAAAATTATCATCATACCCTATATTTCAGGTGATATTTTTGCCCTTTACAATACACCACTAAAGTCAGGACATGCAGCTGCATTTTCAGAAGATTGTGACTCAACTTCTACTAAAGTTGTCATCCGAGGAGCAGGAAATCAGGTAAATTACTTATTATTCACTGCACACATTCCCCCTTCATTATATAGGTTAGCAGAAAAGGGGTGGCAAATTCAGAGAACTGCTTTAACTCTTTCCTGCTGCCTTTCACATTTCCTCAATTATTCCATCCCCAAACTCAAGCCTGCTTTCCTTTCGATTAGTTCATGGACTTAACATAATAACTCTTTGAACATGTGACTTGAACTTGGAATCCCAAATGTCACTATTTGCTTTATATAGAAGCTTTTAATAATCATAGGCAATTTTAACGTTTTTTTCCTTCACTGACTGTAAAGTTTGTTCGAAACAGTAAACATATATATCCCCATTTGTGTTTTCAGTACAATTACATTGGCTATCTTGACTATAAAAAGGAAAGGATTCGTGAGCTTGCAATGAAAGCCAGTACCTGCTCATTTAATCCTGGAGTTTTTGTTGCAAACCTAACAGAATGGAAAAGACAGAATATAACCAACCAGCTGGAAAAATGGATGAAACTCAATGTTGAGTAAGTATGCACTACCCTAGAGGTGAAAGTGCTTGTATTCAACTCTCGGGCTTTGTCAGCAGTCTTGACTAACAGCTTATATTGTTATCTGTCCCGCTGAGGGAGGGATTGTATAGCAGAACGCTGGCTGGCAGCATCACAACACCCCCTCTGCTGATCGTATTTTATCAACAGCACTCCACCATTGACCCAATGTGGAATGTCCGCCACCTTGGTAAGTAGAATTAGCCAAAGGCCTAAGCTAATGACGGATTTATAATTATCTAAATTTAGCTTCAGGGATGGGATATATCCAATTTCTCTTATGTTTTCTGCACAATCTGGTTTTGCAATGCCTTGTGACTGACTGGTACCATCATTTTCTCTCAATGGTAAGGCTCCAGTGCTGGAAAACGATATTCACCTCAGTTTGTAAAGGCTGCCAAGTTACTCCATTGGAACGGGCACTTTAAACCATGGGGACGAACTGCTTCATATTCTGATATTTGGGAAAAATGGTATATCCCAGATCCAACAGGCAAATTCAGCCTAATTCGAAGACATGTGGAGATCTCAAAATATAAAGTAAAAATTTTAAGTGACTAGCATTTCTCAGGAAATCCTGGAAGATAGTAACATAGCTGCTTGGGCTCTTCAGCTGGGTAAAGATCCCGAGCTGCCCTATGCCCAGTCTTGCAGTCAGCCTCCCAGATCAACTAGAAATGTTTCCATCTGCTTTACCAAGTGTTTTCTTACTATGGGGGGAATGGACTGATACAGCTAGCTAGTAGCCTGAAAATTGCTACTTGGTTTTAATCTTGTAACCTGTGGCCTGATCTGTAAATCTGTAAATAAAATGAAACATACGGTTTTTCAATTTCTGATTTTTTGCTTCCAGAGTTTTTTTTTTTTTTTTTACAGAATTCATACATTCTAAACTACCTGGTTCTTTTAAGAAGTACCTCATCATATGATACATATTCACAAAATTTACACAGCTTATGTCATAGCATAACATTGGTATATTATACATAACAGGACAGTTTTGTGGTCTGCTCAAAATGTTAATTTCCTATAGAGGCCTAGGCTGTTACACATAGTCTGTACTGAAGTCATAAGCGTCATCTTCCTCTTCGGGCATTTTACTCAAGACATCCCTTGCTTCTTGATTACATAACTGTTCACCTACATTGGAAGCAAATAAAGTAAGGTTAAAAACAAAACAAAATGGTGAAAGTGATTTTATGCTATGATGCTGTTAGAAAAAATTCCTCTACCCTAGGCTCACCTGCCTTAGATTCCTCAGGCAGTGCCTCCTCTATCTCTTCTGGAGGAAACATGTCTGTGCCCTTTTCCTTGGAGCAAAGAAAACAGTGCTGGATTAGCCTATGGCAATTAATGTTAGTTGCAGGACAGCTGGAGGATAATATAGGGAATGAATAACAATTTTCATAGTAGATGAGGATTATTAATATAAATACAGGAATATTTTTCTATTACAAAGTTAAAAACCTGGTGATATATATATATAACTAATGTAATTCATGGTCTATAGTTAACATCACTAATGTTTTTGTAGCAAAGTCAAAGTTGGTACTGTATTATTGCTAAAGGTAAAAAAATATATATATATATGGTGCTTAGTTCTGTGAAATATGAATAAGATTAAACATTTTTTCCTTTTTTAAATAAGGAAACCTTGACTATGTCATTTAATCTGTGTATCTTTCTGAAGAGTTAATTGAGCTAAAAGTGCCTGGACAGTACATTTTGGGAGTAATGCTTCCATTACTGCTTTAAAAAACCAAAAACCAAAACAAAACCAACAAAACAAACACACTTTTATTTTTCTAGTCTTACAAAATACTTTCCACCTTCAGCCCCTTCCCATTTGTCATACATTACAACGATGGAAAACTTTAAAAAAAAAAAAAAAAAAAAAAAAAAAAAACTCATGGAGAATGCACTTACATCAGCTTCTTCACCATCAACACTTTCCTGGTCAATGTCCTTGTTGTCATCCTCCTGCTTCCTCTCTTTGTATTTGGGCAATTCCTCAGGTATGTCCTTTTCCTCTAATATTCCATTTGTCAGACCCGAAGACTGGAAAAGGATGCTACTGGCTAAAGGAGGGCCCCTGATGGCTAGGAAGGGAAGACAGCCCTTGTAAACAGATGAGACCCTGACTGGCCTGTCAGCCAATGGAGACAATAGCAACACACAAGCCTTGCTCACCTTGAATGCTGTGTGCATTGTTCTTTTCAAGTTCTTCCAGATTAAAGCCCCACTTCATGTTTGCCACAGTACTCTCATTAAAATGTGGAGAAGGAGTCCAGGATATAGGGGGCTGACAATAGAAACCTAAGGTGGCCCTGGTATTAAAAACCGTATTTGTCAAAACAATGAGTTCCGCTATTCTAGGCAGTCATGAAAAGGTCAATATAAAGATGCCTTACCCTGTCCATTCAGACCATAGCAGTTTGGCAGCACCTTCCACATTTGGGCTTCCACCTTTATGGTACAGTCCTCTTCTCTGAGCAAGTGAAGTAAAAAACGCTAGAGAATTCTTATAGTCTGGAACAGTAAATTTCAATACTACCTTAAAAAAAAAAACCACAACAAAAAAGCCTGTCACTCTTTAGCTCCATGACCTTGGACTAGTCTGGGCCCTAGTTTCCACTTGTGCAAAGGGTCAAACCAGAAGACAAAATCCCCAGAGAATGTTAGGACTGCAAAGGCTTATTTAAGTTTTTACTTAATAGATTTGGGGGGGGGGGGGAGAGCGGAGGAGTTAACAGCTTTATTGAGATACAGTTTACATAGCAAAAATTCACCCATTTTAAGTGTATAATTCAGTGGTTATTAGTATATTCATACAGTTGTGTAGCCATCACCACAATCCAATTTTAGAATACTTCTATCACCTGTAAAAGAAACCCTGTACCCCATTAGTATTCATTCTACATTTATTTCTACCCCAGCCCTAGCTAACCACCAATCTACTGTCTGTCTCTATATATTTGCTTTTTCTGGACATTTCATATAAATAGGATTTTGGATTTTATCCCATGGAATAGTGGAACAAATGACCACAAACTAAAATTAAAAATGTTTTTACATTGTGGTACTGACATCAAGATGATGAACAGATCAGCAGAAGAGAATTCAGAGTCCAGAAATAATCCCTAACATTTGTGGTCAATTGACTTTTGACGAGGATGCCAAGACAATTCAATGAGGAAAAGTCTTCAACAAATGCTGCAGGAACAAATAAATTATCCACGTGCAAATGAACAAAGTTGAACCCCTTCCTCGTGCTATACAGAAAAATTGACTCAAAATGACCACAGATCTAAATGTGAAGAGCTAAAACTATGAAACTCTTGGGAAAAAACACAGGGGTAAATCTTAGTACCTCAGATTAGGCAATAGTTTCTTAGATGTGACATCAAAAGCACGATCAACCAAAGAAAATAATTTGGACCTCATCAAAATTAAATTTTGTATCAAAGGACACCATCAATAAAGTTAAAGACCACCCACAGAATGGAAAAAAATATTTTAAAATTACTTATCTGGTAAGGGAAATTTGTACCTAGAATATATAAAGAACACTTACAACTCAATAAAAAGGCAAATAGCCCCAATTAAAAAGGGGCATATGGTCTGAATACAGTTTTTTCTCCAAAAATACCATGATTAGCTATTTAGGGAAACACAAATTGAAACCATAATGGGACAGTACTTCCCTTCCACTAAGGTGGCTCTGATCAAAAAAAGGGGGAAATGAAAAGTGTTGGCAAAGATGTGGAATATTTGGCAACATTACTCACTGCTGATGGGAATGTAAAATGGTGCAGCCGCTACGGAAAACGGAGTTAAATTGTTACAATATGCCCTAGCAATTATATTCCTAGGAACATACCTAGAGAAAACACATCCATACAAAAACTTGAATGGGTAACCATATATAGTAATTTATACATACAATGGAATGCTATTAGCCACAAAAAGGAATGAAGTATTCATCCATACTACATGCATGAACCTTGAAAACACACTAAGTGGAAGAAAGTCACAAGAGGGCATGTGTTTTATGATTCCACTGACACAAAATGTCTAGAAGAGTCCAATCTCTAGACAAATCAGTAGTTGACTAGGGATGGGGGCTAAAGAAAGATGGGGAATGAGTGGAAATGGGTACAGGGTTTCTTTCTAAGGTGATGAAATGTTCTAAAATTTACAGTGGTGATGGTTACATAACTCTGAATATATAAAAACCACTGAATTTGAGTGGATTGTATGGTATATGAGTTATATCTTAATAAAACTGTTGAAAAGATAAGCTTAGGTGGAAATTTAGTTCATCACAAGTAGCAACCACCTCTACAATTTTTGTTATGTTTATAGTTCTAGGAGAATCGTATATGATATTTTTTAAAAAGGACCAGGCACCAAATCTCAGAATATTCTGCTGATGAAGATTAAATATTAAATGGTGGTAAGGCACACAAAGAGTTTTTTTTTTTTTTTTTTTTACCTGTCGAGTGTCAGCCTTTGACAGGATGGCACTGGCAGCCTCCACTGGTTTTATTACTTCAATACTCGCAGGACTTCTCAGTGCAAGTGCAGTGGCAGAGTTAAGTGGAGACACGATCAAGCTGGGGCTGTCTATGATTGTGATCTGTTTGTCCAAGAGGACAACCTGCATGCTCCTGGAAGAAGAGAAATGAAATGGTAATCAAAGGTGCCACCAATTCTTTTAGAGGGCAAGAGACAGAACTTGAAGCTCAGGGTTGGATTGAACAAACTCAGCACAGTCAGTCAGATCCAGTTTATCATCACTTGCTTCATATTTATTTGAAACCCAGTGTGCCCTCCCCTTGTGAAGAAGAATACTCCATGTTATATCTTATGGACCTAACATGCTGTTTCTTCTGCCATTAATATTTTTTTCCTCTTCTACCTGGCAAACTTTGATTCATTTCAACTGTCACTTCCTCTGAAGCAGCTTTACTCTTTCTGAATCTATTTGGATTATATGTCTTTCAAATTATATTGTGGGCAGCTGTCTCACTCCAATCAAACTTCCCCAAAGCCAAGCATTGGTTTCATACTCTTCATTTCACTGAAAGCTTTAAATATAAAGTTGTCTTTCTCAAGATACCCAGAGTACAATTATACATATACATTTACAATAAAATATTGCCATTACATTATAACTCAACTTACCTCGTAAGCCCCATGGATACACCCACATTGCATATCCGTTCTTGTTTTAAGCTATTGATAATGCTGCTTTTTCCCACGTTTGGGAAACCTACAAACAAACAGGGAATTCACAGATACACAAGGTTTTTTTATGTGCTGGTAATTATAAAATTTCCACTGCTGGATTTTATGTATGCCTGTTATTTAGAGCAAGTTCAGAGTTCAATCTAAGCATCTCCACTTCAACACTAAGACCAATCTTAGCTTCTTCATTTCTTACCCAAGTAATGAAAGAACTATTAAACCAATTCAAATGGGTTAAGAATCGTCAGAAGCTAATGCCCCACAATGTCCAGTCACAACAAAGAACCGAATGAAGCAGCCAAGTCTTCTTGGCTAAATACTGTGGCACTTCAGAAATGAGAAGTACTGAACTGAATAAACTCACCAATTACTCCAACCTGAATGGCTTTGCCGTAAATCTCCTGAAAACTTCGAAGAAGCTTCCAAAGGCTCTCTTTCCCAAAGCAGACTTCACTTTTGAATGGAGCAGCTTTTTTCTTTACCTTCACACATATTCCAAGTTATTAGTTTGACTACATCTGACACCTCATAAGATAAAATCCAAACAATCTGGCTCCAGAGCCTAGCTCTTAATTACCATGTTCTACTGCTTTTCAAATCATCTCTTTGGAAGAAATCAGAGTTGGATCTTGCAGTTTTTCATTTTTCTATCAAGATTTTGTACTCATCATATTTCAAGTCCCAAGTAAGAACCACACTCTCCACCACTAACAGTAAAAGGTACCTTGATTATCTTCCCTTTGTCCTTCAGGTTTGTTGAGGCTCTGAACACCACTGTTGGCAATTCTTTCTCCAAATAACTTAGCCAGCTCTCCAAATTCTCCTTTGGCACCAGATCTGGTAGTAATCAGAAGACAGATGCTCTAATTTGGCCATTTTGTGGAGATGAATGAGCAAGATTTTGTAAACTATATGTTTTTCTTTAAGTATTTAACTGTCTAAGAGACAGTGTAAGCTCCCTATTATGCTGCCTTATCTTCTTTTTCAAAAAAAATATTTTTACTATTTTTAAAAAGATACTTAGATTACATAAAATGTTACATAAAAAAACAAGGGATTCTGCCTTATCTTCTTAACAGAGCCCAACGTAGTCTGTATTTCCTCACCATCCCTCCCCCCTTTCATGGCTGAGTTTACTACTAGATTCTAACCTTACTAACCCTAGAGCTAATCCTGTTTCCAGAATTTACCCTCAGCTAACAGCCATTTGTTTCCTGTCCACAACAGTATTTTAGAAACCATTCCTACTTTCTGCTTTCAGGTCTCTGTTCTGGTTTTCCCTGTTATTGCTCAAGCCCAGATATACAAGAATGCATGTTATTTAAATATTATACAGGTTCTAATTTATCTAGTTCCTGAACAGAGTCAACATTGTGTAGGTATGGGGAATTTGGCACAAAGTCATCACTTATGCTAAATATACCATATATTAAGGTGAAGACAGAAACTTACAATCTTAAATAAGACAAGGTAAGTACTGAATAGCAAAAGAAGAGCAGAAACCAGCTGAATCACTTGTGGAAAACACCATCTCCCTATTGCCCAGCACTATTTTTGACAACCAGAGAGCAGAGCACATGTACTGGTTTAACTGAGGTCAGAGTTGGATCTTACCAGTCTTCAGTGACAATCAGACTGTTCAGATATTTTCCTCATACCTCAGCACATGCAAGACCAAGGGCATCCCTTTTACTCACCTGATTTATTTAATACAAGTACCAGCTTTTTCTGTCCACCCTGGACAATGGCCTCTTCTATCTGGGGACACCTGCAACCAAGAGGATCTCTGGCATCCAATACCTCCAGCACAACATCTGAGGCCTCAATCACCTGCAAGGCACAGAACAGAACCATATCATTTGCTCTGGGAATACCTTTAACACAAGTGTGCTGGCATTATCCACTGTGAAACTGAGTGAGTTCAGAGTTGGATCTCATGTCTTCACTTTGTATGAAGAATGTTTTTATGTTCATCATTTCTCACACATGAAAAGTAAAACATACAGGCTTACACAGGGGCCTCCAGCCTCTCTTCCAAGTGGATTTTATAACTGTAACCCCACCCCCACCCCCAAACACCTGAATGTACAATCCTCCCTCTACAGTTTGATAGGCCCCCATGAGCCTGCCAAGAGCTGCTGAGAAGCATAACCAGGTTCTACCCACAGGGAGGAATGAGCTTGGTAAAGAGCGGGTCCAGGATAGCAGCGCTGAGGAGCACTGAACGGAGGAAAACACCTTCTTGACTCCCTTCAACTTTGGTTTCCATGGCATGCTAGAGACCCTTATTTTAACATTGCTTACTCCCAAAGTATTATCCTCAATCTTAAAAGCCACTGTCAATGCGAGGTTTGTGTCTCTAAAAGTCATTTTTATAAACCATACTCCTTTTCAAAAATTTAATACCAGTGGGAAAAAAGTTCCTTTAGCTAAAGGTAACAGGAAAAGCATTAGCTAAGATAAGGCAACCTCCTGAGGGACTCTCCCACCTTTACAAGATTGGTGTCTCACAGGCAGGAAAGAGGAACAATTCTATTCTTTTAAACCTAATTACCATTTTTAGACACTAACCTAGACTAAGATACCTTTTTAAGTTCCTGACAATATAACTTCTTTGGATTCTGTTTGCCGGACTTGGCTTTTTTCTTTGCTTTGTGCTGCTCAAATTCCTAGATGATAAAAACAAGGGGAAAATATCATAAAATTAGAAGTACAACAGTTGTACCCAGTTTCCTATTTTCCATGGCTGACTAAAAGGCACTGATATTTTAAGCAGATAAGCCAAAACCTTAACTCAGTCTTTTTCTTAAGAGGCAAAGCACACCTCACCCTGCATATGTGCTTGTACTTGTTTATCACAACTTTACCTTTCATTTAGAGACCAAATCATACCTCCTTCACAGGATCCCCATTAGATGACTTAACATCAAGATCAGCTTCAAGTTTTCTTTTCTTTTCTACTTCCTTCTGTCTGTCAAGTTTCTGCTGCTGTTTTAGTTCTTCAAGCTGTGTTCAAGCCATAAGAGAAACGGATTAAGGCAGAGTGATTTGATGTTACCTTGTTGTTGTTTTTTTCCAAAAAAAAAAAAAAGTTTACCCACAGTCACTGAAAATTTCATCAACTATATCTTACCCGCTGTTTCCTTAGCTCAGCTTCCCGAAGAACAGCCTCCTTGAAGGGAGCACTGCTTGGAACTCCTGGGTCTTTCCTAGGTTTCTTCCGTCCCCGTTTTTTGGCTTCCTTCCTCAATTTTCTACGATGTTCCCGTACCTATTGTATTGAAAATGATGTAACTATACCAAAACATCTTCCTACTTTAATTCATGTGAAAATACAATCTGGCCAAAGTTTAGTGATATTTGCAAAATGACCTAGAAAAATGAGTTCTAATTGGGGGAGTTACAATATACATAAGTATATATAAAATGGCAAAAATAGAATAACCATGTGTCCATTTTCTCTCTTTGTAAAGAACTTTCTTATCCCCAAATTAGGACATTTTCTCACAGCTATACCCAAGATGCCTATTCAACCCCTATTTCCCGAGGCTAAATGTTATTAACTCAGACTTCCCCATGTATCTGAGCGATGGGGCAGCAATCAGCATAACATCGTCGCCCTTGGTATAGCTCTTCCATGCACAACACCTACCTTTTTTTGGATTTTATACCGCTTATGGCAGGTCATGCGTTTACTTGCTTTCTTTAACTCTACAAAGAAAAACATTACGAAAGGATTAGACACAAACTATCAGTTTTAAACATCAATTTTAAACCTAAAATTAAGAATCATCTGGACAGCTAAAAAAATACAAGTCACTCTCAAATCTCGCTTGCCTCTCCTACTCTTGCCCCATTAAACTAGCATTATACGCTGGAACGTACTCCACCAAAGCAATAACTGCTTCGCTCAAAAAACCATGAATCACAAGACGAGGCAGGCGCGGAACAGTAATTTTGGGAAGCAACTCCCAGCTCTCTCCCGGGCCGGTATGCACGTGGCTGCAGAAAAGGCTGGGCCCGAAACCTCGCTCAGACGCTCCTCACGAGACTAACCCAGCCTTCTTTGAGCACTTTGGGCCCGCAGGTCGGCGGGATCGACGTAGGGCCTACCCACGCTTGGGACCAGCGGCCTACCCGCTCTTCCCCCACACAACAAGCCGTGGAGGAGGGGGACCCGGGTGGGTCCGACGGCCAGAAGAGAGGGGGACGTCTCTTCCTCTGCCCGCCCCCAGACCCCACTCACTCGGCCGCTTCATTGTGGCGGTGGGGACGGTAGGGCCAGCAGCGACGACCTCTTTCCTCCAGCGCCACGTGCGAAATGAGCCCACAGGAACCCGTCACGCACTCACGCTACCGCCGTAAAGCGCGCCACCGCCACCCCGCGTGCGCGCGCACGCAGGGTCGCGCGGAGCCGGGCTCGCTTGGCGACCGCGGGGCTGGCTTTACGGCGGCGCCGGGAGGGGTGAGGGCGGCGAGGGCGGCGGGTGCCGGAGAGACGGCGGCGGCCGCGGCGGAAGGAGCAATAGCAGCAGCCGTGGCGGCCACGGGGCGGGGCGTGGCGGTCGGTGACCGCGGCCGGGGCTGCAGGCGGCGGAGCGGCTGGGTAAGGCCGGGCCCGGGCCGGGCGGGGCCGCTCCCCCTGGGCCGGCTGCCGGGCCTTTGTGTGGGCCCGGGCGGGCGGGAGCGGCAGCGGAGGCCCCGCCCCGGCTGTGGGGACGCGCTGGTCCGGCTGGGCGCGCGGGGCGGGGCGGGGCCCGGCGGCGGGCATGGGGACTGGCCGGGCAGCGTCGCCGCACCTGCTGGCCGGGACAAAGGCGCACAGCGGCCGGGCAGCTCCCGGTGCCCAGCTCTCCCGCCCCCGGCGGCTGGCGGAGAGCTCGCCGCGGGTTATCTTCGAAGCTGTCAACGTTTCCTTTAGTCCCGGTCCCAGTGACAGGTCGGGACAGTCGTTCCTTTCCTTTGCCGGCCAGGGCCTCCTTTTTGTTGTTCCTTCTTGTGGGTTCGGACACACACGCTCCTAGTGATACATTTTTTTTTTTTTTTTTTTACGCTTTACAGACGACCGTTTCAGACCGTGTGTTTTTATCAGTGAGGCCAGATATTTCAGCTCTTACCTGCAACATCACAAAGATTGGGGCTTTTTGTAACTGTACATTTCCTGGTCTTAAATATCTTCCCAACTCTTACTATTTTTTACTGAGAAGCATAGTTTTGTTATTATAGGGAAGATATTAGGAGCAGAAAGAGTGGAAAAAATATTAAAGAATCCTGAAAAGCAAATGACAAATACACGGTATTGGATTTAGAAATTCTTACTATAACTGCAGAAACATACCTTAGAGTAAAGCATTTTAGTTAACTTTTTTTTTTTTTAAACAAACTAGGGCTCCTCAAAAATGATTGATTCTTAGGTGGTTTCTTTTTTCCCAAGTATAATTTCGAAGCAAACAGGGCTCAGAACAAATATAAAAGGCTCATATAGTTTTTGCTTTATTTCTCACTAAGAGATTGCCTATATTTTTATTTTAAGACCAAAATGGAAGATTGGAAAGTGTTTTTTGAAGAGGTATTTCAGATTGAAACAGGCGGAAATATGTGTTGTGGATAGTTGGAAAGACCTTAATCTCTCTCTGACTTTGGGAGTGTACACGGTGCCTCAAATATTATTATTTTACCCAAATTCCCCAAATTAATAAATTATGAAATATCCCTGTGATAGATTATTATCAAACCATTAAACTCATTTGGAAAAATCTTCACTAAGATAAAACACCATTTGGAAGAATCTTCCCTAAGATAACCCCTGACCAGCTGCAAAATAACAGATATAGTTTCTCACTTTTGTTTTTTTTTTTTAAAAAAAAAAACGGGTAATTAAGGCATAGAATAAATACTGAAAGCTCTAAACATCAATGTTAAGGGTGGTTAGGAATGTGAGTGATTTTTTTTTTTTCTTTGAGCCTTCTGTTTTCTAGAGTTTGATTTTATGCATGGGTCTCAGTATTAAGTATTACTAGAAATAGAAGCTAAAGTTTACAAGCTATCAAAATAATGCCATTTGACTACACTGAGTAAATATTCTCCTAGTTGCATGTTATAAAGTTATTCTTTACTGCCCTCTTTAAATTATCATTGGTCATCAGGCTTTTGGATTTTAAGACCAAGTTTAAGAATACTTGGAAGTAAGTTTCAGAATCTATTTGTTTCTTCTTTATGGAAAAAGAATTGCTGAAGGGATGCCCACATGCCTCTTAAACTACACAAATAATCTTTTTGTTTTGTTGTTTTAAAAAAGGTTCCACTTAAGCAAATTTTATAAATGTATTAAAAAAATAAACTGAGCATTCAGTTAAATCAGATACTATTCTATAATAGAAGCCAGGACTACATTAATGAATAAAATCAGAATCTCTACCCAGGGAGCATGTAATCCTAGAGTTGAACTATTTTTATTGTGCTTTGAAGTTTCAAAGTGATTTCAGGTACATAGTTTTCACTGTCACAACAATCCAAGGAAGATAGTATGTTTTACTGTTCCCCTTTTAGGGGTAGAAACATCTGAGTGGTGACTCACACAATATCAAAGAGATAATTAGCGGTAGAAGACCTGGGACTACTATTGTGGTCTTCTCGTCACAATAGCTTTCCTACCAAATTTTCAAAATACTTTTTTTTTTTTTTAGGAGATACCGGGAATTGAACCCAGGACCTCGTATATGGGAAAGCATTCACTCAACCACTGGAGCTACATACGCTCCCCCCTCAAAATACATTTTAAAATGTATGCCTTGGCTAGAGAATGTTTAAAATTATCCTTGTATTGCATCTTGTTTTGTATTATCAATTATGAATGAATGATTCAAGGATTTTTGGTTATTGCATGATCTCAATAATATACATATATGCCAGTAATTTATATATATATATTTTTTGTTATTTGGTTTTCTCTGGATTATTTATAAAGGTAATTCTGAATTTCTGCCATAAGGGTTGAAGGCTTTTTTCTTTAACCTTGGTAAAATTGTATGTGGTATCTCTTTGCAGTGATTAGTAGGATTTTAGGAAAGAAATGTTGCCTTTCTCTGAATTTTTTGGAGGAAGGAGTTTTCCAGACTATTCCCATGAGCCATTCGCAGTTGGTTCCAGTTGCCAGAACTTGGTGTCACACGTGAGTCTCCCACATGTGTTCACTCTGCGTTCCAGCTCGGTGCTTGAACTCTGTTCTTATTGACTGGGCAGGCATGCTTCGCTCCTGGAATTGACAGTCATTTCATGTGAGAAAAGGGGGACTTCAGTGAGACATCTTTAAGTACAAGAAAAGCATTTGGTTTTAAAAGAGAGGAAATAGCTAGTACTGTTAGTACCTGGGCCTTTGCAGAGTTTGTTTTCTAGGTGCAAGAGAACGATATGCCTGTTTTCTCCAGTTCTCTTACCTTTCTTTAGCAGTTCTACTTGAATGTTTTCTATCTATTCGTACTCATTTCTACTCCTTCTGACCCTTCCTTTCTATTTCCCCTTTCTCTGCCTTGTTCTTCTCTTTCAGTTTTGAATATACTAACTCTGAATCAGCACTTCTAAAGCCCTGCCTTCTCCCACTGGCTTCACTTGGCCTTCAGACATAATGAGGAGACTGGCTTTTCGAGGCGCTGGTTGTGCTCTGGTAAAGCTGGTAAATTACTGATCATCTACACCTGCTCCCTTTTCTGTCCTTCCTTACCTTTCCCCTCCATCTTTCTTAAATTTTTGTTATCCTATCCATAAAGAGTCCCTCCTCATGTTCACCAAATTTATTTGTGTCGTTGTCACAGATTATTTACAAAGGATTGGCTCTTAGTTTCTTTATCTTAATGAACTGAAGCCAGGTTATCAGCCTTTTATAAACAAACAAAAATCAACAAAACGTGGCCATCCTTGGCCTAAGCCCTTTGACAATTTTAGCTGGTTTTAGCTAACTGCAAATTACTACACTATATAACAAACCAAAACCTAGAGGAAGGCAACATCATGGTAGGGTCTGTTTTAAAACACTTTGAAAATTATCATGTGGGCTTTAATTTCAAGGAGGAGTTATGAGACTCTCCTTGTTTCTTTGTTGCTTACCAGGATTTTTTGTTTTCTGTTTGTTTTGCTCCTGCTGTCTGCTCCTGGGAGATCCCCAACGCAAGGTTAGATCCCCAACTCTTCTCTCCATACTAGTAACAGGGGCTTTGCTGTTCCCATTCTTGCAGCTACTGGTGTTTTAGGGAAATTGATTATCCATAAATGAATGTGATCAGAATTTTTTCTTTTAGCTTTAGAAAGAGACCTTTGAAATCACAACACACTATTTGGTCCTGTTAAATTCTGTAAGCATTGTGGAACTTTCTTAAGTGTACACCCTTTCCTTTTCCTTGTAACAGACCTTTTCAATAGTGGTTGCATTTCTTGTATTATAGCCAAATTTACACTTACAAATTTGTTTGTGAAGTTGTGTAAAGACTAATTACTTAGTTGGCAGCCTGAAACTGAGAGCACAGAGAAATTGTAATGAAAACTAACAAAGTTGGGGGACAGATGTGGCTCAAATGGTTGGGCGTCCGTCTCCCATATGGAGGGACCCGGGTTCGATCCCTGGGACCTCCCGATTAAAAAAAAAAAAAAAAAAAAAAAAAAAGAAAACTAACAAAGTACAAACAGCTATAATAGTAAGTTATATTTATAAGTAATCAGTGCATTTTTTGCAAGATGCATTAGTTCAGCCACAGGAAAACTCAACCCCAAGACATGAGCTTAAAATATAGACACAAATGCATTCCCCATCTACTTTGTCTTGTTCTGTCCCACTAGAAACAGTCATTTGTCTTAGAAATTTTTTTTTTTTTTTTTTTTTTTTTTTTTACCAGGAGGTACTGGGGATCGAACCCCGGTCTCTCCATATGGTAGACGGATGCTGAACCTCTTGAGCCACATCCGTTTCCCAGAAATTTTTTTTTTTTTTTTTTGCTTATATTATTCGTATTTCTGATTTTGAAGATTGCTGTAGATAAGATCCTATAACAAAAAAAATGTTAAAAAATTTTGGCTTTATGATTTGGTGGTATTAGAAGATGTATTATTTTAATAGTTAGTGGCTATTTAGTCACTGTGTAGATTGATAGTTTTAAAGCTAAACTGGTTTTTACTGCCCTGTCTGTGTTGGACTCATACATTTTATTTTTAGCATTCAAGCCAGGGTGGTTATGATAATATATTGCATTCTTGCAATATGTTTCTTTAATGCTTTAGAATCTAAGGTGTACTTTGCAGATACCAGCATTAAGAATGACACTTTATCACACTCAGTTTTTGTGAAGTCATTTCTAGAGTTGGTGAGAGGAAGGTCAGGAAGAAAACAGGGTAATAGACCCCGGAAAGAAAGATAATGCACACATATTTACGGGCTTCTGAAAGGCCAAGCAGGACCAGAAAGCTCACCTCTGGAGTATTCTTCCAGATCACTTACTGGGGACGATGATTTCAAAGTTCATGGGGAAAAAGTACCTCCTATAACTGAAAAGGAGTCTAGTTTGGATTAACAGAATAGTTTCAAAGCCCAGTTTTGCTACTTCTGAAAAGATACGGCAAATCACATTAAGGGTTTTCCAGTGGATCCTCATTTAATGAATGAAAAAAATTCATCTTCCGTGTGTTACTTTTAGGGTGCATCTGAAATGCTAGAAAGTTAAATGTCTTTTGTCCCCTTAACTTCGTACCACTCATTTGCCTATCATTTTCCATGTCTTGGCCTACCTGTAAAATGATTTTAGTTGTAAGGCACCCTGGGGAAAACAGATGATGAGGCTGCCAACTCCAAAAGCGCCTGGCTGCCTCAGATGCTGAGGGACCATTACCTCCATACTAGTGTACCACTGCAGGTGGGCTGGAAAACTCCAGTCCAGGATCAATTTGAGGCCAGAAGTGCAAGTTGAATCATTCAAAATTGCTATATGCAAATGAGTACACTTTTACTGAATTTGTCGCATCAAAGTTGAAAGGGTAGCATTCTGGTAAGTGAAGAGGCTAAAGCAATAAGGACCAGGACTTCCATTGGAAAAACTTAGAGCTAGCCAAACTTTCTTTACAATAGTTGAAATATCCTTGTAAATGAACCAGAAGCTTGGTGGCAAGTGGCCAGCTAAGGGCTTGGTGGCAGATTCTAAATTTAAATATGAGAATATGGTTAATTTTTTCTTATAGAAGAAGTTGGATTCCATGGGTTCCAAAAGAAGAAGAGCTACCTCCCCTTCCAGTAGTGTCAGCGGGGACTTTGATGATGGGCACCATTCTGTGTCCACACCAGGCCCAAGCAGGAAAAGGAGGCGGCTTTCCAATCTTCCAACTGTAGATCCTGTGAGTAACTTGGATCACACGGTTTCTGCATGCTTTTCCTATGAACCCCCTGAACTTCCTTTAATGGTAAAAAATGGTTAAGATGCAAGGCCCCTCTACCTCATTTTCCTCTTGCTTGATATTCTTTTTTTTTTTTTTTTTTTTTTTTTAAAGATTTTTTTTATTTATTCATTTATCCCCCCCTTGCTGCTTGTGCTCGCTGGGTCAGCCAACCACGCCGCGCGGGCGGGCCCGCCCTCACCAGGAGGCCCCGGGAACCGAACCCGGGGCCTCCCATATGGTAAACGGGAGCCCTACTGATTGAGCCACAGCCACTTCCCTTGCTTGATATTCTTAACCTTTCCCTTATGCAAAATGTATTAAGCCAAAAGTCTTATAGTAATAGTATAATTTAATATGAAATAATAAAGAATATCAGTATGTCATATCATGTATTCATTCTACAAATAGTCTATTTGTCATATGCTAAACATTTGTAGTGGTTGGGATTCAGCCTTGTATAAGACAAGGTAATTTTTCACATGGCAGATTCTAGTGTAGGGGAAGCAGAATGTAAACAAGTGAACAAGTGAAGTACCCTTGGCTAGTGCTATAAAACAAGTTTGGGTCATTAGGGCTGTTTTGGTTAGTGTCTTCAGGAAAGGTTTCTCTGATGAGAAGGCACTAGCCCTGTAGAACCCTGGAGAGGGCTTTTCCAGGAAGAGAGGGTGGGTCAGGAATAGGTGTGGGGTATCAGGATTATAGAGAGATGGTCAAGAGGGAGAAGATTGGTGAGGGATCTACCCAGCCAGAGTATGTAGGCATTATTAGGAATTTGGATTTTATTCTCTGTGTAGTGAGAAATCCTTCTCTTGGGTGATTTTAAGCAGGAGAGTAATATGAACTGATTTAGGTTAAAAGAAAAATTACTGATACCAAAAAATATATATCAATTCGATTATTTTAAGTATGAGATATACTTTCAGTATATTTTTGTGTCATAAAGTTTTTGGGAATTCATCCTTTTTCTCTATTTGCCTTTATAGACATATTTTTATTGAAGAGTACTAGATAATCTTTATGCCTACACTGGCTTGCTGTTTACTTTCTTGGTGATTTTTCTCCTTTTTCTATGTGTAGATTGCTGTGTGCCATGAACTCTATAACACCATCCGAGACTATAAGGATGAGCAGGGCAGGCTCCTCTGTGAGCTGTTCATTAGGGCACCAAAGCGAAGGTGAGTTGGAAGCACATCAATACAGTGGAAAAGGTTTGGCCCAGGATTCATGTTTAAGATTTTGGTGATTGAGTGTTCCTTTGGAAGGAATGGCTTAAAGGATTCTGAGTCCAGATTTTAGCCTTAGTTGGCACATATGGAGAAGCATGTTTTAAAAAAATATTTCATTATAGCATTTAGGATAGCAATGAAATAGTATCAATCATAGTTAAGAAAGCCAGAGAAAGAACAGAGTGATTATTTTCACCTTGTGTGCTCACTTTTTCCCCCTTACTTTTGGGCTTGCCTTCTGTTTTCCAACTAAGCAAAGCAAATTGCTGGCCTCGCTATGCACCTTGCACACACCTCCCTATGGACATTTCGTTCCCCCTAGAGAATCCTTTCTCTCTTGCTATCAAAATAATCTTAACTATTCTCTTCAAACCCTGGTAATTGGCACTTCTGGGAAGGTGGTGGGTTAGAGAGACATAGGACTCACTTCTCTTCCAGAAAAACAGCTAGAGAACAGGCAGAAATGTCCTGGAAAAAAGATATTCCAGGGTTTAGGACACCAGGGGAAGGCTGGACACTGCCCAGAAGAGAAAAGGGCAAAGGAAAAGAATCTTGATGGCAAAACTGTAATTAAAGTTGCAGCTACACACAAAGGAGGCCGCAGGATACTGGAGAGAGAGGGGCACAGCCTAAGGCTGGCTCAGTTTTTGACCCACAAATTTGGTCTGCTGTGTCCCAGGCTGGGAGGGGCTTGTATCATTGTTGGCATGGGGAGTCCACATGGGACTAAACAGGGACTAAACAGATCTGGTCTTCTCAATCTCCCTCTCTACTGACCAAGACTGGTTGTTGAGGACACAGAGGGGAGTGAAATTATTTCCTACCCCGGAAAAGAGAGCAGGCTGCCAGCAAAGGTTGGAGAACTGTCTCTGAAAGTTTGACTTGCAAGGCTCTTACCCTCCAGATAGGACCTTCTGTCACATTGATCCCATCTCTGTTGCAGCAAGCATGCTCCCACAGGCTTTGATCTGAGAGGCATGATAAAGAGCACTATCTGCTGGCCGGCCAAGGATCTTCATGTGAAGACATTAAAATAAGAGACCTTTTCCAGCCTTTACAGCCTCCCTTCCCAAGGCCCTTGCAAGTGGGGCTGCACCTTATTACTGGGTCCAGGGCACAGATCTGAGCAACTGATAGAGACAATCCTAAAGACCCAGAGCAGGTTGAACCAAGAAACAACAGCAGTAAACACAGCCTCCTGCCACTAAATCCCTATGAAAGAGAAAGAAACTGAGCATCTGAGTAATCTCCCCATCATAATCAGATGCCTAGAAATCAGCAAAAAATTACAGGCCGTACTAAGAAAAGGGAAGAAATGGCCCAAGCAAAGGAATATACCAAAGTCCCAGATAAGACAAAGGATTTGAGATGACAAATCAGCAAGATTCATACAAATTTCCAAAATCAAATTAATGAGTTGAAAGACAATATGGCTAAAGAGATAAGGGCATCAGGAAGACACTGAGTGAACACAAAGAAGAATAGAAAAATAACAGAGCTTATGGGAATGAACAACATGAGAGGTGAGATCAGAAATGCATTCCAGGCATACAACAGCAGACTCAAAATGATAGAAGAAAGAATAAGTGATGCAGAAGTAGAACAGCTGAAATCGAAGAGAAGAATAGAGAGAAAAGACTGGAAAACATTGAGCAGGGGCTCAGGATGTTGAATGATAACACAAAGCACAACAACATACCTGCCATGGGAGTTCCAGAAGGAGAAGAGAAGGGAAAAGGGGCAGAAAGAGTATCTGAGGAAATAATGGCTGAAAATTTCCCAACTCTCACTGAAAAAATGAACTTACATGTCCAAGAAGCACAACATACCCCAATCAGAGTAAATCCAAATAGACCTACTCCAAGATACATACTATTCAAAATGTCAGACATCAAAGATAAGAGAAAATTCTGAGAGCAGCAAGGGAGAAGCAAACCATCACTTACAGGGGATGCCCAGTGAGACTTAGTGTGGATTTCGCATCAGAAACCATGATGACAAGAGGACAGTGGTATGATACGATTAGAATACTAAAAGAGAAAAATTTGCCAGCTGTGAATTCTTTTTCCAGCACAGTTGCCCTTCAGATCTGAATGAGAGTTTAAAATATTCACAAATGAACAGAAACGAAGAGAGTTCGTAAAAAGAATCCGTCTTTGCAGGAAATATTAAAGGGAGCCTTACAACCTGAAAGAAAAAGACAGGAGAGAGAGATTTGGAGGAGAGTGTAGAAAGCAAGAATAAGAGAAAGGAGAACCAAAAGAGTAAAAAGACAAAAATAAGCTATGACATATGAAAACCAAGAATAAAATTATGGAAGTAAATAATGCATTTAACAGTAATATCATTGAATGTGAATGGATTAGACTCCCCAATCAAAAGATATAGACTGACAGAATGGATTAAGAAAAAAACATGAGCCATCCCTATGCTGCCTGTAAGAGACTCACCTTAGACTCAGGCGTACAAACTGGCTGAAAATGAAAGGTTGGGAAAAGATACTCCATACAAACAGTAACTGGGAAAAAAAAAAAAAAAGAGTAGGGGTAACTATACTAATATGGGAGAACACAGACTTAAAATCCAAAAAGGGTATAAGAGGGACAGAAAACCATTATATATTAATAAAAGGGACAGTCCACCAGGAAGAAATAATAGTCATAAATGTCTATGCACCTAACCAGGGGACCCCAAAATACATGAGGCAAACTCTGGCAAAACTGAGGGGAAAATAGACATCTCTACAATAATAGTTGGAGACTTCAACACACCACTCAGAACAACAAGACAGATCAACAAGGAAACAGAACTTGAACAATACGATAAACGAGCTAGACCTAACAGACTTATGCAGAACGTTGCATCCCAGATCATTGAATTTATGTTCTTCTCAATTGCTAATGGATCTTTCTCCAGGATAGACCATGTTAGGTCACAAGGCAGATCTCAATAAATATAAAAAGATAGAAATTGTACAAAGCACCTTCATAGATCATAATGGAATAAAGCCAGAAATCAGTAATAGGAAAAGGGGAAATTAGCAAATGTATGTAAACTGAACAACACACTCCTAAACAATCAGTGGGTTAAAGAAAAAATTATAAGCAAAGTTAGTAAGACTATTCAGATGAATGAAAATGAGAACACAACTTACCAAAATTTATGGAATACAATGAAGGCAGTGCTGAGAGGGAAATTTAAAGCCCTAAACACCTACATTTAAAAAGAAGAAAGAGCTAAATTCAAAGACCTAACTGAACAACTGGAAAAACTAGAAAAAAATAACAGGAAACCATTCCCAAAGCAAGCAAAAGGAAAGAAAGAAAGATTAGAGGATAAATAAGTAAAATTGAGAACACAGAAAAACAATAGAGAAATGAACGAAAACAAAAGCTCGTTATTGGAGAAGATCAATAAAATTGACAAATCCTTAGCTAGAATAACAGGAGAAAAGAGAAAATGCAAATAAATAAAATCAGAAATGAAAGGGGAGAAGTTACAATTGACCCCGCAGAAATAAAAAGGATCATAAGAGAATATTATGAGAAACTGTATGCAAGCAAACTAAACCTAGATGAAATGGACAAATTCCTAGAAATGCACAACTTACACTGACACTATAAGAAATACAAGAATTAACAAACCACATTTAAAGAGATTGAATCAGTCATCAAAAATCTTCCAGCAAATAAAAGTACAGGACTAGATGGCTTCACAAGCGAATTCTACCAATCATTTCAAGACAAATTAACACCAATCCTGATTAAACTCTTCCAAAAAATTGGAGGTAAAATTCCCTAACACATTTTATGAAGCCAACATTGCTGTAATACCAAAGCCAGTTATGTTACTACAAGAAAAGAAAATTTTAGACTAATCTCTCTGATGAACGTAGATGCAGGAATTCTATACAAAATACTTAAAAATAGAATTCAACAGCATATCAGAAGAATTATACACCATGACCAAGTGGGATTTATTTCTGGTATGCAAGGGTGGCTAAACCATATGATTGTCCTTATACAGAAAAGGCATTTGACCAAATCAAGAACCCTTTCTTGATAAACATTTCGAGGGAAGCAGATGTGGTTCAAGTGATTGGGCTTCCGCCTACCACATGGGATTTCCCAGGTTTGGTTCCTGGTGCCTCCTGGAGAAGGTGAGCTGATGCGGCAAGCTGGCACAGCAGGCAGGTGTGGCAAGCTGACGCAACATAAAAGACAAAGAGGAAAGACAATGAGAGACACAACAAACCAGGGAGCTGAGGTGGCTAAAGTGATTGAGAGCCTCTCTTCCATATGGGAGATCCCGGGTTTGGTTCCCAGTGCCTCCTAAAGAGAAGATCCGCAGACATAGAGAGCACACAGCAAATGGACACAGAGAGTAGACAGCGACTGCAAACAACAAAGGGGGATAAATAAATAAAATAAATCTAAAAAAAGAAAAAAAATTTTTGAAAGATAAGAATAGAAGGAAAATTCCTCAATATAATAAAATACTTATACGAAAAACCCACAGCCAACATATACTCAGTGTAGAAAGACTGAAAGCTTTCCCTTTAAGATTGGGAACAAGACAAGGATATCTGCTGTCACCACTGTTGTTCAATATTGTGCTAGAAGCTCTAGCTAAATCAATTAGACCAAAAAAAAAAAAAATGCATCCAAATAGGAAAAGAAGTAAAACTCTACTTGCAGATGACATGATACAATATTTAGAAAATTCTGAAATGTCTAAAGGAAAGCTATTTGAACTAATCATTGAGTTCATCAAAGTGGCGGGATACAAGATCCACACACAAATATCAGTAATGTTTCTGGACACATGAACAATCTGAGGAGGAAATCGGGGAAATTCCATTGACAATAGCAACACAAAGACTCAACTACTTAGGAATCAGTTTAACCAAAGAAGTACAGGAACTGTATGGAGAAAACTACAAAACAGTGCTAAAAGAAATCAAAGAAGACAAACAAATGGAAAGACATCCTGTATTCATGGGTTGGAAAACCAAATATCGTGAAGGTATCAATCCTACCCAAACAGATTTATAGATTCAATGCAGTAACAATGAAAATTCCAACAGCCTACTTTATAGAAATAAAAAAGGTATTACCAAATTTATTTGGAAGAGAAAGTGCACTCAGATAGCCAAAGCATTCTAAAAAAGAAGAGCGATGTAGGAGCAATTTCACTGCCTGAGCTTGAAACATACTTCAAAACTACCCTGGTCATAACAGCATGGTGTTGGCATAAGGATAGACATAACCATTAGCAGAATAGAATTGAGAGTTCAGAAATGCACACTCACCTCTATGACCAGCTGTTTTTCAACAACCTACCAAGTCCATGTTAGCAGGACAAAACAGACTCTTCAACAAATGGTGGTGGAAGAACTGGATATCCGTAACCAAAAGAATGAAAGAGGACCCCTATCTCACTCCCTGTACAAGAATCAACTCAAAATGGATCAAAGACCTAAATATAAAAGCCATTTTTTCTTTCTTAGATCTAGTACCAAAAACCACTTATTTGAAGAAAGAAAGGGATTAAATATTTTTTTTCCCTAAGGCTTTCTTAAAGGTCAGGGGCTTTACCTATGAAAAAGTAGTAAATAGTCATTTGTAACCTGTGTGAGGCAGCAGCCAGCCTTAAAGTAGTCCTTTCTGACTAAGAGTTAGAACAATGAATACTAGAATAATTAAGCTGCCTTTTAGTTTCTTTTAATTAAAATTACTAGGTAGAATTCAAGGATTATTACATGTTATTGCTTAATAGTAATCATTTAAAAGTAAAGACTCTTTGTCATGCAAAAAAAAAAAACTACTAGGAGAAAATGTACGGAAACATCTTCAAGATCTTGTGGTAGGTGGTGGTTTCTTTACACCCAAAGCATGAGCAACTAAAGAAAAAATAGAGAAATCGAATCTCCTCAAGATTAAATGCTTTTGCATCTCAAAGGACTTTGTTGAAAGGATGAAAAGGCAGCCAACTCAATGGGAGAAAACCTTTGGAAATCATATATCCAATAAGAGTTTACTATCCATGATATATAAAGAGAAGCTACAGGGGGTGGATATGGCTCAAATGGTTGGGTATCCATCTCCCATGTGAAGGGACCTGGGTTCGATCCCCGGGACCTCCCAGTAAAATAATAAAAATATAGAAGGCATGCCCCCCGCCAGGCCCTGCCAAGCCATGCAGCAAGATGATGACGTAACAGGAGAGTGACACAAGGGAGAGCCAAGATGAGACGCTCTGAAAAATCAGGAACTGAGGTGGAGCAGGTGGCAGAATGCCTCTCTCCCACATTGGAGGTTCCCAGGATCAAATCCCAGTGAAGACAGGAGGAGAATGATGAGAAGAGAAGGCAGGAAACAGACACAGAATTGCCCAGCGAATGGACACAAAAACAGCAAAAATGGAGGGGGGGCGGTAAAATGGATAAAAAAGTAAATAATCCTATTAAAAAAAAAAAAAAAAGAGAGAACCTACAGCTCAACAATAAAAGGACAAACGATCCATTTGAAAAATGGGCCAAAGACTTAAGTAGACATTTGTCCAAAGAAGAAATACAAGTGGCAATAAAACATGAACAAATGTTCAACATCACTAGCGATTAAGGAAATGCAAATCAAAGCTACAATAAGATATCATTTCATGCCTATTAGAATGGTCATTGTTAAAAAGACAGATTAAAAAACTAAAAAAAAAGAAAAAACAAAAAAAACCCCAGAAAACTACAAGTGTTGGAGAGGATGTGGCGAGACAGGAACACTTATTCACTGTTGATAGGAGTGTAGAATGGTACAGCCACTGTGGAGGACTGTTTGGCAGTTCCTTAAGAAGTTGAATATAGATTTGCCACGTGACCCTGCAATACCACTACTGGGTATATACTCAGAAGAACTGAGAGCAGTGACACGAACAGACATCTGCACACCAATGTTCATAGGTGCATATTCATGATTGCCAAAACATGGAAACAACCCAGGTGTCCATCAACCAACGAATGGATAAACAAATTTTGATTATACACACAATGAAATATTATGCAGCTGTAAGAAGAAATGAAGTCATGAAGCATATGACAACATGAATGAACCTGGAGGACATTATATTGAGTGAAGCAAGTGAGACATAAAAGGACAAATACTGTATGAATGCACTATTATTAACTAAATATATTGTGTGATCTCAGGGAGTTAATGACTAGAATATAGGTCACCAGAAAATAGAAAAAGGTTAGAGAATGGAAAGCTGAGGGTTAAGTTGTGCAGAATTGGTAAAAAGGTTGTTAATCTTTGGAAATGAATAGAAAACGTGAAAGCACAACATAGTGTTTGGAACTAGCAGTTACAAACACTATGGATATGACAATGGTTGAAAGGGAAAATCTAATGTCATGTATATTATTAGAGGAAAAGCTGGAAAATGTAACATGAGAATGTATAGCATAGTAAAACCTCATGGGAATTATGAATATGAGTAATATTGCATATATAAGACTGCTCTTCTTTGAAAGTGAACAAGATGTTAATATTAGGCAAAAAAAACCCACAACAAAACATTATATGCTAATTGAAAGAAACCAGACATGAAGTACTACATACTGTATGACTCCATTTATATAAAATGTAAATATAAATAAATTTATAAAGATGAAATTAGATTAGTAGTTATGTAGGGCTGGAGAAAGATAGAGGGATTGAGGAATGAATGATAAGGGATGTGGGATTTTTCTTTTTGTAGTAATGAAATTGTTCTAAAATTTTTTGTGGTGAATGCACAACATTGGGATTTTACTAAAAGCCATGGATTTATACACTCTGACTAGATTATATGGTATGTAAATATATCCCAGCAAAACTGCTCTAAATGTAAAAAACAGAACCAAAAAAAAATCCCTGGCAACTGAAATTATTTGGTCTAAAAACATGAGTGTGGTAGGAAGAATATGGTCTTCCAAATATGTCCACATTCTAATTTTTGGAAACTGAATATGTTAGATAACATGGCAGAGGAGAATTGAGGTTGTTAATCAAGTTACCTTGACATGGGGAATTATCCTGGTAGCCCCATTGTAATCCTAAGGGTGCTTAAACGGGGAGGAGGGGGGCAGAAGAGTCAGGGCGAGTTGAAGAAGCCGTGCTGCTGGTGTTGAAGATGAGGGAGGATGCTCCAAGCCTAGGAATGCAGGTGGCCTCCAGAAAGTGGAAAAGGTAGGGAAGTGGGTTATACCCTACAGCTTCCAGAAGGAACACACCTGCTCATACCTTGATTTTAGCCTGGTGAGACATATTTTGGGTTTCTCATCTCCAGAACTGTAAGAAAATAAATTTGCGGAGTTTTTTTTTTTTTTTTTAGGAGGTGCCGGGTATTGAACCTGGGATCTCATACATGGGAAGCAGGCACTCAACCAACTGAGCTATACCTGCTCCTCAGTTTGTGGTGTTTTAAGTCACTAAGTTAATTTGTTACAGCAGCGATAGAAATTAATACAATGAGTTAACTGAAGATTTAGATCCATTTGAGAGTGTTGATACCAGAGTGGGAAGCTAGCAAGTTGCAGATTGAACTGAAGTCAAAGTTATCACCTCAAGTTGCAGAGCCACAGAGGATGCAATGTCAGCATCTTGAACTAGGAGAGCTCTGCAAATTAGGCATGGCCAAGAAAGAAGGGCTTTTTTAGAAAGGAGAGGGCTGTCTCCAAATTTGATTTAATCATTAACAGGCATCTAAAAGAAATTGTCATTTAATTAGCATATGATAATAAAAGTCCATGTTTCTTGTTTACCACATAATACAGACAGTGCCAAACACTTTTTAGACATTATCTTTTTTAGACTTGTGAATTGTTTTTAATCGGTTTTCTTAGTTGTCCCAGTATTTTCAGTTTACAGATGAGAACTTGCACAAGTTCTCAGAATCACCAAAAGGCAAGCAGAATTCAAACTGAGATCTTTCCGGTGCCAGAGGGTGGGTTTTTAACCAGTATGTTGAAAGGAGGGGCAGCCCCATCCCAGAATACATGAAACCCCTCATATGAAAGGGATGCCCCTCTGCTACCTGCTTTCCACCAGCAGGCTAGCGCTGAGGGGTGGAGGGTACAGGCCTTGGATACTGGAGCATTGTCATCTTCCAGCCTTGAAAATGCAGTGCCTTCTGAGCACTGCTGCCTTCTCCAGAGCCCTTTGTGCAGGGCTTCCCTGCTCCTCTGTGGGATGCATATGTTTCCTCAAGTGTTTATGGGAAGTAGTATTGCTCAGAGCTCACAATCTGCCAATCTCTCTTTATTTTGAAATACTTTCAAACTTACAGGACAGTTACAAAAACAGTGCAACCCCATACAGAGAACGCCAGCATACCCTTACCCGCCCCCCAATATACCCATATCCACCAATTTTAGTATTTTGCCACATTTGTCATATCACTCTATCCATCCATCCATCCATCCATCTGTTGGTATGTCTATATCAATCCATTTTCTAAACACTTGAGTATAGGTTGTATAAATCCTTGAACACTCAATACTGCTATGTACATTTATTTATTAATTTGTTTGCCTAGCAGTTTTATTGAGATATATTCACATACCATATAATTCATGTGCATTTACTAAGAATAAGGATGTGCATTTTGTAACCACCTTAAGTGCATTTATCTAGTTGAAGAAATTTAATACAAATAAAGCTTGGTTATTTTCCAGTTTTTTCATATGTCCCGATAAAATCCATTTGAACCTTTTCTTCTCCCTTCCTTAGATCCTTTCCACAATCATTTATTGCATTTCATTGTCATTGTCTTTTTCAGTTGCTCTTTCTTTTTTTTTTTAATTATGGGAACATATTTACAACAGAAAACTTTCCTATCTCAACCACTGCCTAGCATACCATTCAGTGGCATTAATCACATTCACAATGTTGCAGTACCCTTACCACCATCCTTTGCTAAAACTTTCCCATCTCCCCAAACAAGAAGCCCTATACCCATTATGCTTTAACTCCCATTCCCCCTGCCTGCCCTGCCCCCGCCCCCCTTCTGTCTCTGAGCTTGCATACTTACCAGTTTTGTCTTTATTGTTATCATGGGGCTTAAATTTAACATCCTAAATCTATAGTAATCTTTTGCTTTGATACCAACTTAACAGTATGTACAGGGAAGTGGATGTGGTTCAAGTGGTTGGGCTCCCGTTTACCATATGGGAAGCCCCGGTTTTGCTTCCCGCTTCCGGGGCCTCCTGGTGAAGGTGAGCCGGCCAACCGTGCAGCGTAGTGAGCTGATGGCCTGTGTGGCGCGGTGAGCTGGCGCAGCAAGATGACAAAACAAGGGAGACAAGCAGACACAGAAAAACGCACAGCCAATGGACACACCGAGCAGAAGCAGCAAAGGGGGGATAAATAAATAAAATAAATCTTCAAAAAAATATAGTATATACAAACTATGTCCCTATACCCTTCCATTCCATCAACTTTATATAATTCTTGTCACAAATTGCATGTTTACACATGATGGGTTCAAAACCACTGATTTATCATTACGTTTTACATTTGACTTTTAGATCCTGTAAGAAGTAAAAATGAGTTAGAAACCAAAAATACAATAGTACTGGCATTTATATTTATCCATGTCGTTACCTTCATTGGAGATTATTATTTCTTCTTATTTATAATAGGCTTCGATCTATTATCTCTTGTCCTTTCTTTTCAATCTACAGAGCTCTCTTTGGCATCTCAGATAGAGCTTGTCTAATGTTGATGAACTGCCTCTGCTTTTGTTTGGGAATGTCTTAATCTCTCCCTGATTTTTGCTAGAGTTTTGCCAGATATAGAATTCTTGGTTGGCAATTTTTTGCTTTCAGCACTTTAAATATGTCATCCTTCTGCCTTCTTGCCTCTTTGGATTCCGATGAGAAATCAGCACTTGCCCCTATTGAGGCTCCCTTGTTCATGGCATGGTGCTTCTCTCTTGTGGCTTTCAGAATTCTCTTTGTCTTTGTCATTTGATAATTTGATAGTTTGATAAGCATTTGATAGGTTGGCTGCGGTGTGGGTTTATCTTGTTTGGAGTTTGTTGAGCGTCTTGGATGTGTATGTTCATGTCTTTCATTAAATTTAGGAAGTTTACAGTCATTATTTGAATATTCCCTGTCCCTTTATGATTATCTTTTATTTCCCTGATTTCCTTTAAAGTCTTTGTCTGGTATGTCCTAGGTTAGGGCTCCTCACTGATGATTTCTGGTATTTTATTTTGCATCTTTGCATGGACTGTTATCTCCTGTTTCTTCGTGTGCTATGTAATTTTTTGCTGCAACCTAGATATTTTGATACTTTAATATGTTATTGCTGGAATTTAGTTGCTGAGGTATCTGGTCCTTAAGCTTGTATCCAGCTAGTATTATGACAGATCTTTCCTTGAATACCAGGAGCTAATAACCAAAAAGAAAAAGAAAAAGAAGGGAAAAAAAAGAATGCACCTTTCCCAGTCTTTGCAGATTGACCCATGTGAGGTTCCAGCACAATTTGAATGCTGTCCCACAGCATTCTGTAGGAGAGCTCTTTGAACTGCCTTTTACACACAGGGCAAGTTCTGGGACAGTGAGTCCCTCAGACCACCACCAGATTGGGTCAGACATACCTGCTTCCTGCATGTGCACAAGGATTACTCTGCTCTCTCTGGAACCAGGTCTAGGGATCTGCACTGGGACTGTGGGCCAACTCCACGTGAAGCTGGGGAGGGGAAGGGGAAGGGCTAGCCAGGGCACCACGAGATCCTACCACTTTTAAGTAGGCTTTTTTGTGATTTGGCACTTGCCTTGCGGCATTCCTTTAACTGTTTTCTGGAGCTTTGAGAAAGATATTTCTGCCAGTTCTTGCTGATTGTTCAAAGCCTCTCGAGGGCGGGGGGGGGGCGAAGGCCTGAAGTATCTCACTCCTGCCATTTTGATCAGAGCGTGTTGCCAATCTCTTTGATATTTTGTTTTGGTTAGTTTATTAAGCTACTTGTACTAGGACGTCCACATTAATAGTGGCTGAAATGAGAGAAATTTTTCTCATATGAAAGTCCTGTTCTGTGAAGTCCTCAGAACCCAGATACTGCCTGCCTCTTTATTCTGCTATCTTTGGGATATCACTCATCTGAGAGGTCTGAGATGACTCACCACCACAGCCACCTCCAGCCAGTTTAGGGATGCTACCTGGACGTGGTATACTTCAACTTTTGCATTGGCCAGAACCTAGCTGCAGTGAGGCTGGAGAATCAGGATTTTATTAGCCATGTGCAGGTGAGAATGCTGTTGTTCTGGGAAAAAAGGAGAGTGGGTTTGGGGGTAGCAAATCAGGTTTTCAAGTCATGATTTTCAATATATATAGGTTTCTCAGTGTAACTCTTTTCTGTTTAAAACTTAGTCAAGCTTTGGTGTGGCCATCATCTTGGCAGAGTGCCCTCACCTCTTGTTAAAAGAGAAAAGCTGTTATGAAAGAATATGTACTGCACACTGCTGTTAATGTTAAATTTTGTTTGTGTGTACAAGTGTGCATAGATGTCTACAAGAATGTTTATGAAAGTCCTAATAGTGCTGTTAACTCTGGATGGTAGAGGTGACTTTTACTTTTTTATGCTTTTCTGTATGTTGATGTAAGTAGAAAAATTAGTAGAGCTATTTCATTTTGAAAGTTGGGTTGTGTGGCAGTTTGATATAGTTATGAATTCCAAAAATAGATCTGGATTATGCTTGTAAACTGGTTTGTTCCTCTGGGTGTGATTAAATTATGATTAGGGCTTTGATTGGGCCACGTTAGTAGGGCATTGAGCCCCGTCCCTTGGTGGGTAGGTAATCAAAGATAAAAGACAGAGCAAAGGACAGTGTTAGAGTTTTGAGTTGGAGTTTTGATGTTGGAGTTTAAATGCTGGAGCCCAGGGAACCAAGCACATAGAGGAGCTTGGTGGTGAGGAAGGAGAGAAGGCCCCAGGAAGAGATGAGCCGTTTGCCAGATAGTCTACAGCTGGCCTTGTGGAAAGAGGCAAGCCCCGGAAAGAGAGGAACCCAGGAAACCAGAACCCTGGCAGCTATCAGCAGCCATCGTGCTCTAACATGTGGCCATAGACTTTGGTTAAGGAGGTAACTTATGCTTTATGGCCTGGAAACTGTAAGTTTCTACCCTAAATAAATACTCTTTTATAAATGCCAGCAGATTTCTGGTAATTTGCATCAGCACCCCTTTGGCTGACTAATACAGGGTGGGAGCCCTGTTTTGGCCATATTATATAGAGTAGAATGTTGGAATACTGATCTCCTGTTTTGTCTGTGTGTCAATTCTGAGTGTTTATGAGAAGCCCTCTAATAGCGCTTCCAGAGCATAGTGTTCTCTCTAGGCACCTGTCCTCGTTTGGTTCTCAATTGTCTACAGATGTCCCCTGCCCCCAAGCCAGCAGGCCCAGGGGTAATGGGCCATCTTGGATATAAAGCTAGCTCTGCTGCATCCATATCATGCCTGTGTGGTCCTTTGTGTCACCCACTGAGACCTTTCTGTTCTTATACTTTCTCTGATTAGCAAATGGAGTACTTCTTTTAACTCCTCATACCAACTTTCATATTTCACTAAAGTTGTAAGTGGTCAATAGGGGTTTTAAAAAGATTAAATGTATTCTTCTTTCTTCCTTTCCTGAAGAATTCAGTCCTAAAGCCATTAGCTGGGACTGAGCAAGGTAGACTTCTGCAGGGAAGGGGACTCTGGGGGCATCTGGGGGCAGGGAGACACCTGTGGTGGTACAGCATGGGGTGTGAAAACCTGAGCAGGGTAAAGAGGGTATCCATGTAGAAGGGCTTCCTGGAGCACAGTGGGAAAAAATGGGGGTTGCAGTGGCCTGTCAGGGGGAAAAAACTTGAGTAGGAAAAGGAAGGCATTTACATAGAGGCTGGTCTGATGAGGAGGGTGCCTGTGCTGGAGGTAGGGGTGGCCTGGCACAGGGGAAGTTAGAGACAGTGTGTGCAAACCGTATTGAATAACTTTTTTGCTCTCACCAGTAGGAGTATATCTGGCTTCATATTTTAAAGTCACATGTCTCTCAGACCCCTGGATTCAGAACTCAAGGCCACAAATCATAGGCATGATGCACTTTCTTAAGACTCTGACCTAATGCTTGATTGTCCCCTGTTGGGGACATACTACTTGAATTGCTCCAGCCATACCTCCACGACCCAAGGGTGCCAGAGAGTGCTGCAGCTCACACGTGGGCCTCACTGATTTTTCTGCCCAACTCTCGCAAGTCTTCCCTCCCTGAATGTAGCATTGTTGCCAAGTTTCTGAAAAGTGTCAATTCCCTATTAATGCAGGATATCAGGTCTAACACCTATTTCCCACTTGAGGTCAAGCCTTACTGCAAGCATTACCTTGGACTATCTGAACACCATCGGTGAACAAAAATGAGGCTATTAATATATCCTACAGCCATAACAAAAATGCTCAGAGGGAACTGGATAAGAATAGCAGGCCTGGCTATTGTCTATCATGTAAGGCTTGTCTTGCACTGTTCAGAAATCTGCCACCTTTCTCCCTGCCCTTGCTTCTGGAATGAAATGCTTTTGAGATTATAAAAGAAATGATCCTGGGGCAGGCAGGGGCGGTCGTCTTTATGGCTCCTTAGAGTTATTGTTGATCCTGACCTTCTTTTTGGCTGCTTTAGACAAAGAATATGCCAGTACTTCAGGCTCTAAGTTTTTCAGTTGGTATTTATTTGTATCATCCTTTTGTCTAGGAATGTAAAAGTGATTCTAAACTAAGATGTGTAATAAAGCCTTAGTGCACTGAGGAGGGCATGGTGGGGTGGGGTGGGGTGGGGCAGCAGCAAGTTACAAACTAGGGACTGATCATGTAAATAAATACGTTGTGAATGATGGGAATCAGTCTTCTCACTGTCTGAGAAAGGAAGTATAAATAGGGAAAGGGAGAAAACTAGAATGAACCCTATGGTGTTGGATTAGAATCGGAGATAATTGGTGTGAATTCATGGTTTTCAATATATATAGGTAAACATAGAATTAAACATAGATGTAAATAAACCTATTATATTTCGTAGCTCTGTCCACTGAAACAGCCTGGAAACAACAACACACCAATAGAAAAGAGCACATCTAGCACCCAGATCTTGCTCGTTAAATACCATTCACCATTAAAAAGAGCTAGAGTCCCTTGGAGAAATGGCTGATTTTGGGTGTTGGGGCAGGGAAAGTACAAGATAAACCTGTAACAACTTATGGTGGTAGAAAATAAGCATATGTCCGAAGGATGATGGAAACATGTCAAAAGGACAGAGCCAACTTGAAAGGACTCCTACTGGTCAAATCTGGGGCAGCTGTAACGTGTCATCTCTCTTATCAGCTGAGGTTCCAGGAGAGAATAAAGCCTTAACGCCCACCACATTCTTTGTATGTAATAACTTACTTTTTGTGCATCTAGAATGGAGCTACCTACCTACCCCCAAGGGAGAATTGAGAAAATAGTCACTCGGACCATTTTTCATAGATTTATTTGTTTCGTGGAATCCCAGTTGAAAAAAGCCAGAAAGAATAATGATAAACATCTATGAAACCAAAGCCCAATTTAAGAAATTACCGTTTTAAGTGCCTTTGAAGTTTCCTGCGTGTTGCTCACTATCTTTCTCCCTCTCCTTCAAAAGATAACCGCTATCCTGAATTTTGTGTTTATTGTGCCCATGCTTGATATATATGTAAAGTTTGGTCATGTTTGGATGTATCTTACATTCTTTCAGCCTTTCATCTTTGGTAAGCTTCTTGAAGCCTTGAAGCCAGGGACCTCATCTTTCTCTTTTGAAACTTTAGTAATTGATATTAAAACTGTGTACATAATAGGCACTTCATGGTACTTGGCAGTAAAAGGTTCTGTGGTCACAAACTGGAGTGAAATGATCTGAAAATTCACAAAGACTTCACATTCTGTTTTCAGCCACTACTGAACTTCATGAAAGGTAAATCATCTCCATTTTTGGGACATATAAGTAACATGGATTTTAAACACACTGCCCTAATAAATAACATACACAAGACTATCTCAGATGCTAATTTAAGTTTTTATAGCATTAATATATATTTTGAAAAGGGACTACAAATGCATCTTGCTTTTGTTATTCCTTTTTATTTAGAATAATGGGAATGAGTCTGACAGCACATTGTAATATGTTCGATCACTTGGAATGTTGGACGTTACCACAAATGGTTTTGAAATATAACTTTTTAATAGGCTTTGGATTAATACTATTTAAAACATTTGAATTACAACAGAAATCAACCAGACTACTATGAAGTGGTTTCCCAGCCTATTGACTTGATGAAAATCCAGCAGAAACTAAAAATGGAGGAGTATGATGATGTTAATCTGCTAACTGCTGACTTCCAGCTGCTTTTTAACAATGCAAAAGCCTATTATAAGGTAAGATTACAAGCATCAAATTTGGAAGATGTCCTCATCTTCACCAAAAATTGATATTGTCTGGATTTTTCATGTGTGTCAGCCTGGCAGGCGAGTAGTGGTATGTTAGTGTGGTTTGAGTTTACATTTTCCTTATTAGTAAAGAGGCTTGAACATTTGTAGGATTATGAGCATTTTTGTTTCTTCCTTCTGTGAGGTCTGCTCAGATCTTTCACCCATTTTTCTCGAGTTTTTGCATTTTCTTATTTATTTCTAGAAGTTTTTCTATGTATTCTAAATAACCCCTTTTTTGATTGTGTGTGTTAATGGTGTCTTTTGATGAACAGAAGTTCTTTGCCTTAATATAATCAAGTTTATCAGTCTTTCACTTTATGTTTTATCATTTTTGGTATCTTGTTTCAGAAATCTCTCTTGCCCAAAAGTTATATTTTCTTATTCTAAAACCTCTTTAGTTTTGTCTTTCACAGAAAAGTCTTTAATGAACCTGGGATTGATTTTTGTGTCTTCTATGAGGAAGTAATTTTTTTTTTTCTGTAGGCCTAACTAGCACCTTGAAATGGTCATCCTTCCCCATTTGTCTGCATTGTCAGTGCTGTCATTGTTTCCATGAGTTCTTGGGTCTGTTTCTGGGCCTTTTATTTTGTTTCATTGGCCAGTTTATTATTGGACCATTATATTCCTGTCTTAATTACTATTTTATTACTATTTTCTTTATCTGGTAAGGAAAACATCTTGACTGTTCTTGGCCCCCTGTCTTTCCTTATACATTTTAAAATTAATGTGTTAAGTTCAATAAGTATAAAACAAATTGTAGGAAGTTTTATTGGAATTGTATTGACTCTAGATCATTTTGAGGATGATTGACATAATTATGGTGATGATTATTCCAATCTATGAATTTAGTATTTCTTGATTTTTTAAAAAAATTGTCTTTAATGTATTTTAGTAAAGCTTTAGATGTTTCTTTATAAATATTTTGTTAGATTTTTCTCCTTAATACCATATATATATATATTTTTGAGATATAATTCCCATACCCTTTTAAAGTATACAATTCTGTTTTTTAGTATAATTGCAAAATTGTGCAGCCATCACCACTATCTAGTTGTTGAATGTTTTCATCACTCCCAAAAGAAACCCTGTACCCATTAGCAGAATTCTCCATTTTCCCCTACCGCAGTCTCTTGCAACCACTAATCTGCTTTCTGTTTCTCTAGATTTGCCTGTTACAGACATTTCATATAAATGGAATTATACAATATGTGGCTTTTTTTTTTTTTTTTTACCGGGAGGTACCGGGGATCAAACCCCCGTCTCTCCATATGGCAGACGGACGCCGAACCTCTTGAGCCACATCCATTTCCCAATATGTGGCTTTTTGATCCTGACTTCTTTGACATATGTTTTCAAGGTTCATCTATGTTGTAGCATGTATCAGTACTTCATTCCTTTTTTTTTTTTTTAAGATTTTATTTATTTATTCATTTATCCCCCCCCCCCCGCTGCTCGTGCTCGCCGGGTCAGCCAACCACGCCGCGCGGGCGGGCCCGCCCCCACCAGGAGGCCCCGGGAACCGAACCCGGGGCCCCCCATACGGCAAACGGGAGCCCCACTGATTGAGCCACAGCCGCTTCCCCATTCCTTTTTATATCTGAATAATTTTCCATTGTATAGATAAGCCATATTTTATTTTTATACATTTGTCAGTTGATGGACATTTGGGTTGTTTCTACTTTGTGTCATTGTGAATAGGGCTAAGATGAATTTTGTGAACATATTGAGAGTACCATTCATTGGGTATGATAATCTACATTTGCCCATTAGATCAAAGCTTTTTTATTGTGTTGCTAAACTCTTATATCCTTACTGATGTACCTGCATGAACTATCCACTTAGTGAAAGAGGTGTTTTAAAAATTTTCACTCTGATGATGGATTTGAGTCTCCTTGTAATCCTGTTTATTTTGGCTTTATATTTTTTAAGACTGTGCCAATAGGAGCATACAAGTTTAAAACTATTAATAGTGTCCTAGTAAATTGAACTTTTTAGCATTCTGTAGTAGTTCTCTGTATCACTAGTATTGTCTTTTGTTCTAAATTCTATTTTGCCTCATATTACTATAATTAGACCAGCTTTATTTTGGTGTTTGCCTAGTTGGTTTTTGTTTTTCCATTCTTTTACTTTCAGCCTTTTTGTATCCTTTTAATGCTGATGTCTCTCTTGTAAACAGCATATACAAGAATTTCTATTAATCTAGAAATTTTAAAAATTTATTCTCTCTACTAATTAGAAAGTTACAAGAACTGTTGGTCAGTTTTAGTTCTTATGCAAGAAGTTTTAATATGCATAATTAATTAGCAAAGTCTAAATCAGTATCTTAATCCTCCTCCTAAGCAATATAGAAACCTTAGAACAATTCAACTCTGATTATCCCTTTCCTTATTTATACTCTTAGTGTTGTGTATTTTAGTTCTCTTGTGGCAATTTTTTTTTTCTTATGGAAATTTTTAATCCCATAAGACATTGTTATTGTTTTATACAGTCTTTACTTTTGCTCGCAAATTTACTACTTTCTTTATTTTTGTTCCTTTATTACTGTTGCTAAGTCACCTGCCAATCTAATTGTTGTTCCTTTGAAAGTTATCTGTCTTTTCTTTCTGGCTACCTTTACTGTCTTTTTTGTTTTGTCTTTTGTATCTTATAGTTCATTGTGATATGTCTAAATGTGCATATCTTTTTATTTATATAACTTGAGCTTCCTGACTCTTTGGATTGGTATATTTCATCAGCTCTGGAAAGTTTTCAGCCATTAAGTCCTTGCATATTGCCTTTGCCCCATTCTACTTTTCCTCTTATAGAAGTTTTTTTTTTTTTTTTTAAGATTTAAAAAATTTTTTTATTTATTCCCTCCTTGTTGTTTTTTGTACTTGCTCTCTTGCTCTCTCTGCCCATTCGCTGTGTGCTCTCTGTGTCTGCTTGTCTTCTCTTCTCCTCGTCTTCTCTTTAAAAGGTACTGGGAATAGATCCTGGGACCTCCAATGTGGGAGAGAGGCACTCAATCGCTTGAGCCACCTCAGCTCCCTGGTTTGTTGTGTCTCTCCTCTTTGTCTCTTTTTGTTGTGCTGCTCTCCGTGCAGGCCAGTCTCCAGGTCTCCACGTGGTCCAGCTTGCTTTCACCAGGAGGCCCCAGGAAACGAACCTGGGACCTCCCACATGGTTGACAGGAGACCAGTCGCTTGAGCCACTTCTGCTTCCCCTTCTTATAGAACTTTGATTGGATGTTATATTAGACTACCCTCAGTTCTGCAATTCTCTTAACCTTTCATATTCTAGTTTTTTTTTGTCCGTGTTGCTTTATAGATAACTTCTTTAGTTCTTCTAGTTCTCCTTATCTGTTCTTAAACCATTTAAGTTTTTACATTTTGGGAGCCAGTGTGGCTCAAGTGGTTGAGCATGGGCATATCACATACAAAGTCCCAGGTTTAATCCTTGGCCCCAGTACCTGAAAAATAAAATAATTTTTTTAGGTTTTTACATTTTAATTTTTATATTTTTCATATACTTGAAGTTGTTTCTTCTTTAGACTCTCTTGCTCTTTGCTCACATTTTCAATCTCACTGTGTCTTTATTTTTTAATTTTTACAAAAGATTTATTTATTTATTTCTCCCCCTTCCCCCTCGTTGTTCTTTGAGCTCACTGTCTGCTCTCTGTGTGTTCTTCTGTGTCTGCTTGTCTTCTCTTTAGGCAGCACTGGCAACCGATCCTGGGACTTTCCGGAGTGGAGAGAGAGAGGTGCTGAATCTCTTGCACCACCTCAGCTCCTTGGTCAACCGCATCGCCTATTATCTCTCCTCTGTGTCTCTTTTTGTTCCGTCATCTTGCTGTGCCAGCTCTCTGCGTGGGCCAGCACTCCGCTCAGGCTAGCTTGCTGCACAGGCCAGCTTGCTTTTCACCAGGAGGCTCCGGGAATCTAACCCTGGACCTCCCATTTGGTAGACAGGAGCCCAATCACTTGAGCTACATCCGCTTCCCCTCACTGTTAAAACATATTCAGCATACTTACTTTTATTCTATGGCAGGTAATTTTAATATTAGAAGTATTTGTGTGTCTAATTTTGCTATCATTTCTAATAGCATTCTAATAGAATTTCTAATAGATTCTTAGGCGTTTCATGATATTTGACTGAACTTAGAGTTCTTAGAACTTTATCTATAGGGATTATTTGAGGCTCAAATTGAAGGTGGGTTCATCCAAAGATTTATTGCTTCTTCCAGGCACCTGGCCTGTCCTTGTTAGGACTAGCTTGTGATGAAGAATTCTCAGAGCAGATTCCTTTCATGCCTCTCCACAGCCCTTCACTGCCTGCCCAGTGCCGTGGTTTGAGATAGGCTTGGATTAAGATGGTTAGAGGTTGAGACTGGCAGTCTTTGGTCAGTGGCACCTCAGAAGTTGATTTGTTTTGGGTTTCCACTTACACTGCAGCCTTGGCCTTTGAAGTCCCAGCTTCTGATAGTTCTGGCTTTTATCTCCTGTCCTTATAGCCTTGAGAAGCCTTAGGCTCATCTTGTCTTAAAAATGCCCTCAAGGTGAACATTAGCTTCAGGGTTCTGTTTGCTCATCTAGTTTCCTGCTTTTATTCTATTTTTGTTTTATGAACATTCCTATTTTTTGTTGGCAGCCCAAGGATACATTTTTAAATAAAAGTTGATGTTTTGTTTTTGTTTTTAACATTGTATCCAGCACTGCTTTTACTAGAAAGTTCAGTCAGAATTCATGCCCACTGTTCTCCAGGAACAGAAATCTTCAAAGGAAGTATTAAATTGTTTAGTTTAAAAATAGAAAGAAATGTCAGATGGGGGTGGGGGTGTGGCTCAGTGGTTGAGCGCCTGCTTTCCATTTTCGAGGTCTAGGGTTAAATCCCCTGTTCTTCCCCCCCCCATAAAAAAAGAAAAGTAAATAATGTCAGAACAATCATTAATATCTATTCTTTAGACTTCTATCCTTTAATATGGTTCTTTTATCCTTTAAATGGTCTTTCTTAGAATTAGCCTTAATTTAGCAAATCATGTATCATCTATCTCAGGTCTTCTTCTAATGAGGTATAGGGTATAAATAAGTAAAATAATTTGATTTCACGTTACCTTTAAAACATATACTTATTTTCTCAGAAGAGGGATTGAGGCCATTTTTACTTTAGTCATAAGGATTTTTAAATTCCTAATAGCATTTTCAAAGTTGTGTGTTAGGATATGGGTGTCTGCTAGAATAGGATGCCTTAAAAGTAGTGGTAATTAATTACAATAAAAATCCTGAAGTGATATTTTTTCTCTTCTCTTTGCTAATGTGCAGCCAGAATCTCCTGAATATAAAGCTGCTTGCAAACTCTGGGATTTATACCTTCGAACAAGAAATGAATTTGTTCAGAAAGGAGAAGCAGATGATGATGATGATGATGAAGATGGTCAAGACAATCAAGGGACAGTGACTGAAGGGGTAAGTGTGCAGGTAGATCCCTTAGTAGATGGGCTGTCTGGGAAATGAGCAGAGGCTCAGCCTGTGGTTTCCTCCAGGCTGCCATGAGCAGCTGGGCATCCTGTGCAGTTGTATTGGTAATTGGGAGGGTAAGCAGGAATAAAGAGCCCCCCTCCAGTGACAAGGAATCCTAGGATATCCTGGACAATATGTATCATGCATGCTTGTTTTCATGAATTCCTGTCACACTAATGTGTATTTGCTGCCCAGTTTTAAAGTGAATTTGCATATTATCAAGGGCTAGCCCAGTATTGGTAGATGAAACATCACGTAAGGGTATACAGTGTTGTGATTAAAAGTTGGAGAGGCAATGGAATCACCTCAGTTAGGAATATGTTTCTAGGTGAAACTGGTCACTGTTCCTAGAACATGCCAGGTGTGTTCCTACCGTTGGAACTTTACACTTGCTCTCACCTCTGCTTAGAATATGCTTCAGCTCTTCTTGTGACTGGCTCTTTGTCATTACTAGTATCAGTTAAAATGGATCAACTGAGTAACCACCTTATCCAAATTTTTGCTCCACATTCCTTTGAGAACCCTAACCCTGCCATTATCACATCACCCTATTTTATGGTCTTCAGCTTTTATCACTGTATAAATTTAATTTGTTTATTACTTACATGTTTATTTTGTCTTCCCCCAAGAGAATAATAGCCCCACAAAAACAGGTATCACTATGTTTGCCAATTCCTGGCATCTAGACTATGACTACATGTAGGTACTGATAAATATTAACTAAATAAACACATGTGTTTATAAAGAGCAGAAAGAACTATAAAGGAAATTCCAGATCCCTGCTGCAGCTAAATAGTAAGAAACACAAAACAGAGCATTCCCCTTTCTTCCATAAGTTCCCTCGGTGGGCTTTTCTCTAGGTCTCCAACACAGAAAGAAGCAGGAGTGGGTGAATTTTCTTAAGAGTTATAACTTCTCAGAGTATCAAAATATAGTTCTTAGGCATTTTGTCAATTTCTTTTCGGAAATTAAATCATTGGAATTAAGTAGAAAGCAATTAGCCACAGGGATTCCCTGGAATTTTACTCTGTGATGTAAATACAGGAGAAGCAACTTAACCCATGTTTTCTTGGATAGAACATTCCCTGTAGAGGCCTAAGCCTTATTACAGGTCCCCAGGGTTCTAGCCAGAAAACAAAAATGGCTGTGGTGTGGGTCTGTTTCTTTCTGTAAAGCATAACTAATGAGAAATTGGGAGAATTTAAAGCTTCTCAATTTTTTACATTATATTTTATTTTATTATTTTATTTTATTTTTTTTAGAGAAGTTGTAGGTTTACAGAAAGATCATGCAAAAAATAGAGTTCCCATATACCCACCCTCAATTTTTAACATTTTCCATTAATGTGGTACCTTTCTTATAAGTGATGAGAAAATATTGTAATTGTTCTATTAATCGTAGTCCATAGTTTACATTAGGGTGTACTCTGTTGTACAGTCCTATGGTTGTTAATTTTTATTCTGGCAACATATATACCATCTAAAATTTTCCCTTTAACTACATTCAAATATATAATTCAGTGGTGTTAATTACATTCACAGTGTCATGTTACCGTCACCACTATACATTACCAAAACTTTTCCATCATCCCAAACAGAAACTCTGCACCATTTAAGCATCAGAAATGCTCTGACTCTGGGCATGGGCCTTTCTGTGGCGTTTTTTAAATTTGTACTTAAAATAGCTACTACTTAGAAGTTGCCGTTTTGAATTAACTTTACAATGTCAGAAGTTAATTTAACATTCAGCACTTATTTTTGGACTTCTCTCACAAAGCATTTCACTCCCTCCCCCAGTCTTCTCCAAGTTATTTGAAGGAGATCCTGGAGCAGCTTCTCGAAGCCATAGTCGTAGCAACAAATCCATCAGGACGTCTCATCAGTGAACTTTTTCAGAAACTGCCTTCTAAAGTGGTAAGTGACACACAAAAAAGGGCAGACAAAATAAATTGGATTTTTTTGTTTGTTTGTTTGAAGTACTTCAAAAGTTTCATTAGTTCTTAGTAAATAAAGGTTAGAAAAGCCTTGGAGGCAGCCAAGAGATTCTACTGGTCAAAGGATATTTTCTATTATTTTACTTAGACAGGAGATTGTGGTTTCTTTTTTAATTTGCGGATTTGTTTCTTTGATTGGTAATTCTTAAATGATAAAAATAACCTGCAAACTAAACCTTTTATTTACAAAAGAGAGGAAACGTTTCTCTTAATATTGGAGACAGCATGAGAAGAAAAGAAATGAATTTGTCCTCCCTTAGTTCTCCTTGATCTGGTTATGGGAAAGAAAGAGAAACAAATGAGATGCTCTTCTACCCCAGTAAGGAAGAGATTTTCTGGACAAGTGATGAGACCCTTTACAAGTGTCCGGACTAGACACAAACTGACAAATACTGTATGAATGCGTTACTATGAACCAAATATATTGTGTAACATATTGTTTGATTCAAAAAAAATTTTATATGTATCCAGTACATTTAATTGAGAAATGTATATATTTATTCATCTGTGTTTGCTTTTTAGTTTTTAATTGTTTATATTTTTAATTATTAAATGTACAAAATAAATAAATAATAAAAGTATCAGGACTTCTTATGGTTTTGCACCTAATAGGCAAATAATATATCTGTAGATTTGCCTAACTTCAGTCAGTGGAACTACAAATATTTCCATGGCCCCAGCATTCTTATATTTCTAAACAAGGTTATACTTTTAGCACTTAACCCCAATGAAACTATTTACTTTGGTATCTACTTCTTTCCCTACTCCCTGGATTTCTTTAGGACAGGGACTGTGTCATATTTACCTTTTTTGTCCCTTCCATGCCTTTGGGACCTGGCATGTAATAGACATGCAAGAAGTGCTTGTTGCATGAGTGACTTGCAGCTTTCCCCATGAGTCATGAGAAGACTAGTTATTTAAAGTTGTGTCTTACTAGTTAATAGGACAATTATGACATTGGAAATAAAGCATATAACCATTTCTGTCCTGAGTGTGATTAGAAATATACAATGATTGTGTTGGTCAAATGACTTAAAATTGTAAAGAAAAAACTGCAGGAGATAATTCAGTAATGGTCAAGCCACCAGGGGTTATTTGTAGTGATAAAACATCAGTATTTAGTTCCTCCATTCCAAGAGGCCTTCTTGGACACCATGCAGCAGGAGTTGGTTGGGGAAAGCAGGTTCCCGTTGGTCCCTGAAAGTGTGACAATTTTAAAGACAACAACTGGAGGTAACATAGATTTTTTTTTTTTTAAGATTTTATTTATTTATTCATTTATCCCCCCCCTGCTGCTTGTGCTCGCCGGGCCAGCCAACCACGCCGTGCGGGCGGGCCCGCCCCCACCAGGAGGCCCCGGGAACCGAACCCGGGGCCTCCCATATGGCAAACGGGAGCCCCACTGATTGAGCCACAGCCGCTTCCCGTAACATAGATTTTTAGTCTTCCCTTTGTACAGAATGGTAGCTGGCTGAATGGGAGAGGGGGATTGGCAATACAAGGGCCAATATTTTGTTTACTCTGTACCCTAAGCTGGGCGGCCTTGCCAAAATTTTCTTCTGGATTGTTTCTCCAAGGTAGAATTGTTAAAGAGAGGAAGGGGCAGGAAAGGGTTTTATCCAAGCAAAGGAAGGCATAGGGTTAGGAAAATAGATAGGAAAAAGCTGAGAGATCAGATGAGATGAAGTACCACTGGAATCATCCCTTCAGCCCAATAACTGAGTTTTTTGTGGTGGTGGTTGTTTGGACTCCAGTATGGTTTGAACAGGTAGGAAAAGCCTGGAGAGCACAGTCTGACTTCTGCTGACACCTTTCCCACTGTAGGAGACCAACTTTGGATTTTTGGCCTCTGTCAGTTATTTCCTCCAATAGGAAAGCCAAAGGAGTGAATGCACTGTAGGCATTGTAAAATCCTTCAAGGACACTCCCCTGACATGTATGACTTCTTTTCTTGTGATGGGCTAATATTTGATTATAAATCAGAAATTGCCAGTAATTATGCTTCACTTTTTAGTGTAGTTTCATTTAAAAGGTATTTTATTTTGAAAAATATTTTGAGTAAAATAAGTAGAGGCATTAAATTAAACATGAAGCTAACAAATCTTGCAATCTGACTTCCAAATCCTTGTAAGAAATAGAATATAATTACAGGTATACCTTGGAAATATTACAGGTTTGTTTCCAGACCACTGCAATAAAACAAATATCGCAATAAAGCAAATCACTCAATATTTTGGTTTGTCAATGCGTATAAAAGTTATGTTTACACTATACTGTTGTCTGTTAAGAGCACAATAGCATTATGTCTAAAAAAAAAAGCAATGTACATACCTTAATTAAAAATACTTTATTGCTAAAAAAAAAATGCTTATCATCATCTGAGCCTTCAACAAATTGTACTTTTTATCCTGGTAGAGGGTCTTGCCTCAGTGTTGATGGCTGCTGACTGATTAGGGTGGTGACTGCTGAAGGCTGGAGTGGCTGTGGCTATTTCTTAAAATAAGACAACAGTGAAGTTCCCCACATCAATTGACTTCCTTTCACAAAAGATTTCTCTCTAGCCTGTCATGCTGTTTGATAGCATTTTGCCCAGAGTAGAGCTTCTTTCAAAATTGGAGCCAATCCTCTCAAACTCTGCTGCTGTTTATCAACTAAGTTCGTGTAATATTCTAAATGCTTTGTCATTTCAACAATATTCATAGCATCTTCACCAGAGGTAGATTCCATCTCAAGAAACCACTTTCTTTGCTCATCCATAAGAAGTATCTCCTCATCTGTTAAATTTTTAACACGAGATTGCAGCAATTTAGTCACATCTTCATGCTCTACTTCTAATTCTAGCTCTCTTGCTATTTCTGCCTCATCTGCAGTTACTTCCTCCACTGAAATCTTGAATCCTTCACAGTCATCTGTGAGTGTTGGAATCAACTCCTTCTAAATACTTGTTAATGTTGATGTTTTAGCCTCCTCCCTTGAATCATGAATGTTCTTAATGGCATCTAAAATGGTGAATCCTTTGCAGAAGGTTTTCAATTTACTTTGTCCAGATCCATCAGAGGAATCACTGTCTATGGTAGCTATAACCTTACAAAATGAATATTTTTTTAAATCATAAGATTTGAAAGTTTAAATTATTCCTTGATCCATGGGCTGCAGAATGGATGTTGTGTTAGCAGGCATGAAAACAACTTTAATATTGTTGTTCATCTCCATCAGAGATCTTTGGTGACTAGGTGCAAAGGTTTGGAATGTCAGAGCAGCAGCTGTAGCAGAAGGAGGCTGGCAGGGGCCAAGCGGGTGAGGGAGACTTTAGAGCTGGTGTTGGGAGTGGTGGTGGTCAGGGTAGTTGGGCTTGCCAGGGTTGTGGTTGTGCTGTCTGAGTACTCAGATTTTCAGAAGACAACTCCTCTGACCATCTGGTTCAGCAGACAGATACATACAGTGGAGATACTGATATCTGAACAGCCTTTCAGCACACGTGTCTTAGACTTGATCATATTTCTGAATTCTGCAAATAGTAATTAATATTTTGAAAGGGATCTTTTTTTCCTGAGCATTAGGTCTGAACTGTGGGCTTAAAATATTTAGTAAACCATATTGTAAATAGATATGCTGTCATCCAGTGTTGTTGTTCCATTTGTAGAACACAGGCAGAGTCAATTTAGTATCATTCTTAGGGCCCTAGGATTTTTAGAATGGTAAATGAGCATTGGCTTCAACTTAAAGCCACCATATGTATGTGTTAGCCCCCACCAAGAGAATCAACTGTCCTTTGAAGCCAGACATTGACTTCTCTCTAGCTATGCAAGTCCTGCATGGCATCTTCTTCCAATATAAGGCTCTTCTGTCTACATTGAAACTCTGTTGTTTAGTGTAGCCACTTTCATCAATTCTCTTAGCTACGTCTTCTGAATAACTTGCTACAGTTTCTACATCAGTACTTTGCTTTACTTTGCACTTTTATGTTATGGAGATGGCTTCTTTCCTTAAACCTCATGAACCAATCTCTGCTAGCTTCCAACTTTTCGTCACAGCTTCCTTACGTCCCTGAGCCTTCATAGAATTGAAGAGAATTGGGGCCTTGCTCGGGATTAGGCTTTGGCTTAAGGGAATGTTGTGACTGGCTTGATCTTCTAGCTAGCACACTCAGACTTTCTCCTTATCAGCAATAAGTCTGTTTTGCGTTCTTATCATCCAGGTTTGCTGGAATAGCACTTTTTATTTCCTTCAAGAACTTTTCCTTCACCTTCACAACTTGGCTAACTCTTTGGCATAAGAGGCCTAGTTTTCGACCTATCTCAGCTTTCAACATGCCTTCCTTACTGAGCTTTATTATTTCTATGTTTTTCTCTTTCTTTTGAAAGCAGTTTTATTGAGCTATAGTCACAAACCGTACAGTCTATCCAAAGTGTACAATCCTTGACTTTTAGAATAATCAGAGTGCTGTACATTCATCACCACAAAAAAATTTAGAACAAATTTCATTTTTCAAAAGAAAACTTCCATACCCCTCAGCCTCTCATACCTCTCAATCACTCTAGCCTTCTCCATCCCTACATAACCACTAATCTAATTGTATCTTTATAAATTGAATTATATTTACATTTTATATAAATGAAATCATACAATATATAGTACTTTGTGTCTGGTTTCTTTCACTTAGCATAATGTTTTGTTTTGTTTTGCCTGATACTAACATCTTGTAACATTAACATGCATTTGTTCAGTTTCACAGAAAAACAGTCTTATATAAGCAGTATTACCCATTTCTTATTTTACTTGAGGTTTTACAATGCTATATATTCCCGTGTTACATTTTTTATCTTTCCTTCTTCTAAGATACATGACCTTAGACTTTTCCTTTCAACCACTGTCATACCCATATAATAGCACTGCTAGTTACAAACACTATGTTGTGCTTTCGCCTTTTCTATTCATTTCCAAAAATTAACAATCTTTTTACCAATTCTGCACAACTTAACCCTCAGCTTTCCATTCTCTAACCTTTTTCTATTTCTGGTGACCTATATTCTAGTCATTAACTCTATGAGATTATACAATATATTTAGTTCATGATAGCGCAATCATACAGTATTTGTCCTTTTGTGTCTGGCTTGCTTCATTCAACATACTGTCCTCCAGGTTCATTCATGTTGTCATATGCTTTACGACTTCATTTCTTCTTACAGCTGCATAATATTCTATCGTGTGTAGATGCCACAGTTTGTTGTTTATCCATTCATTGGTTGATGGACACCTGGGTTGTTTCCAACTTTTGGCAATCGTGAATAATGCAGCTGTGAATATCAGTGTGCAGATGTCTGTTCGTGTCACTGCTCTCAGTTCTTCTGGGTATATACCCAGTAGTGCTATTGCCGGGTCACGTGGCAAATCTATATTCAACTTCTTAAGGAACTGCCAAACAGTCCTCCACAGTGGCTGTACCATTCTACATTCCCACCAACAGGGAATAAGTGTTCCTGTCTCTCCACCTCTTCTCCAACACTTGTAGTTTTCTATCTTTTTAATAGTGGCCATTCTAATCAGTGTGAAATGATATCTCATTGTAGCTTTGATTTGCATTTCCCTAATCACTAGTGATGTTGAACATTTTTTCATGTATTTTTCTTTGGGCAAATGTCTTTTCAAGTTTTTCGCCCATTTTTTTAATCAGGTCATTTGTCTTTTTATTGTTGAGTTGTAGCTTTACTTTATATACCATGGATATTAAAGCCTTATCGGATAAGTGATTTCCAGATATTTTCTTCCATTGAGTCAGCTGCCTTTTTACCTGTTTGACAAAGTCCTTTGAGGAGCAAAAGTGTTTAATTTTGAGGAAGCCCCATTTCTCTATTTTTCTCTTGTGTTGCTCATGCTTTGGGTGTAAGGTCCAAGAGCCACCACCTGCCACAAGATATTGAATATGCTTCCATATGTTTTCTTCTAGTACTTTCATGGCTTTTATATTTAGGGCTTTGTTCCATTTTTAGTTTCTTATATAGGGAGTGAGATCGGAGCCCTCTTTTATTCTTTTGGTTATGGATATCCAGTTCTTCCAGCACCATTTGTTGAAAAGACTGTTTTGTCCCAGTAACACGGATTTGGTAGGTTTGTCAAAAAAACAGTTGGGGAAGTGGATGTGGCTCAAGCGATTGTTTCTTGGGCCTCCTGGTGAAAGTAAGCTGGCCCGTGTGGAGACCTGGCCCGCGCGGAGAGCTGGCTCAACAAAAAGAGACAAAGGAGAGACAATGAGAGACACAACAAACCAGGGAGTTGAGGTGACTCAAGTGATTGAGTGCCTCTCTCCCACATTGGAGGTCCCAGGATCAATTCCCAGTCCCTTCTAAAGAGAAGACAAGGAGAAGAGAAGACAAGCAGACACAGAGAGCACACAGTGAATGGACATAGAAAGCAAGACAGCAAGCACAAAAACAAGGGGGAGGGAGAATAAATAAATAAAATAAATCTTAAAAAAAAAAAAAAAAATTGGCTGTAAAGGTGAGGATTTATTTCTGGACTCTCAATTCTGTTCCACTGATCATGTGTCTGTCTTTATGCCAGTACCATGCTGTTTTGACCACTGTAGCTTTGTAATATGTTTCAGGGTCAGGCAGTGAAATTCTTCCCATGTCACTCTTCTTTTTTAGAATGCTTTTGGCTATTTGAGTGCACTTTCCCTTCCAAATAAATTTGGTAATTGTCTTTTCTATTTCTGTAAGGTAGAATGTTGGATTTTGATTGGTATTATATTGAATCTATAAATCAGTTTGGGTAGGATTGACATCTTAATGATATTTAGTCTTCCGATCCATGAACACATTTGTTTAGGTCTTCATTAATTTCTTTTTGCATTATTTTGTAGTTTCTGAATAAAAATTCAGTGTCTTCCTAATATCTTTCATCTCTTTACCATATTGTCTTTCAACTCAATTTGATTTTGGAAATTAGTATGAACCTCGTTTATTCATTGCCTCAAGTCTGGGGTCTCATCTGAAATTTTGATATATTCCTTTGCTTGGGCCATTTCTCCCATTTTCTTAGTGTGGCTTGAAATTTTTTGCTGATACTTAGGCATCTGTTTAGCATGGCGAGTTTACTCAGATGCTCAATTTCTCCCTCTTTTTTAGGAATTTGGTGGCAGGAAGCTGTGTGTTAACTGCTGTTCTTTGATTCTTGGTTTAACCTGTTCTGGGTCTTTATGATTGTTCCTGTTAGTTGCTCAAATCTGGGAACTGCCAAACATTACGGACCCCGTAATGAGTTGCAGAACCACTTCCAAGGGCCTTGGGGAGGGAGGCTATAAAGGCCTGATGAAGGTTCTTTTATTTACTTTCAATTTCCTCACATGCACTTCCTTGGCCAGAAGATGGCGCTCTTTGGCAGCCCTTTCAGTTCAAAGCCTGGTCTGAACGTGTGTGTTGCAATGGGGACCACAACAATGTGACAGAGGATCCTGCCTGGAGGCTAAGAGCCTGGTAATTCAAACTTTCTCAGAGGCTGTTCCCCAACTTTTGCTGGCAGACTCCTCTCTTTTCCCAGGTTGGAAATAATCCCACTCCCCTCTGTGCCCTCAACAACCAGTCCCAGTCAGTAGGGAGGGTGATTGAGAGGGTTAGATATCTTTAGTCCGGGGAAGCGGCTGTGGCTCAATCAGTGGGGCTCCCGTTTACCATATGGGAGGCCCGGGGTTCGGTTCCCGGGGCCTCCTGGTGAAGGCAAGCCCGCCTGCACGGTGTGGTTAGCTGACCCAGCGAGCACAAGCAGCAAGGGGGGGGATAAATGAATAAATAAATAAAATCTTTTAAAAAAAAAAAAAGATATCTTTAGTCCGGTGCCAGCTCCCAAGGCAAACAGTGGTGCAGCCCCACCTGGCCTGGAAAGGGCTCATGGGACATAGTAGACCAAATATGTTGGCCAAAAGCTGTATCAGCCTTATACTGCATCCCTCTTTCCTGTTTCCTGGGGAGGTGGATCCCTGGGGCCTCCTTGGTCTGTAGCCACTGGCCTGAGGCCAGAGAATTCAAAATTGTCTCCTCATTGGGTGGGAGAAGGGCACCAGCAGCTGTAGCTGCAGCTTATACTCAAGGTCTTTCTGTCGAGATTTTTTTCCTTTGCCCCAGTCTCTTCTGGGTGGTATCCAAAACCCTTGAACATTTTTTTCCCCAGGTCATTTCTACCTGTCCTCTAGCTTTTTTTCTGGGAGAGAGTCCAGTGTGTCTCTAATCCGCCATCTTCTCAGAAGTATTATTTCTAGCTTTTGATTTAAAATGACAGATATGGGAATCTTCCTTTCACTTGAACACGTAGAGACCGTTTGTAGGGTTATTAATTCGCCTAAATTCAATTTTTTTTTTTTTTTTTTTTGTCTCAAGAAATAGGGAGATTTGAGGAGAGGAAGAAAGACAGGAATGGCCCATTGGTGGAGCTGTCAGAACACAGACATTTATCAATTATATTTGCCGTCGTATATGGGTGCAGTTTGTGGCATCCCAAAACAATTAAAATAGTAGCATCAAATATCACTGATCACAGATCACCATAAGTGATGTAATAAAACAAAAAAATTTGGAATACTGTGAGAATTACCAAAATGTGACACAGCTACACAGAGAGAGCACATGCTATTGGAAAAATGGCACCAGTAAACTTGCTCAACACAGGGTTGCTACAGACATTCAATTAGTAATAAAATGCAGTTTCTGTGAAGCGCAATAAAACGAAGTGTGCCTGTATGTGATTTAGATTGCAAAATTTGAAGAGCTTATAACAAGCCCACAAAGAATATTCCTCTGCTTTATGTCCAGGCATAGATGTCATGGGACCTTAAATTTAAAATTTATAGTTCTTAAATTTAAATTTAAAATTGTATAGTTCTTTAGACTTTTTAAACCCATTAAATTGTAGTGTTAGTTGTATAATGATAATATCAAGTATAACCTCCAACAACACACTGTTGGATAATTCATGAAAGTTGTTAAAATCAAAGTTTTTGTTTTCATTTATGGCAGTATGCTGAACAGCTGTGCCTTTAGCCTTGACTCTTACAAAGCTGCTTACTTGATTGTATGAGTAACAGATTGTCAGTGTGTTTTCTTGTCTTCTCATTAACTGAATACTTTCACTTATTGAGCATACCTGGGCTTTTGTTTTTCAGCAATATCCAGACTATTATGCAATAATTAAGGAGCCTATAGATCTCAAGACCATTGCCCAGAGGATACAGGTATGAAGGTGACCATGTGTGCTGTATGTGGTTTGGTTCAGTTTAGCCTGTGGTCTTTTTTATGGGCTTTAGAAAATAGAGAAGATGTCTCTGTAAGGGGTTATTAGCAATATAATGTAAACAAATTATGGTGCTGTTACTGATTAGTGCTTTGGAGGAAACAATACAGACTCCCTTTTCCTTTTTTTCCTGTAGAGAGCAAAGAGAAATTTTCGTTGGCTTAGTAGTCTTGCACTTAGGACAAAAATTAAAAAGCATTAGCCATGGTCGTTTCTGATTGTGAAGGTATATTCGATATCTTTCTTGTTTTTTTTAACTGCTTCTTCCAAAAGAGTTTTAGTGTATCTTAAAATAAATTAGTTACAACAGATATGAGAGTATAAGCTCTGAAAATAGAGACTTGTTTTCTGTTTCCCCCCCCCACTGTTTCTCCAGTAGTGAGAGCAGCTACTCACACTCACAAATGTGCCTTGTGCCTGGCACTGTTAGTTAACTAATCCTTACAATAACTCCATGAGGTAGGTACTGTTATTATTCCCATTTTATAGATCAGAAAATTGAAATATAGAGAAGTTAAGAAACTTGCCCAAGTCACAGAATAATGAGAAGACCCAAGATTTGAATCCAAGCATTCTGGCTCCAGAGAGACTGTGCTTTTAACCCATACACTTTTAACCACCTCCCCACAGAGTAAATGCTCAATAAATATCGAGTGAACAAATAACTAGGACTTAAAGTTTAATGATAAAGGTTAAGGAAGGTTTTGGGGAAGAGCTTAATTATACCAGAAACCTGGTTTTAGTGTTGGACTGACATTCTTTTCCTGGCTCTGCTACTTACTGGCCATGTCACTTTAGTCCAGTGCCTTGCCTGCTTCCTCTGCTGTATGTTAGGTGTAGTATCACTGCTTCACATTTCATAGGGTTCAGTGATAATATATGTAAAGCATCTGATATAGCACCTACATGATGAGATCCTAGTAAATGTGAATTACTGCTCCTACCAGGGTATGGAGGGCTTTGGGGCTCCCTATAGCTTAAGCAAAAAGTTAAGCAGTGTTCATATTGTCTCATTCAGTCACTGAGATTGAAAACACAGTGGTGTGCCAGGAAGTACAAACTTTTCCTTGGCTTTAAATTCCAAGACAGTAGTAAAGACTAACAGCGTAGTAATTATTGGTACCACAGATAGATTTATATTTTCCCAGAATGTTAAAATACAAGTTCTCTAATGTATCATCTGATCTTGAAGGACGCCCAATATCTGATAGTAAGAACCTAAATTCCTGGGATTACTGACATTGATCTAGGGAGAAGATGCTTTCATAATACTGAAAATAAGATCAGATCTTCAAACACCCCTGCCTCAGCTCCAGCCTTCTGTATATTACCTCTGACCATATCTTTGTCTTTTCTTCCTTCAAAAGGTCCCACAGAGTCACCTTTTATTTGCTATCACACTAGTCATGATCCTTGTCTTCTTGTGTCTGAAGTATTGTAACATCTTTCCTGACTCCCTGATGAAAGGCTCTGCAGTCCTGTCTACATGTTGCTTTCTGACCCTGGCTTTCTTCTTGCAATTCTACTACCCAGACAGTCACTTGCTTTCTAATGCCTGCTGAAGCAAGTCCCAGCTTCTTGTACCAGTTCAACAATAACCAACTCTGACTAATTTAAGTAGAAAAAGAATTTATAAAAAGGGGGCTGACTAGCACATGGAATTGTTTGGAAGGAAGGCTGGACGACTGGCCTTGGAAATTAGGACCTCAGGGAAGTCATAGCACAGCAGAGATCATGTTCAGTTTCTTGGTGGTACCATTACTGTTACCACCGTCATTTGCCACTGTGGGCTATAGATGCTTATTGCTCCACTGCTAGGCTCTGCTCTCGTGCAAGTGTCAGATATTAGTTCCTGCTATTCCCTTGCTGTTGCTTTAGTCCCTCAAAACCTAAGCATATAGTTAGCTTATTTCCCTTTGGCCTGGCTGCCAGCAAAATGCCCATCTGCCCACTTTCACCTCTCTAGTGGGTGGTGGGGCACTACCTGCCTCCTGTACTGGGATTCCCTCCAAATAAGAAGGGACTCAGATGTCAGGTAGCCCCACATGGCAAATAACCAGCCTATTCTCTTTTTGTTCTCTTTTTTCCCCCACAGTTTCCCCAGTAGTGATAGCAGCATTGGCTCTCTGGATTCTGCCTTGTCTATACCCTGTCTATAAAGCCTGTGCTTATGGTTCTACCCTTCTCCACCCTAAACTCTGCTTAGTTTGGTCTCCTCAATCTCTCTAGAACATGCCCTGTTCATCCTTTTCATTATTTATGTCTACCATTTACCTAGAGTGTCTCCCTCCTTCCCTTCCTTTGTGAAGTGAGGTAATTATAGTGGTCTGGGTTATTTTGGATTATTTTGCATTGTTTATTGAGGAGTTATGGATTGAGTGAGCTTTAAGATATGAAAGGTCTAGCATAGAGCCTAATACGTAGTAGGTACTTAGAAAAGATTACCTTCTGTGCTGGTCTCAATTTTTATTTTACTTCAAGTTGTTGGTATAACGAAAGAGGTTTTTCTTTACACCATTAAGCCCACCTTAATGACTTGGTTTTCATGAAGCACTTAGAATATTGCTTGGTATAGAGTATGCACTGTGTATTTGTTAATTAAAACAACTTCTACCTTACTTGATTTTTTAAAAACTGTAAGTTATTTTTTAGGAGACTAATGTACCTCTGGTTTTGTTACCGATCTCAAAAACTTGTTTGTAAATGGTCAGTAATAATAGTCTATAAAAGAGAAAATGATTTCACAGTTGTTCACATATGTACTTTCCAATAAAGTCTTGGAATATGATGACAGTTTAAAAATGTGTGGAGTTTTCTTTTTAATGGTTATACTGATTAATTCTGACTAAGAGGAATTGCTGTATTTTTTTGTTTGCCATAGAATGGAAGCTACAAAAGTATTCATGCAATGGCCAAAGATATAGATCTCCTAGCAAAAAATGCCAAAACTTACAATGAGCCTGGTTCTCAAGTATTCAAGGTTAGTTTTTTGTTTTCGTTGCTGTTTTGTGTTGATATTAGTAGATACTTATGTTTAGGGCCAGTATTTTTTATATAACAGCTTTTTGAGATATAATTCACTACCATACAATTCATCCATTTGAAATATATGAAGTATATTCGTGGAGTTGTGCAACCATCACCACCATCAAATTTAGAACATTTTTATCCCCTTAAAAAGAAACCATACTCTTTTAACTGTCACCCTTCCTAACCACACTTTCCACCCCCACCCCTAAGCAGCTACTAATATATTTTCTGTCTCTATAGATTTCCCTATTCAGGACTTTCATATGAATGAATCATGCAATAAATGGAGTTTTATGACTTGCTTCTTTCACTTAACTTAATGTTTTCACAGTTCATCCAAGTTGTAGTATATATCAGTATGCCATTCCTTTTTAATGGCTGAATAATATTCTGTTGTATGTATGCATATACCATATTTTGTTTATCCATTTGATGATGGATGGGCATTTGGGTTGTTTCCACCCTTTGGTTACTATAATGCTGCTATAAATATTCATGTACAATATGAACATACGGATATATGTTTTCATTTCTCATAGCTATATACTGGGTCATGTGGTAACTGTATGTTTAACCTTTTGAGGACCTGCCACCATGTTTTCCAAAGCAGCTACACCATTTCTGATTTCTACCCATAGTGTATGAGGGTTCTGATTTCTCCACATCCTCACCAATATTTGTTATTTTATGACTTTTTGATTCAGACCATCCTAGTGGGAGTAAAATAGTCTCTCATTGTGGTTTTGATTTGCATTTCCCTGATGACTAATGATGTTGAGCATCTTTTTGTGTGCTTATTGGCCATTTGTATATCTTCTGTGGAGAAGTGTCTATTCAGATCCTTTACCCATTTCAAAATTGGGTTTTCTTTTTATTATTGAGTTGCAAGAGTTCTTTTTATATTGTAGATACAAGTCACTTACCAGATAAATGATTTTCAGATATTTTCTCCTATGGGTTGTCTTTTCACTTTTGTGATGGTGGCTTTTGAGGCACAGAAGTTTTAAATTTTAATGGAATAAAATTTAGCTTTATTTTCATTTGTTGCTTGTGCTTTTGGTGTCATATCTAAGAATCCTTCGACAAGTACAAGGTCATGGAGATTTACCCCTGTGTTTTCTACTAAGAGTTTTATAGTTTAGCTCTTATATTTAGCTCTATGATCCATTTTGAGTTAATTTTTGTGTACGTTATTAGGTGGGAGTCCAGCTTCATTTTTTGCATGTGACTATCCAGTTGTCCCAGCATCATTTGTTGAAGAGACTTGGACTTATCACCCTTGTCAAAAATTAATTGATCGGGAAGCGGCTATGGCTCAATCAATAGGGCTCCCGTTTACCATATGGGAGGCCCCGGGTTCGGTTCCCGGGGCCTCCTGGTGAAGGCAAGCCCGCCCGCACGGCGTGGTTGGCTGACCCAGCGAGCACAAACAGCAAGGGGGGGATAAATGAATAAATAAATAAAATCTTTAAAAAAAAAAAAAAATTTAATTGATCATAGATGTCTGAGTTTCTCTGTGTACTCTCAGTCCTATTCCATTGATTTCTGTGTCTGTTCTTGTGCCATCTATTCCCTTTTCAAGCCAACCAATCTTTATCTTGACAGGATGCAAATTCAATTAAAAAGATATTTTACATGAAAAAGGCAGAAATTGAACATCATGAAATGGCTAAGTCAAGCCTTCGAATGAGGTAGGTTAAAACATGTCTAAAATCCTTTTGCCTTTATTATTTGCCAGATTTTCTAGCTAGTGAAATCAATACAGTGGAGAAGATTTATGTTGCATTTCAAATTATGTATATAGTTTTATAATGTGATTCTAAAGAGAGTCGGGATAACTCTTACCCTGCCCACTTATTGCAGCTAAAGAGATTTATTTAAAAGGAAACCTTTTTTATGACTTAACACCAGTATATACTCTTATTGTTTTATTTGAATAAGTGTCTTTAGCCAGGTTTTAGGAGATCTAAAGATCTCACCCTGCCTTTTACTTGGGCTAGGACTATGTCTTTGAACAGATCTTGGTTTTGGGATATTATTTCTCCTATATGAAACGAGAGGGTTGAATGGCTACTTTTGAAGCTTTCTTCTGGCCCTGACATTCTTTTTGTTACCAGATCTTCTGGTCTCTATAATTAATGTAAGCTCTGTGGTAGACAGGCCTGGTCTACTCTCCTCTGCAGAATCCCCAGGTCATGGAGCACAGCCTGCTGCACAGTAGGGGCTCAGAAATATTTGAGTATTTCTGTTTAGAAAAGAAGAAAACAATTGTCTCCTTGCCTTTTTGTTTACCTAGCATTCTGATTTTGGCTGTTGTATTAGTCAGCCAAAGAGGTGCTGATGCAAAATACCAGAAACCTGTTGGCTTTTATAAAGGGTATTTATTTGGGGTAGAACCTTACAGTTACCAGGCCATAAAGCATAAGTTACTTCCCTCACCAAAGTCTATTGCCACGTGTTGGGGCAAGGTGACTGCCGACGTCTGCCAAGAGTTCAGGCTTCTTGGGTTCCTCTCTTCCCAGGGCTCCATTGCTCTCCGGGCTCAGCTGCTGTGCTTTCTCCACAATGCCAGCTGTAGACTGTCAGGCGAACGGCTCTGTCTCTCTCCCTGGGGCTTCTGCCATGTCTAAGGAGCCGTCTCTATTCCTCTGTGTTCTTCTCCTGTGTGTTCACTTCCCGGGCTCCAGTCCAAACCTCCGTGTCAAAACTCCAACTCGCTTCTCGGCCTTGTAGTTTTCTCTGTGAGTCCCCGCCTACCAAGGGGGCGGGAACGCAACATCCTACTGATGTGGCCCAATCAAAGCCCTAATCATAATTTAATCAAGCCCAGTTACAGACCAGTTTACAAAAATAATCCAGTATCTGTTTTTGAAATTCATAAATAATGCCAAATTGCTATAGCTGTCAATTTTCTAAGCTTCTAAAAATTTAAAAATTAAAAATTAAATTTTTTTCATAAGCTTCTTTTTTTTTTTTTAAACCTTATCTCTGGATAGAACTCAATCAAATTTGGCTGCAGCCAGACTGACAGGCTCTTCGCATGGTAAAGGCAGTCTTGGTGAAGAGAGAAATTCCACTAGCAAGTATTATCGGTGAGAGAGAGAGAAAGTGTTTGGTCTGAGAATGCATATGTGGACAGGCATGTTAGTGTATATTTTGGGGTATAGTTGGGTTATTATGAGCATTTGTTATCAAACATTTTATTTAAAAGATCAAGGCCCAGCCCTTATCTCCCAGAAAATGTTTAAGCAGAAGCTATTTGTCAGGTAGTATTTAAGGTTGGTTACCAATAAAACCTGTCAAAATGTTTTGTGTTCATAATAGAGTTTGTGTTCATTGTAAACTATGAGCATCTTAGAAGAGAATTATAAGTAATGGCTGATTATTTGTTTTCCATAGAAGGAATAGTGCTGCATTTAAGTAAAAAGTAAATTGCAAGTAGCCTAGTCTAGACTCTTTACCACCATTCCCTCTTTTCCAAGAGAAAAAATTCAGTTTTTCTCAGTTTAGATTATTTATGGAGAATATTTAAAAGTTCAAAGATAAATTTAGGGGTGGTTGAATAAAAAATTTTTTCTTTGATGTGAATGCTTTATTAACAATTCCTATTTCCTATAAAGTAACCAAATTATTATAACCTTTTTCCTTGTGTTCTAATTGCTTGTTTTTCTTTGTAGTAATAAAAGAGCAGTCCAAGGGGGTCGCTTATCAGCAATTACCATGGCACTTCAGTATGGCTCAGAAAGTGAAGAGGATGCTGCTTTAGCTGGTAGGAATTGGGTTATGACTAGTTAAATGCTTTCCCAGCCTTTCGTTCTGGCTGAGGAAAATTGCAGTGACTTTGGTCTTAGTGGGAGTTTGTTGGTTTTTGGAGTACCTGCATTATTTTTGTTGCATTTTGATTGCATTCTTTGGTTGGCAAACTTATCAAAAGCTTATTGCTTTATTTTGTGTTGAAGCTCATAGTTGGGTAATAAATACTGCAAAAAACAAGTGGTACTTGACAGATCCTGGTTTAAATCTATAATGATAAATTGTAAATACTAGTAAAACTATCAGGAAATTCTAGGATGAAATTCAGTTCACGTCATGTTAGATTTTCAGGACATTGATTTATTTATTTTTTTAAAGATTTATTTATTTATTCAATTTTATCCATCCCCCCCCCCCATTTTTGCTGTTTCTGTGTCCATTCGCTAGGCAATTATCTGTGTCCACTTCCTGCCCTCTCTTCTCATCCTTCTTCTCCTGTCTTCACTGGGATTTCATCCTTGGAACCTCTGATGTGGGAGAGAGGCATCCTACCACCTGCACCACCTTAGTTCCTGGTTTTTTGGTGCATCTTGTCTTGGCTCTCCCTTGTGTCACTCTCCTGTTACGTCATCATATTGCTGCGTGGCTCGTGGGGCCCATGCGCCTTCTATATTTTTCTTTTTTTAAATTTTTACTGCGAGATCCCGGGGATCGAACCCAGGTCCCTCCATATGGGAGATGGACACCCAAACACTTGAGCCACATCCATCCCCCTGCTATATCTCTTAAGGTTGACCAAAGATTCCCAAAGTTACAGTCTTTTCCCTTACAGGATGATCATATAATAAATCAGGCTTAGTTTATCACCAGCATTCCAAAAACCAGACCTAGGGAGAAAAACTAGATCTGGGGACACATGCATGGTTTCTAATATAGCGAATGTTTAGCCTACCCTGATTATCACACAATCAGAACAGCGAGAATATTCTCATAGGACATTGATTTATATTTTCAGTATGTTCTAATTTCTTCTTGCTAAACTTTATGATTTAAAAATAGATGTAAATTACAGTCAGAATAGCATGTTATATGGTCATTTAAACAAGTCCCACATAGGGCATTTGGCACTAAAGACCAACATGCAAGGACAATTTGTTAATATAAAGAGCAACGTAAAAGACAGCTGTAGAGTTGTATTTGATGTCATTGTCTGTCTTTCATTTAAGTGTGATATCATATTTTTCATTTTACAGTGATATTTTTATGTGTAGAGATAAAATTTGTTTCATTAAGTTAGTCTGGCATGTCTTGATTTTATAATCAAATGTGACAAAACAGATTTTTCCATTGTATCTTGTTTTCTACCATTGACACAAAATCTTCTATGGAAATCTCATAGTCACTACAGACTACTTACTAGAGTATGAATTTAATTTTTTTATATACTTATCTACAGAATTAAGTATGATTTTAGCAAGAATTAAAAGAAAAAATTACCATTTTGATAGCTTTGTTTTTTACTGGTTATAAAGTGATGAACATGTTATGTTTAGGTTTCCTTCTAACAGATGGTTTTTTCATTAACCTTATAGTGGCATAACAACTTCATGGAAAACTCACCATTTACAAGATTCCTAAAAGCTCTTTATTCCCCTAATAAGCAGTACTTTTATCACAGGATAATATAGCTGTTACCGCAGCTTCTAGAAAATAAAGTAGAAGCCACAAATTTTGTATGAAGTACTTCTTTCAATCTATTTATCAGAACCTGTTTATCCTCAATTTATTCAAGAGTCTCATGTGTTTGGTTTTCTGCTGCCTGTCTTCTTGAGCTGCTTTATTTTAGAGGCAGACGCTCTATGCAGCTTAGGCTTTGGGGGAGGGCAGTGCAGAAGAGCATACAGTTGTAGTGACTGCAAGAACAGAAATGGGGTAGGGGGACTAGAATAAGAAAAATAGATAAGTTCCCCTCTCCCACCCCCAAAAAAGCCAGGAAGGCAGAAAGAAACATAGAAAAAGTGTGATAAGCCTAAAATGGGAAAAATAAGTCCAGACATTATATCAGAAATCACATCACTGTTAGTGACCTTAATTTACCAATTTAGACAGTTCAGATTGTTGTGTGGTTTTTTTTTTTAATCTGGTTATGTGCTGGTTATAGGAGACACATACTAAATATAAAAATGCAAGAGGGAAGCGGCTGTGGTTCAATCAGTAGGGCTCCCGTTTACCATATGGGAGGCCCCGGGTTTGGTTCCCGGGGCCTCCTGGTGAAGGCAAGCCCACCCGCACGGCGTGGTTAGCTGACCCAGCAAGCACAAGCAGCAAGGGGGGGATAAATGAATAAATAAATTTTAAAAATCTTTAAAAAAAAAAAAAATGCAAGAGAGTTGAATATAAAAGGATGGAAAAAGATACCCCAAGCAAATAATAACCAAAAGAAACCTGGAGAGTTACATTGACTTCCAATAAAATCGACTTTCAAACAGAGAGCATTACCAAAGATAAAAAAGGATTCCCCTCATAATAATAAAAAGTTTATTTCATCAAGAAAATTAATTATAAAAGGGCTCAAAAATACATAAAGCAAACACATGGAACTTTTGGGGGAAAGACACTGTTTTCAGACTTGTCTTTTCTTTCAATCATTACTTGTTATGTAGACAGAAAACCAATGAAGACAGAAGATTTGAACACGCTTCTTCACAGGTGTATTACTTTCCAATTGCTGCTGTAACAAGTGACCACAAATTTAGTGGCTTAAAATCAACACAAATTTATTCTCTTATGGCTGTGGAGGTCATAGTCTAAAATCAAAGTGTCAGCAGGCCAGTGTTACTTCCAGAGGCTCTAGAAATCCATTTCCTTTGCTTTTCTAGCTTCCTTTTTTTTTTTTTTTTTTTTACCGGGAGGTCCCGGGGAACGAACCCGGGTCCCTCCATATGGGAGACGGACGCCCAACCAGTTGAACCACATCCGACCCCCTTTTCTAGCTTCTTAAAAGCCACCTATGTTCCTTAACTTGTGGTGCCTCCCTCCATCTTCAACACGTGGCACTCTAACTTCTCCATCTATCACCCCATCTTCTCCTTCCCTCTTATAAATTTTGTGATTACATTTAGAGCTCACCCAGATAATCCAGGATAATCTCCCCATTTCAAGATCCTTAACCTAATCATATCCGCAAAGTCTCTTGTACCATATAAGGTAATATTCATAGGTTCCATAGATTAGGGAGCCGCTATTCAGCCTACCATAAAAAGTTTCATAAAACAGACATGTAATCAACACATTTGAAAGAGTAAGTATTAATCAGACCGTATTGCTGAGCACAGTGCAGTTAAGATACCAGTTAATAACATAAAGATACTTTTTTTTTTTAATTTAAGGAATTATTTATTTTTTACCTTTATCCATTTTTACCCCCCACCCCCACCCCCGTTTTTGCTGTTTCTGTGTCTATTCACTGGGCAACTCTGTGTCTGTTTCCTGCCCTCTCTTCTCATCCTTCTCCTCCTGTCTTCACTGGGATTCAATCCTCAGAATCTCCGATGTGGGAGAGAGGCATCCTACTACCACCTTAATTCTTGGTTTTTCGGCGCATCTCATCTTGACTCTCCCTTGTGTCACTCTCCTGTTACATCATCATCTTGCTGCGTGGCTTGCAGGGCCTGGCGGCACACCTGCGCACAGGGCCTAGTGGCCCATGCACCTTTTATATTTTTCTTTTTTAAAATTTTTACTGGGAGGTCCTGGGAATCAAACCCAGGTCTCTCCATATGGGAGACAGACGCCCAACCACCCGAGCCACATCCGCCCCCTAAAGATATATTTTTAAAACCCATACATTTGGAAATTTAAAAATACATAAATAGAGGAGTGAGGATAGCTGAAGCAGTTGAGGGCCTGCTTCCCACATGGGAGGTTCTGGGTTCAGTTCCAGTGCCTCCTAGAAAAAATAAAAATAAACAACAAGCAAAACAGAAAAACCAACTCAGGGAAGCCGATGTGGCTCAGTGGTTGAGTGCCAGCTTCCCACATATGAGGTCCCGGGTTCAATTCCGGCCCCCAGAACCTCAAAAAATATATACAAATAGGTTAAAAGAAATTATAATGGACATTTAAAAATACTTGAATGATAATGAAAATACCGTTTATCAAAACTAGTGGGGTGCAGCTAATATGGTACTTTCAAAGGGAATTTAAAGGTCTGAATCCTTCTGTTTAAAAAAAGAAAAGAAGCTAAAAGTAAATAAGTTACACATCTAACATAAGTAAATAATAAAGCAAAGAAATTAGACAAAGAGGAGATAATAAATAAGAGCAGGAATTCATTCAATAGAAAGGAAACCTATAATAGGATCAATAAAGCCAGATGTTAAAAATATTAGTAAAATAGACAAACCTTTGGCAAGATTTTCCAGGAAAAAAAAAACAACAAAGCACAAATAAACATCATTTGGTGGGAAAAGAGGAGACATACAGAGATAAAAAGGGGTATATATGAACAACTTTATGCAAATAACTTTTAAAATTTAGATGATATGGACAAATTCCTAGAAAATCATAAATTCCTAAAACTAATCCAAAAATTAAAATGGTAATTAGTCTTATAACTATTAATTAAATGTAATTATTAATTTAAAAGCTTACCATATAGAAAGCAACAGACCACACATTTTTATACAAACTCCTCCAGATAATCAAAAAAGAGCTTCCCATTTCATTCTGTGAATGTATTGTAACCTAAATATCAAAACCAAGCAAAATATAAGCAAACTGTATCCAACAGTATATATAAAATATAACACAGGGGGCGGATGTGGCTCAAATGGTTGGGCATCCGTCTGCCATATGGAGGGACCTGGGTTCGATCCCCAGGACCTCCCGGTAAAATAAAAAATATATATATAGAAGGCGCATGGGCTGCCAGGCTCTGTGTGCCAGTGAGCCACCAGGCCCCGGGAGCCATGCAGCAAGATGATGACGTAACAGGAGAGAGACACTGGGGAGAGACAAGACGAGATGCTCTGAAAGCTCTGAAAACCAGGAACCGAGGTGGCATAGGTGGCAGAACACCTCTCCCCTACATCGGAGGTCTCCAGGATCGAATCCTGGTGAAGACTGGAGGAGGAGGATGAGAAGAGATGGCAGGAAACAGACATAGAGAATTACCAGCGAATGGACACAAAACAGCAAATGGAGAAGGAGGGGTTTAAAATGGATAAAGTAAAAAAATAAATAAATAATATAATATAATACATAATGACAAAGTTTATTACTGGAATACTACTATAGTCCAACGTAAAAAAAGATAAAAAAATATCATTTACCACATTAATAGATTAAAAGAATAAAACCATATGATTGCTCAGTAGTGTGTTTGATAGATGTTTCAATTCCCATCTGTAATTTAAAAACAAAAAACCAACCAAACAAAAACAAAAAACCTCTTAGCAACTTAGAATCAGAAGGGAAACTTTCCTAACTTGTTAAAAGGACACCTCCATTTTCAGTGGGGAAATGTTAGCACATTCCCTTTGCCATTAGAAGCAAGGTCAAAGGTTTTTCTGTCAAAGTACTGGCCAGGCCACAATGATAATAATGAATTAGAAAAGAAGAAAGATATATAATGATTGTAGATTTTAGAGTGTTTTCTCAATTTTCTAGTTGAAAGGCTATTCAGATCAATTATTAAAAATTAATAAGAATAAAGTACTGGATATAAAGTCATTGTATAAAACCCATTGCATTTCTGGAATCAGCCACAAAAAATGTAATATTTTAAAAGATACACTTTGTATTTAAAATATTTAAGGGGTCGGATGTGGCTCAACTGGTTGGGCGTCCGTCTCCCATATGGAGGGACCTGGGTTCGATCCCTGGGACCTCCCGGTAAAAAAAAAAAAAAAAAAAAAAAAGGAAAAAAAATAAAATATTTAATATATCTAATTATAAATCCCACAAAAGATGTACAAATTCTTTTTGGAAAAGAATAGAGGTAGTGGAGTCAGAAAAGACTAGTTCCAAATCCTGTTTTTGCTTCTAGCTCCATGACTCTGGATCCAATTCCCCTCTTGACCATTTTATAGGGTGGCTGACCTTGGGCAAGTCATTAACCTCTTATCGCCTCAGTTTCTTCATTTGGAAAAGAGATAAAACCTATTTCTTGGGGTGGTGTTAGGATTACCTAAGGTTGGTGCTTGTTAAGCTCTTAATATTTAACTTAGTACTTAATAAATGATTGTTGTCTACCCAGGAGTACATAATGATTAAGGTTATCCTGATCCACCAAGAAAAATTTCAGTTGTCCTAATGCACTGTTTAAGAATACAGGGTAATGAGCAATGTATTTTATATGTCTGTAAACGTCATTGCATGTTTTGTTTGTTTTGGTGCTTTTATGTAGCTTCTACCTAAAGATTTCCTCAGGAAGGGAATACATGATCCTTCAGAATGCCACAGATCACTGATGCAAAGCCACAAAGACTTAAGACTAAATCAAGTCTGATAGTATCAGTTGAATTTAAATTTATACTATTCTAAACATCATGGCAGTGTTTTAGTTCTGAGATCTGGGAATGACTGCTCCTTTTTTTTTTTTTTGGCCAAGCACTCATAGCAAGAAGTCTCTGAAAGAAGCAAATTTTAAGAGAAACTATTTTGTAACCTTTTAAAGACAGTGTAGCATTTTCTATTTTTATATAACACTGTATTCTATTTCTATGTAATATTTCTCTAAGTAAACATGAAATTATATTAAGCGTTACTAATATCATCTGTAACGATGGCTAAAGGCTGTTCTTTTAAAGTAATTATTCTTAAATACATATAGCTTAACCTGGAAGATTGTTAAAAGAGCCTCAAGCTATGGTTCATTCTTTCTTTCCATTTATAAGTAGCTTCTTTTTTTCCCTTGTTTTTCTAGCTGCACGTTATGAAGAAGGAGAGTCAGAAGCAGAAAGCATTACTTCTTTTATGGATGTTTCAAATCCTTTTTATCAACTTTATGACACAGTTAGGAGCTGCCGGAATAACCAGGGACAGCTAATAGCTGAACCTTTTTTCCATTTGCCTTCAAAGAAAAAATACCCTGATTATTATCAGCAAATTAAAATGCCCATATCACTACAACAGATCAGGTAAGATGTCTTTCTACATTATCCAGTAGATTATGGATTTCCATTTTCTTGTGGTTGAGCCTGCACATATTTCTTCTTCCTAAAATGGAAAAGGATATTAAAGGAAAAATGTTTTACACATGTCTAAGGCGTACTTGAATATCACTGATATGTGAAAAGTGAGAAATAAATTTAGTTAAATACAAATGATAGTCTTTGTGCTGCAGTTAAATCAGGAAGCAGATAAATGGAGGGTGGTCCATCTCATTTGTATTTCATATTGTGGATTGTAAAAAGTAATGCAGCTTAAAATTTAACTCTTCATTTGTGTTAAAACTGAGCAAAGTATAAAAATTTATCTTCCTTTACCATTCATTGATATTTTAGTTATAACCCTTTATATATATTTAAACTCTGTATCAATAGTTGAACTTTCTGAATAACTTAATCAGCTCTTAGAGAATTCATTAGTAGCTGAACACATACATGAAAGGGGTTCATCTTGGCTTCCTTTTGCTGCTCAGAAAATGTTTAAGTGATGATTGAAAATTTATCACACAGAATACTTAAATCACAATAACTATCATTAGAAAACGTAGGAAAGGCAGTAAGTGAGCAAATACCGAATCAAGAAAACAAAGCCTCAAAAGCCATAGGAGGAGCTCAGGTGCCATTGCTTATCCTATCTCTCCCACCCTCCCAGCATGGTTTGGAGCCAGCCTGTGTTACCATTGTGGGTTTCTGGCCCTGTTCCAGAAGGAGCAGAGTAACCCCTCTGCACATACTGGGGTGCATAGATGTCAGTGCCATTATATTTGGTGCCAGCCTGAAAGACTGGATCAGGAAACTGGCTTTGATTCACCCTCCCAGAACTTGCCCTGCAGGTAGAAGTCAACTTGCTGACAGCTAAAGCAGTGTAAGAAACAGTTAAGTCAAAGCTGCCTGGGGAGAAAGGGTTACCAGCTTTAAGACACACAGTAAAGGGAGAGAAATCTATTTCATAGGGAGTAGATGGGACATTCAGATAAGGCCACCAGTGAGCATAAGCTCGGGACAATATTTAGGCTCAGGAGAGAACCCTGCATATTACTTTGTCCGTGGGCGGATCTTGACAGGAGAGCTATACTCTGAAATAGAGCACCAGTCAGTGCAGAAATAATATGCAGAGACTGTGAAAGGTGTTTTTTTGATTGGTTTGTATTTTTTTAGCTTCTGGCACTCGAAATCTGTTATATCGCTAGCTAGATATAGATGAAAGGAACAGACAACTCCAGGACTAAATCCCAGTGTTGACAACTAAAATATTAAAATGTACAGTGTAGGGAAGCAGCTGTGGCTCAATCAGTGGGGCTCCCGTTTACCATATGGGAGGCCCCGGGTTCGGCTCCTGGGGCCTCCTGGTGGGGGCGGGCCCGCCCGCACGGCGTGGTTGGCTGACCCGGCGAGCACAGGCAGCAAGGGGGGGATAAATGAATAAATAAATAAAATCTTTAAAAAAAAAAAAAATGTACAGTGTGCAACAAAAGATTATAAGATAAACAAAGAACAAGTAATGATAGCTCATCCAAAGGAATCCAGAAACCATCAACTAAAGGAGCAGCCTGTGAAATTACTGGACAGAGATTTTTAAAAAATGATCTCAGTATGCTCAAGGGATCAAAGAAAATACACAGAGAGAGCTAAAGGATATCAAGAAAATTATGAATAAACAATATGAGAATCTCATAAATAGGAATATTAAAAAGGAACCAAGGGCAAGGAGAGGGAAAAATAGGTGTAATGTGGGGGCATTTTCAGGACTTGGGAATTGTCCTGAATAACATTGCAACGACAGATACAGGCCATTATATATCTTGCCATAACCTATAGAATTGGATGGAAGAGAATGTAAACTACAATGTAAACTTTAATCCATGCTTAGTGGCGGTGCTCCAAAATGTATTCATCAATTGCAAGGAATATACCACACTAATGAAAGATGTTGTTAATGTGGGAAAATGTGGGAGGTGTGGGGAGTGGGGCATATGGGAATTCCCTATATATATATATATATATATATACATATATATATATTTTTTTAAAGAAGCCAATGCTGTCTTTTTTTTTTTTTTTTTTTTATCTGGAGATCCCGGGGATCAAGCCTGGGTCCCTCCATATGGGAAACGGACACCCAACCATTTGAGCCACATCCGTCTCCCTCCGTGTATTTTTTATGTAACATTTATATAACCTAAGTATCTTTAAAATATATATATAGGTGTAATATGATGGCATTTTTGGGACATTGGTATTGTCCTGATTGACAATTAAATACAGGCCATTATATCTGTCATTACTTACAAAAATGTGTGGGAGACAGTTTAAACTATAATGAAAACTACAATCTACACTTAGTGGCAATGCTCCAATATGTTTTCATCAATTGTAACAAATGTACCATACTAATGAAGAATGTTGTTAATGTGGGAAAGTGTGGGAGAATAGGGGAGTGGGGCATTTGGGAATCCCCTACACTTTTTCTGTAACATTTATGTAATCTAAGTATCTTTAATAAATAAATAAATAAAGGAACAAAACAGAAACACTGAAGTTGAAGACCACAACTGAAATGAATTCCCTAGAGGGCTTCTACAACAGACTGGAACTGGTAAAAGAAAGAATCAGTGAAATCAAAGTCAAGACATTGAAATGGTTCAGGCTGAAGAGCAGGGAAGAAAAAAAGGGAAAAGAGTGACCAGAGGCTAAGAGATCTATGGGATGCCATCAAATGTATCATTATATGTGTTATGGGGGTCCCAAAAGGAAGAGAAAGAGAGGAAAATTTAAAGAAATAAGGGAAGAAAACGTCCCAATTTCAACAAAAGACATATTCAAGAAGCCTAGTGAACCTCAAACAAGATGAATCAAAGAAAACCATGCCCAGACACACGGTAATCAAACTATCAAGGCCAAGGACAAGAAAAGAATTCTGAGGTGTTTTAGTTTGATAAATGCTGCTCAGAGCAATATACCAGAAATAGGGTGGTCTTTATAATGGGAATTTATTAGGTTAAAAGTTTACAGTCCTGAGGCCATGAAAGTGTCCAAATTAAGACATCATCAGGAGATCCTTTCCCCCAAGCTGCAGCTGTGGGCAGTCATGTACATGGCAGGGCATAATGGCAGCATCGGCTCATCTCTCCTGTCCTCCAGGCCTCTTTTAGCTAAAGTGGCTTCCTTTTAGCTTCTGGCTCCTGGGACCTTTTCTTTCAGCTTCTGGGTTCCTCTCTGTCTCTGTAGCCTTCTTTCTGTGTCTGTAGCTTTTTGTTCCTCTGTGTATAAAGGACTCCAGTAAGAGGAGTAAGACCTATCCTGGATCATGCAATCTAATCAGAGGCCTTAACTGAATTAATTTAGTCCAAAGGTCTCACCTACAATAGGTTTACGTGCACAGAAATAGATTCATTTTAAGAATAGGATTTTCTGGGGTTCTCAAAAGCTTCAAACTGCCACATGAGGCAAATGAAAATGAAAACACAACATACCAAAACTTCTGGAATACAGCATAAGGCAGTGTTAAAAGAGAAGCATATAGCTTTAAATGCTTATATTTTAAAAGAAGTCTCAAATAAGAGATCTAACCTCATAACTTGAGTATCTAGAAAAGGAAAAGCAAACTAAACCCAAAGTGAGCAGAAGGGAAAAACAACAAAGATTAGAGTAGACATAAATGAAATTGAGAATTAACTAAACAAAACCAAAAGTTGGTTCATTGAAAACGATAATAAAATTGATAGGCATTCAGCTAGATTGACAAAAAAAGAGAGAGGATGCAAATAACTAAAATCAGAAATAAAATGGGGGGCATTACTACCAACCATACAGATATAAAATGGATTTTAAGAGGATACTATGAACAGCTGTGCACCAACAAATTAAATGACCTAGATGAAATGACCTAGATGAAACACACAAACAACCTACATTGACTAGAAGTTCTCACAGACTAATAAACAACAGAGATTGAATCAGTTATCAGAAATTTCCCAGCAATAAAAATTATCTAATTCTTTTTAAAAACCTCCCAACAAAGGAAAACCCAGGACCTGATGGCTTCACTAGTGAATTTTACTGAACATTCCAAGAAGAATTAACACCAGTCATGCTCAAACTCTTCCCAAAATTGAAGAGAAGGGAACACTTACTAATTCATTCTATGAGTCCAAAGCCAGATAAAGATATCACAGGACAAGAAAATTACAGAACAGTATCCTTTATGAATATAGATGTAAAAATCTGCAACAAAATACCAGCAAACTAAATCCAATAGCACATTAAAATAATTATGCATCATAATGAAGTAGGGTTTATCACAGGTTTGCAAGGGTGGTTCAACACAAGAAAATAAATTAGGGGAGCGGATGTGGCTCAAATGGTTGGGCGTCCGTCTGCCATATGGAGGGACCTGGGTTCGATCCCTGGGACCTCCCGGTAAAATAAAATAAAAAAAAAATATATATATATATATATATATATAGAAGGCGCATGGGCTGCCAGGCTCTGTGCCGCTGAGCTGTCAGGCCCCGGGAGCCATGCAGCAGGATGATGACGTAACAGAGGAGAGACAAGACGAGATGCTCCGAAAGCTCCAGAAGCCAGGAGCTGAGGTGGCGCAGGCAGCAGAATACCTCTCTCCTACATCGGAGGTCTCCAGGATCGAATCCTGGTGAAGACTGGAGGAGGAGGATGAGAAGAGATGGGAGGAAACACACACAGAGAATTGCCCAGCAAATGGACACAAAAACAGCAAATGGGGAAGTGGGGGTTTAAAATGGATAAAGTAAATAAATAAAATCTTTAAAAAATAATAATAATAATAATAAATTAACGTAATACATTACATTAATATAATGAAGGGAAAAAAACAAACATGATAATTTCAACTAATAAGAAGAGGTATTTGACAAAAACCAGTACTGCTTGATAAAAGCACTTAGAAAACTAGGAATTGAAAGAAACTTCCTTAACGTGGAAAAAGGCATATATGAAAAATCCACAGTTAGCATCATGCTCAGTGGTGGAAGTCTGAAACCTTTGTTCCCAAGATCAGGAACAAGACAAGAATGCCCACTGTCACCACTGATAGTCAGAATTGTACTGGAAGTTCTAGCCAGAACAATTAGGCACGAAAAAGAAATATAAGTTATCAAAATTGGAAAAGAAGAAGTAAAACTTTCCCTATTCGCAGATAACATGATTCTATATGTAGAAAATACTGAGAAGTCCGCAATAAAGCCACTAGAGCTAATAAAGTCAACAAAGTAGCAGGGTACAATATCAATACACAAAAATCAGTAGTCTTTCTATACACTAGTAATGAACAATTTGTAGAGGAAATAAAGGGGGGAAATCCATTTACAATAGCAACCAGAAGAATCAGACATCTAGAAATAAGTTTAACCTAGGATGTAAAGGACGTGTACATGGAAAACTATAAAGCGTTGCTGAAAGACACTTTATATATATATATGAACTAAATAAACGGAAGGACATTCCATGTTCATGGATTGGAAGACTAAACATTGCTAAGATGTCAGTTTCACCCAAGTGATTTACAGATGCAGTGCCATCCCAATCAAAATTTCAACAGCTTTCTTTGCAGAAATCAAAAAGCCAATCATCAAATTTATATGGAAGGGTAAAGACCCTGAATAGCCAGAGACATCCTGAAAGGGATGAATGAAGTGGGAATACTCAACCATCCCAATTTTAAAACTATTTACAGAGCTATATTAATCAAAACAGCATGGAACTGGCACAATCTCAGATATATAGACCAGTGGAATCAAATTGAGAGTTCAGAAATAAACCCTTACAAAATTCATGCCCATTTGATTTTTGACAAGTGTACCAAGTCCACACAATGGAGAAAGAAATACTCTCTTCAAGAAATGTTGCTGGGGAAACTATATCCATATGCAAAAGAATGAAGGTAAGCCCCTTCCTCACACCATATAAAAAAACTAACTCAAAATGGATCAAAGACCTAACTATAAGAAACTGAACTATAAAACACCTAGAAGAAAACAAAGGGAAGCATCTTCAGGACCTTGTGTCAGGCAGTAGTTTCTTAGACTTTAAACCAAAAGCATTAGCAAATCGAAGTATCTTTTAAAAAATAAAAAAAAAAGCGGAAGGTAAAAAAAAAAAAGCATTAGCAGCAAAAGAAAAAATAGATAAGGGAACTTCATCAAAATTTAAAACTTGGGCTTCATAGGACTTCATCATGAAAGTAAAAAGACAACCTACAGAATGGGAGAAAATATTTGGAAACCTCATATTCTGTAAGGGCTTAATGTCCAGACATAGAAGGACAAATATTGTATGCTCTCACTGATATGAGCTAATTATAATAAGCAAACTCATAGAGTTTACTCTAGAATATAGATTACCAGGGTAGAGTGGAGGTAGAGAATGGGTTCTGATGCTTAATCTGTGCAGAGTTTCTATTTAGGTTGATTGCAAAAGTTGAAAATGAATGGTGGTGATGGCAGCACATTATTGTGAGTTGTAATTAACAGCACTGAATTATGTATGTGAATATGGTTGAAAGGGGAAGTTTTGGATCTTGCATGTTACTTGAATGAAGTTAGAAGATAACAAATGGGATGATATAATAATATCATTATAATTATATTGTTCAATTGTAACAAAGGTACCACACTAATGCAAAATGTTAATCAACGGATAACTGCATTTGTGGGGAAGAGTTATATGGGAGCTTTGTATTTTCTGTACAATATTTCTGGAAACCTACAACTTTTCTAATAAAAGAAAATATTTTTTTCTAAAGTAGGTAACATTAAAATACGATGTTTTGTAACTCCAGTAATATTGGCTAGGTTTTTTTGGTGTATCCAAATAGAATCAAGACACAGTTAAAAATATCTTAACTGGGCAAGGTCAGAGGAGACCAGTGTTTATATGATGTCATCATGGCAGATACGTATCCTTCCATATATAGTAAGAATAAAATACTTGTACTTGCTGTATTCCAGGAAAATAAGATTGACTAAATAAATCGTTTTCATGATTTTGCATTATTAATTCTGTTTTTATCATTTGATCAATAAGATTTATGGTGCTTTTGTTTAATCCAGACAAGTGGTTGAGCACCTGCTTCTCACATGGAAGGTCCCAGGTTTGGTCCCCTGTGTCTCCTAAAAACAAAGAAACAAACAGCAAGCAAACAAATGAAAAAACCAACTCAGGGGAGCCGATGTGGCTCAGTGGTTGAGCACTGGCTTCCCACAAATAAGGTCCTGGTTCAATCCCCGGCCCCGGTACCTAAAAAAAGTCAGTAATTCAGCACCTTTTTTTCCCCTTTGTAAATTTACTGTAGCAGTTGTGTGGCATACAAAGGAATAGGAAATAGAGGAAAGTGGCTGAGGCCTAGCTGGTAACATTCTGTAGGGTGTTTAACTTTCTGTGATGGTAGAAATGTTCTGTATCTGCATTGCCCAGTACAGTAGCCATTAGCTTCATATGGCTATTGAGCACTTGAAATGTGGCTAGTATGATGGAAGAACTCATTTTAAATTTTACTGAGTTTTAATTTTAATAGTTACCTATGCCTCGTGGCTGCTATATTGGACAGTAGAGGCCTAGGAGGATTTGTTATCAGAAGGAAGATAGTCGAGTGTTCCCCAAGCAACAAAAATGGAAGAGTGGGCAGGAGCTAAATAGTATGGCTCTAATAGCTACCCTTCTACTTAGCTAGGGCATATCATCCCCATGTTTTAGTTCCCATTCTGCCCTCCCCTCCCCCACTACATTAATCTGATAATTATCTGCAAATTTATCTGGAGTGTATGTTGTCATTTACAAGTTTGGGTTTTCTTGTCTCTTTTGTGGGTGTTGAGAGCACCTGGCACTATACCCTATGAGTAGGTAGGAATAGGTGTGAGCCTGTGATGCTATGTAAGCTGGTACTGAGTGCTAGGTTTGTGCTTTGTTGCTATTTTGTTTCAGCTTAGAGATGTTCTCTAACTTTCATATCTGTTTGGGCATTACATGGAGTTTACATAAGGTTTTGGTAAATTTTGCTTTACATGCAGAATGGATGATGCCATTCTAAGAGAAAAGTTTGGAATTTCTGCATTCATCCTGTGAAGTTCTTTAAGCATTCATATTGCCACTCATCACTTAAGACTATTTTTCTGACTTTGATGGTTAGCATGCAAGTGCTTCAATCAAAACTTTTTAAAATCCTGTATAATTCCATATGGAGTAAGGGCAAACAGTAAGTCTTCACTTTATACAAAGTACATGGGGCCTTTATGGAAGTTAGTATTAATAATAGTGATAACATCCGAGAGAGAGAATCTGAATTCTTAAGACTGTTAAGTAAAGTAAGTTAAAAGCTCAGTTTTAAGTCATCATAATTAGTTACAGTTGTTTATATTGGAGTAAAAATAATTAATGGTCTCTATCATATCTGTCTCTTATTTGACATGTTGAGAAAAACTTCTTCATTGTCTATATGCAGCTCCCTTGTAGTTAAATATATATTGTAAATGCTTCGTCATGGTGCTGTCTTTAATCCTCATGAACCATGGTCTCTTTATTTTCAGAAATGGGTAGAATACCTTGATTCTTTATGTAGGTAGCTTAAAATCTCCTTCACTTTTCTCTCTTTCTAGGATACACATGTTGACCACAAACAGGGACTACAGTAGGGTTTTTTCTGGTATAAAACATCATTCACAGTCCTCTAATCAGTCACTAGTAAAGGTACCATCTAATGCTTGTCAGGATTTTTGCATTGGATTTGTAGAAGGATGCTTCATAATGGTTGAGGACAATTCTAGCCATGTGTTTGTCTTTCATAGAACCAAGCTAAAGAACCAAGAATATGAAACTTTAGATCATTTGGAGTGTGATCTGAATTTAATGTTTGAGAATGCCAAACGCTATAATGTTCCCAATTCAGCCATCTACAAGAGAGTTCTGAAATTGCAGCAAGTCATGCAGGTATGATTTCTTGGTTTTGCCAAGTTTGTTGTGTATATATTTGAAATAATTTTCCATGTTTTGAGTGTATTTTAAGATGTGTGATTTCCCCCAACAATATCATGTCGTTTATTTCAAACACAAGTATTGCTAAATAGTTTTTTAAGTTGTCAGAGCCATGTGGAATAGGTGTAATAGTTTAGACAGGATTGACTTTGTATGTGGAAGAAGCAGAAATTTGTCCCTAAGAGGTAATTTTAGGCTCCTCAGGAAGTTTCTTTTCAATCACAGATTATTCCAACATTTAGACTTTATTCTTTTGGTTCTAGACCTTGTCTCTGTTGAGGTTCTAAAGGACATTTTTTTAAGACTAATCATTGTGTAATATCCACGAGGTTATCAGATCCTTTCTGAGAGCACATCTTGGAGGGCATCTGAGATCACAGGTCATTTAGAGGTTTTAGGGCAGGAAGGCACAGGTATGAAATACAAGTTGGGTCTACCTGACAGTTACTTGGTAGGATCTTGCTTCACTTTCATATCACCCATAGAATCTTTATTTTCTTTGGTCAGTTATGTGATTCTTAGACAGTGCTGTGGATCTCAAGTATCTCCTTTTCAGTACTCTGTATGTATTCTCTAAGCCTGCAGTGTTTGGACTTTAAGCTTTATTTGGCAGGAGGTCTTTAAAAATGTATGTGCTGGGGAAAAAAATATATATATATATATATATATGTGCTGAAATGTAGATCTTCTTTCCCTTCTTACTTTGTACTTTTTTTCTTCTGAGCCACACTGCCCTTTAGAAGTCAAGAGTAACAGAGTCCCTCTTTGAGTTGGCTTTACTCAAATGTAGCCACCAGGGCAGAATGCCCCTACAACTTGCCTCAGTTCTTTTAACAAGTCCCTGCCCTTTGTACTCTTAATTGCTCTTTAGCTAGCATTATTTTCTCAACTCTCTAGATCCGTTTTTTAACCTACTTTTCTGTCATGCAGACTTTCGTTAAATTGGGTTATTGAAAATATTTAATGATCCTTTTATTTCGTGCACCCTACATGTGGTTGTATCTTTCTGAGTGAGGGTGATATGTGTAGTTCTTCAATATTCATATATTCTAGGAGTTTTCAGCAGAGTAAGCCTAACTCCCAGGATCTGCTCTGTTTTAGGCAAAGAAGAAGGAGCTTGCAAGGAGAGACGACATTGAGGACGGAGACAGCATGATCTCCTCGGCCACCTCTGATACTAGTAGTGCCAAAAGAAAAAGGTATATAGTCATCGCTGGAGACATCACCTCGGTTCCGGTGTAGTTTGTTTTGGATAAGAGAAATGGTGTTTTTAGCCTCTTAAATATGAACTCTCTTATAAGTTTCAAATATTTGATTAATTCAAAATGAAAACATATTATTTGTAAATAGGATGATTGGCCTCTTTTTTCTTTCTTTTTTTAAAATATAAATACCATATTGCTTTTAGAGGACCTAGATAAAAATGACCACTGTAAATGTAGCTTGGCAAAACATGCTGTCCAGATTATTTTTTTAAATGTGGCATTTTAAGAGTGCCACTTAAATCTAATTTAGCTTCTATCTACATGGTGAATTGCAGAGCTGAAATATGAATTAGGAAAGGTAAGGAGGAATACAGTACTACCACTATAGCGAAATTAAGTCATTGGTCTTACCCCTTTGTTTTTCCTTGTCAATCTGATTCCTATATGTCGTTTTAAGGATGTCAGATTGTAAAATATCAAATCATAATTTCCTATAGTTCATAAAATATTAAGCTAGATATTTGGTTTTCTTTTCTTTCTAACCTTTCTCTCAACTTTACTAATCCTTCCTTCCTTTCTTTCATGGATTTTGTGGAAGGAGGACTTACTGTGAGACTATGAAACTGGACTCCTATAAAGAATTATGAAGGACTATCTATTTTTTTTTTTTCTATATCTCCCACATGGAATTTCTCTGGCCTAATCATTGTGGAACACTGTGTTCTCCCTCAAGCTTAACTGTCTTACCGTCTTTGCAACAGCAGTCAATCCAGGAAGGAAACCTTAAACAAGAAAGAAGCTGATCCCTAATAGAAAGGCTTGACAGATTCAAAGTTACAATGAAGAAGTTGTTAGTAACAACACAGTTCTGTACATGCATTATATAGACTCACTAAGATCTGAGGATTAAAAAATGTGGTTTAGAAAAGAGAAGCTATCCTGTCTTTCCCTCTTATAAATAGCATTTGGAAAATTTTTTTACCTTTGAAAATAACTGCTATGCTATGCCATGGTAACTAAATTAGTTGGTGTACCCTGAGATGTGAGTCACCTCCATTACTGGCCTATGAATTTCATCCTTCCCAAGTTCTTAATTCCTTGTTATACCAGGGACAACGGAGGAAAAATGTGAAACCAGATCAGAGACATCAAATCAAGAACATCTTGAGTGTAATTATATAACTACTACAGCATCACCTGTGTTTTCCAGATCAGTCACCAATCAAAGATAAAAACTTCTCAGGCAAAAGAAGGTAATGGAGGAAAGGTGATGGTACAGTTAGTGCCAACACTGAATGAAAAGAAAGATCTTAAACTAGTTGAGTGATTTAAAAAAAAAAAAAAAAGTTACAAGGAAGCATTAACCCAGGCCATATTACTAGAAATTGCATATCTCTGTGGCTTGTAGATGGTGGGACATCCCAAGTACATTAAATGAAAGTTGTCCTAAACGTACCCATAAAAAGGTTCTAAGCATTATGTTCCTGCAAAATAAATTCTTACTTCAGACAAAAAGTCTCTTTATGAACAGGTTTCCTAGAAAATGTTTTGTATAATAAAGTGAAAAACACAAATATAGGAAGAACAAATATAAATCATCTGCTAAAACAAAGAACAAACCTGGGTTAGAAACTCAGTCATAAGTACATGTTAAAAGGTTGAGAGAAGCAAGTCCTATACTTTAGATATAACAGGAGAAATAACACGATGAGCCTTTTAGAAGGTTGTTATGTTAAGAGGTTCTGGTAATAAAAAATAGACTTCTCCAGAATTCAGGCAGGCACAACAGCCTAATTAAGTTAAGTTTGGCCAGAGAAGTTAGGGCCGAGTTTTCCAAGTACTGCTGAATCTGACTCCTAAGAATTGTGTATGATTCTGTCTTTACCTAGTTTTTTTTAAATACCAAAGAATCTGAGAAAAATTGGATATGTGTATGGTTTGCTTTATTTTGTTAGTGCATTCTTCTCCCTCATTCCCTAGCCCTCTACCCAAAAATCTGCCCACTGTCTTCCGTGTGAATTGTTCCAAGTATTCTTAATATTGTTGACCTTTGGACTGAATAATCTTCTTTTTTCTTAACCATAATTAGTTTATACATGACCCTCCAATGTTGCTTATTTTATTTCTCTTCACATGTAATGTTTGTTTCTGCTTTCCCAGGAACACTCATGACAGTGAGATGTTGGGTCTCAGGAGGCTATCCAGGTGTGCAGTCCTTTTTTATGCATAAACATACTTTAAATAAAGTGTAACTCTTCTGTGGCATGGTCAGTACTGATTAGGTGAAAAGTGAAGCCTTAAGCATGTGAAATAAAAGGATATTTTGGGACTGTCAGTTTATCATGAATAAAGAAAGAAAGCAGTATAGTACTTAGAAGTTTAACTATTCAGAATAGCTAGCTTGGATATGATCAATGGTAGCCTTAATTTTTTTGCCAGCTTTGCCAGGAGCAGAAAGTTCCCTCATCAGTCATTGTCGCTTGTGCTTCTGAACCTAAAGATAGAGGTTGATGATTTGGTGGTATTGCTGGTGTCCAGTGACTGGTCGATTCCTGTTCAGGGATGTCTTTTACATATAGGGAATGGTGGAGGAATCAGAATCGACACTGACAATCAAGTGATGGCAATGCATGTGGACATTTATACAATTAATTAGTGCTTCTAGAGCATGAGTACATTTCCTGAGTCTCTGATCTTGTCCATGTATTATTTCTTTAAAAGCATCCATTCTTTTGCATGATACTTATGATTTTAAAAGCAGCCTGTGAGTTTTGCCATGTTAAGTCTTAGTAATAATCATGTTTTCACATTTGCTATCTGGCATTCATGGAGTGTCAAATTCCTTGTACAACACTACACTCTGCTTTTATATGACATAAAGGAAGAAATTCAGTCATCTTCTCCACCTGCCATGAATTTCTTGGCCAGGCAAAGAGGCAGGTGAAAACAAATGAAATTTTGTGGGAGCAATATAGTAAAATAATTACATATTGTGCATAACTATATAGTTTTATGGAAATACTGCATGATTGCCCAATGAGCTTTAGGAAAGATTATTTCCCCACCATGCTTTTCCTTGAAAAGTAGATGTGTTAAAGTTATCTACCAATTTGCTACATATGTAATCAATTCTAGAAAATTGTTATTATTGTCATCTTCCTAAATTTTCCTTAAGAGAAATTTTCTTTCTCAGTTGGTAAATTTAAGAAAGACAACATAACTTGTATTTCTTCTTTATCATTTATACTGTGTGTCACTGACTCTGAGTGGGAGAAGAGATAGAAAAGGGACACATCATGGGATAGTGTTTTAACCCTGAGCTCTAGAGCCTAACTGCCCAAGTTCAGATCCCAGATGTTCCTCATATTAGCTCTGTGATCTACCTGAGCAGCCTCATTTCAACATCTTCATTTGAAAAGGAAGTTGATGGTAATACCTACATAGAATTGCTGTGAGACCCAATTGGCTAATATGTATAATGCATTTAGAACAGGGCTTGGTTGCAGTAAGTATTCAATAAATATAGTCTGATTATTTTCTGGAAGGCATTCCTATTGACGTCAGTGAGGACTCAGTAGAATTCATTGTGTTTTTAGTCAGTTATTACTAGTCTGGAAAGACTTACTGGAAAAGATGAATTGAAAAGCTTTATTCTTTGAAGATTTGAAGATAAAATATAGCAAACCTTGTAGAAGAAAGAACCTTTGGGTTTACAAGTTACAACCTTTGGGTCTGAAGTTCTTAACAGCAAGAACTTCAGAGGTTTTAAGGCCAGAGAACTAAATGCTAAGGGTCCTTTAAGCCTACAAGCAGGGTTAACTTGGTAGGCACTGACTTATGGGAAATAGAGGGACATAATAAAAGCAGTGTGGTGATTATCATCTGATTCAAGTCTCAGTTCTATTGCCTTGGATGTTCACTGAATCTCTCTAAGCTCAGTTTTGCATCTGCAAAGTTGAAATAGTAATTATACCTGGTTCTTAGAGATTGAGAATTAAATGAGAGTGCATGTATAGTGTTTTGCACAGTGCCTGGCACAAGGTAGAGGGGTTAGCTATTATTACTATAAACAGGAATTATGTGTCTATATATGCAAATATGAGTACATATAATAATAAGTGAAAGCTTCAGAGGAAAAACGATAAAGACATTTGATAAAATGGTCATCCACAAAGTATGAGGGTCAGAGCTAGTGCTGTCACGTTAAAAATAGAAAGGAGGTTTAAGATGGTGGAGCGAAACACTTCAGGGCTTCGTTCCCCACAAAAACATCTTTCTTAAAATTATGGAAAACAGTTAAAGGACAACAGTAACATGGTGAGCACCAAATGAAGAAAAAAGCTGTAGGATCTCATGGCACTCAGGTCTGCCAGCCCCCCACCTCTCACCCCTTAGTGTTGCTCTGGCCCACACTTCTAGTGTGCAGATCCTTGTTCCCAGTTCCAGAGGGAACAGAGTAAACCTCATGCACATGTTGGAAGCATGTGTGTCTGGCCCAGTCTGTCTGGTAGTGGCCTGAGCAACTCCCCCTCTCAGAACATGCCCTGCATTTAGAAGGCAGCTCTGGTAACTCTTCTACAGAAGGCTGTGGAAGAGCAGTCAAGTCATGCTGCCTGGAACAAGAGATTAGGATACACAGTGCAGTGCCAGGCCATGAGGAAACCATTTCCTAGGGAGGAGGGGATGCTCATTATCATGTAAACAAGGAACTTCCTAGGGCCACACCCACATGCCCTAGGCAAGACACATGCACAGAAAGGATCAGAGAGGCCCCTAAATTTTAGCCTGGAGCTGTATTCTCTAAACTCATTGTATGTATAAGTCCTGACTGAGAGCACTTGTGCAGGTCAGTCTGCAGAAGTGCAGACTGGGAAAGGTGTTTTCTTCTTTCCTTCTTGCCTTTCCTGTCTTCCCTGCCTTTCCTGCTTGCCTTCCCTCCCTCCCTTCTGGCAATCAAGGAAAACTCTGTCATAACACATAATACTAGCTGGATACAAGCTTAAGGAACAGATGCCTCAGAATCTAAATTCCAGCAGTAACACTTTAAAATATCAAAATGTCCAGGTTTTCCACAAAAGGTCACAAAACATACAATGAAACAGGAAGTGATGACCCAAGCAAAGAAAAAGATTAAAGCATTAGAAACCATCAATGAGAAGGACAAGACCTGGCACCTACCAGGCAAAGGCTTTTAAAAAATGGTCCTCAATTTGCTTAAAGAACTAGAGAGAAAACATTGACAAAGAACTAAAGGAAATCAGGAAAACAATAGATGAACATAAAGAGAATATCAATGGAGAGATGGAAGTTATGACAAGGGACCAAAGAGAGCTAATTACCTCAGAAACAGAAATTAAATTTTCAGCAGATAAGAGCTGGCAGAAGAAAGAATCAGTGAACTGGAAGAATAGACGATTGAAATTATTCAGTCTGAGGAACAGAAAGAAGAAATGATGAAAAGTGAACAGAGCCTGAGGAACCTGTGGGACACGTGATCCTTTCTGTACATATGACCCTAGGAATTTCCCCATTTACATGGTTCCAAATATTTCTTCTTCCCTAGGGAACAGTTTCCACACATGTATGTCCTACAGCTATCAGTCCCTTGCTCTAAATAGTATGACTCGACAACTCTCCCATAGCGTCCTGTAGGAGAGCTTGGTGAACTGCCTTGTAGACACAGGAAGTTCTGGGAAGGCAAATCCCTCAGGCCACCACCAGACATATTGGGCCAGACATACACGATTCCATTGTGTGCACAAGGCTTACTCACTGCTCCCTCCGGAACTGGGACCAGGGATCTGTGCTGGGAGAGTGGGCCAGCTCTGCAGAGCTAGTGAGGGGTGCAGAGGGCCCCCGGGGCACCACAGGACCCTATCACTTCTAAGTAGCCCTTTTCTTGATTCAGTGTGCTATTCATCTTAAAAAACATCAAATATGTCCCAATTGGTAATAGAATTTCATTTTCTTTGGCTGTCTGATAAGATCTTTATTCAAGCATTGTATTTCATGAGAGCAAAAGTGCAACAAACCTAGTGATTCCCTGTTATTACTAACAATCCTCACTTCTAAAACAAAACACCAACTTAAAGAGAAGTGTTACATCTCTTAGGATAACCTTTCCTGTTACTGCAATCCTTTACCTGTTTTCTGGAGCTTTGAGAAAGATGTTTCCCCTAGTTCTTGCTGGTTGTTCAAAGCTTCTGGGTGAGGGGAGGGGGAAAGTAGAGCCCTGAAATGTCTCACTCTGCCATCTTGGTCCTGATTTAAGCAATTTTAAAGTGTAGATTTCTGTGATATCAAATCCAAGTTCTGAAATTTTCCTTTAGAGGCTTCCTGAAGGTTAAAGTCATTGTTGTTATGTCTGCCCAGATGTGGAGCTCTGTGGTATTGGAGCTCTATCTGAAGTTCCCCTTCTATTATCCCCTTGCTGAAGACCTGGGTGAGAGAGCTCCTCTCTCACGTCATCACCCTGAGGTGCCTCTTTGGAGAAATAGCTCTACTAGGTGAAACTTCCCTAGATTGCCATTATCTAACCAACACTTACTGGACACAAAGAGATACAAAGTAGTAAGGGGAGAAAATGGCAGGAATGATTTCAGGGCCACAAAGGGAGATGAGCAGTCAGGGTGAAGTCAGGTGATGAGGCTGACTCAAGCCCTAGGAGATGGAGAGTCTTTACTTTTTCTCTCCTAATTGGACTAGTTTCACTTTGTCCTGAACTTTGTGATACTGGTAAGACAGACATTCCTGAGACATTTTAAAGTCTTGATTTAAGGATAGATATTTCTTTCCTCAACTTTTTTTTTTTTTTTTTTTTTGAGTTTTGTTTCTGTTTTTTTGAAAGCATATTTTAAGCCCTGAGAGAAAATATCTAGCCTCAGCTTCTTTATGACCCAGCAGTAAAGAGAGGTCAGAGGACTGGACTAGGAAACTTAAGCAGCCACATAGTTTGCTTCAGGAATGAACTCCTTCCATTTATAGGACAGGAGACAGAGAAAAAAAATATTTACCTCTAAGTACTAAATTATAGGATCTCAGTAGATGTTTATTGAAAAGAAATTAAGCCGTAAGTCATTTCTCTATATTACCTGCCTGACTGCTAGTCCAAGTCTGGCTAGGATTTCTTCACCAGTATCCTGAAGAAATAAGAGCAGTGGACCAGAAATCAGATTAGAAGACCAGCTCTTCTAATAATTCCTGGGCTACTCATTTAGCCTCTCAGAGCCAGTTTCCTCAACTATTGGGAGACTAGACCATAGCTCTCTTGGGTCCCTTTTTAGCTCTAGTTCTGATCTTTCACCTGCTGTTCTTTGTTCCATATCACTCACATCTGTTTCTCAGTGTTCATATTGCTGGGGCAATTTGGAGGGCAGGACAGGGCAGGGAGGGATTTATACTCAAGAGAGCTCAGGCAAACCACTCACATCATTCTTTAAGCTTGCTTGAGATTGTGGAGTAATGCTGATGGAGGGTGGGAAGAGGAACTGACCCTGACAGAATAAAAGCTAGAGAGACTTGTACCCACTCTAGAGATACTGGCCTGGCATAGTCTCCCTTTGTTTTCTGGCAACCAGAATATGCAAGTATTCAAGAGAGATTATTTTAAGAGATGGAACACTTCTTTTTATGTTGATGGTTTTTGTGTTTGTTTTTTTCCTTCTGTTTTTGTTTGTTTTCTTTTTTGTGTTTTGGGTGTTGTTTTGTTTTTGTTTTTTTCACTTGGAAGTGAAGACGGTTATAAATAATAGGGAATCACTAGGTTTGTTGCACTTTTGTTCTATTCACCTTAAAAAAACAAAATATCTTCCAACTCGATAATAGAATTTCATTTTCTTTGGATGTCAGACAAGATATTTTTTCAAGCATTGCATTTCATGAGATGTTAGAAGTAAGTTTGTTTGATGTTCATTGGCTGCCCTGCCAAGGGCACTGTTTTAACTATTTTGGAAATTTTTGTGATATTTGCTTATAGCGTGTTTACTGTCTGTGTGGCAGATGTGATCAATAAATTCTAATCATTATGAAACCCCTGCCCCACAAAGATTAATTTGTTTCATTTCATGTTCATCTTTATATAAAGAAAACTCAACCTGTTCTCATTTTTCCCTCTTTCTGCCTGCCCCCTCAACAGTAAAAAGAACATAAGAAAGCAGCGAATGAAAATCTTATTCAATGTTGTTCTTGAAGCTCGAGAGCCAGGTTCAGGCAGAAGACTTTGTGATCTGTTTATGGTTAAACCATCCAAAAAGGACTATCCTGATTATTATAAAATTATCTTGGAGCCAATGGACTTGAAAATAATTGAACATAACATCCGCAATGACAAATATACAGGGGAGGAAGGAATGATAGAAGACATGAAGCTGATGTTCCGGAATGCAAGGCACTATAACGAAGAGGGCTCACAGGTAAGGACATGTGTGGGTCCTGGAGTAGGCACGTTTTCTTTTGGATGCTGGTAATGTAATACATGGTGAAAGACCAGCTCCAGATGCCTAACATAGTTCATTCTTCTCAATGACTAAGTTAATACTTTGTCATTTCTGAATTGTTTAAAATGGTAGGCAGTACTTTGTAGAGGTTAAAAGCTCATACTCTGTACTCTGACATCCTAGATTTGAATCTGCTCTGCCAATCTTTTTCTGAGCCTCAATTTCCTCGTCTATAAATTAGGGATAATAGTATTTGCATCAGGGTGGTAGTAGAATTTAAATGAGGTAATGGGGAAACGGATGTGGCTCGAGAGGTTTGGCGTCCGTCTACCATATGGAGAGACCAGGGTTCGATCCCCGGTACCTCCTGGTAAAAAAAATAAATAAATAAAATAAATAAATAAATGAGGTAATGTATAAAAGAGCTTTAGGCACACACACTCAAATGAGAGCCAACAGGATTAAAATCTTTCGTCATCATGTTTATTATATCTTCAATGGCCATACTTTTCCAAGGACAGTTCATAAAATTGTAGAATTATGTAAGAATTGGCATGATATTCCCATAAACACACCTCTAAATAATTGATTTTGGTGTGAAGCATCTTGATTTACAGTTCTTCAATAGTATAGCTGAGATGCATTCTTCCTTTTTTGATGTTTTTTCTATGTGATATCCTTTATTCACTTTAAATCTTCCAGAAATAAAATGACATTTTCAAATCACTTATTCCCTTATTTCTGCTCTTACATTTGGCTATAAAATAAAGTAGGTGCTGTGGAGCAGGTATAACCCAGTGGTTGAGTGTGTGTTTTGCATGTATGAGGTCCTGGGTTCAATCCCGGGTACCTCCTAAAAATAGATAGATCAATAGGTAGGTAGGTAGGTAGATAGATCGATAGATCAAAGATAGAGCTGAGGATCTGCTTATAGATCTAAGAAATGGTTCTCTCTGTCATAGGGATTTGCACTCTCCTGAGTATCACTGGTTAATGTGCTGCTTGGCTGTCACTGCTTGAGGGAAAAAGCCAATCTTTAGAGATATGGCCAAAGAAGAGAGGTCACTTATTCCCTCAGTCCCTCTTCTCTGGTGGTCAAGAGAGGACCTAAGCCTCTGCTGTGGAGGTGCAGGGAGGCAGCTGGGGAGGCGAAGCCAAGAACATAAATAATCTTGTTCTTGGCTACATGTTACTATTACCACCCTTGGCTCAGTCTTCAGAGAGAGATCACTAAGCAGCAATTGTTGCCTTTTCTCCAAATCATATTCCAGATTGTAAACCCACTCTCTCCAAGTACAGATTTGGGATTTAGCAACATTTGAGATACTACTCTTCAACTATCAGAAATATTTCATCTCTGATTTCCGTTGAGCTAAATCTGTTACCTTGAGGGTCTAGTGGAAGAGATAGGTTTTTGAAGAAAACAACACTTGTGAATGTGTTTCAGAACTTCTGGTTAAACTTGCAGCGATTCTGCTGCAATGGTTCTCAAACTTTAGCTTGCATGTCTGCACATTAGAGTCACTTGGGAAGCTTCAGAAACAGATTGAGGAGGCTGACGTCCTTGCCTACCCCACAGAGATTGTGCTTTTAGCTCTGTAGTGAGCCCAAGTATTTTTTTTGAGCTCCAAACTGTCCTAAACAACAGAGCATTGGTGGTATAGTGGTTAGCATAGCTGCCTTCCAAACCATCCTAAACTGTTTCTAAAACTTCTTTATAGAGCTAAATTATATTTCAATTAAAAGTTCTTTTAGAAAATAATTTTAAATATATTTATGGAATATAGGTATACAACGATGCACACATCCTGGAGAAGTTGCTCAAGGACAAAAGGAAAGAGCTGGGCCCGCTTCCTGATGATGATGACATGGCTTCTCCCAAACTCAAGCTGAGTAAGGCAGCCTCACACTTTGTTACTCAGTTTAGTCGAACAAGGATGGATTACTGATTTGTTGAAATAATATTAAATTAATTGACAAATATATTTGAACTCACTAGCACTCCAACATGGAGTTTCTTCCCTCGTCTCAAGCACTCTTATGTTGTATTTTAAATAAGCTGTAAAGAAGGGGGTATGGCACATAGACTATGACTGTCAAAGGTTCTGTTTACTTTCTTGAATGCTATGAACGTTTTGTAAGTGTCAAGTAGTAAGAATATATGATGCCTGGGAGAGTACAATGGCAGACTTTTTTATTTTTTATTTTTGTATGTCTGTGTGGTTAATACCCATACAAAAATGAATCCCAGGGAAGCGGCTGTGGCTCAATCAGTAGGGCTCCCGTTTACCATATGGGAGGCCCCGGGTTCGGGTCCCAGGGCCTCCTGGTGAAGGCAACCCTGCCCGCACGGCGTGGTTGGCTGACCCAGCGAGCACAAGCAGCAAGAGGGGGATAAATGAATAAATAAATAAAATCTTTGAAAAAAAAAAAAAAATGAATCCCAATGCTCTTACTAGACTGAGAATTTGAAAGGATAAATCTGTCTAGCCACTGTACTATAAGTTAACTCAGCTGACTTTTTTTTTTTTTTTTTTTTTTT
>JAKSZT010053825.1:25248602-25351986 GCA_026826555.1 Tolypeutes matacus
CACATGGCAAACGGGAGCCCCACTGATTGAGCCACAGCCGCTTCCCTCTCAGCTGACTTTTGAATGTTGTCTGTGACTGGTTGTTTTATTTAAAGCTGTAAGGATATGTAATGGTAAGTAATACCATTGGGCTAAACAAGAAGTTTCTGCCTTATTTAAAGTATTTAAATAAAATAAATTCCAAGCAAGTGAAGTGATGTCAGATATCTTTAGAGCCATAATTGCTAAAAATAAAAAAAAAAATTTTTAAGGGTGGGGGAATGAAACCATGCTTTTTAATATGAAATACTATTAACTGAATTTCACGGTAGCTTTGATTATGATTCACTGCTGAGTCATGGTTTCTTCTTAAAATACTTAACCTTTTCGTGGAATTTTAAAAGCATACTAGTTGAAATAGTTATTAATTTCAAAAAGATCAAATGGAATAAATGCAAAACCTTTTCTATTTTTTAAGGGCAATAGTGCCTTTTAAAACTAAAATAAATTAAGTTGACTTAGGAGATAAATTTAGATAAATAACTATTTATGTATTTAAATAAATACACACATTTAAAAGTCCAGAGAAAGGCCATTTTGATGTGGAATGTTAATTTCTTTCTTATTTCTTTATTTTTAGTATGAAAAATTTTAAACATGTGAATGTAAAGAATAATTCAGTAAACCCTTGATATACCTGTTACCCAGGTTCAATTTTTATCAAGAATGTGCCACACTTATTTCCTGTATCACCTTTTTTCTCTTTTTTAACATTATTTTAAAGCAAATTCACTCGTGTAATTTTTCCTATATAGTTTATTTAGTTTGCATCTCTGAAAAATGCAGGCATGTTCTTAAAAAAACATGAAGGCATCATCGCACCTAACAAAATTAGGAGTAATTCTTTAGTTTCATCTAATACCTGAAAAGTGTTTAAATTTTGATGATTATCTCGCAAATGTATATTTAGTTGATTTCTTCAAATCAGGATCTAAATAAGTTCTATATGTTACATTTCATTTTTAAGCTCTTAAGCTTTTGTAATCTAGAGCAGTCCTCATTTTTTTAACTCCTGCCACTGACTAGCTAAAGAAACCAAGTCACTTTCTTGTGCAGTGGAGTTCTGTATTAGTTTGGATTAATCTAAGACTAATTTAAGACTAAGTTCTGGATTAGTTTGCTTCCTTAACTTTTTCCTTTATCATCCTTATTTCTTGTAAATTGACGATAACTCTAAAGACTTGATTAGAATCAATTTCCATCTTCTCAAAGATACTTCTTAAGAGGCTTTCAACACTTAGGTTGCATCAAATAAGTCTCTCAATCTGTAAATTCCTCTCAGTCTCTCTTTTTTTTTTTTACCCCCTTGCAGTTTGTTTGTTGAAGAAATTGGGTTTGTACATTAGTTTCCAACAGTCTGGGTTTTGCCAGTTGCATTCCTATGTTATAGTTGAGCATGATCCTCTGTCCTTTGTATTTCCTATAAATTAAGAGTTGGAGCCAGAGGCTTGATTAGATTCAGTTTTGATCCGCCAGTCACTCTCTTTGGTACAAAAGACAGCTTCATAGGTGGTATTTGTCTTTCTATCAGGTGGCACATGATATCTGGTTGTTTCTTTCTGTTATGTTAACAGCTATTGGTGCTCACTTAATTTATTTATTAAAGGGCTGTGGGAAGCGGCTGTGGCTCAATCAGTGGGGCTCCCGTTTGCCATATGGGAGGCCCCAGGTTCGGTTCCCGGGGCCTCCTGGTGAAGGCAAAGCCCGCCCGCACGGCGTGGTTAGCTGACCCAGCGAGCACAAGCAGCAAGGGGGGGATAAATGAATAAATAAATAAAATCTTAAAAAAATAAATAAATAAATAAAGGGCTGTAAAAAAATGATAGTATTACTTGTATCTTTGCTCATTTATTAACTTGAATACTTCTCTGTAGAGAAAGACCGTCTAATATTTGGTTACCCAGTAGTACAGTTTTTGTTTGTTTTGTTTTTTAAAAGGAAGATAAAAGCTTGATTTTTGTTTTCATCTGTTTTCCCCTTTATTTACCTGTTTTCAGAATAATGCATTGGTTTTTAACACCCGCCAACATTTCCTTAGTTTTTTGTTTGTTATGTATCATTAGAAACTCCTAGATTTAAACATATTGCTGAGTTTTAACCTGTTGCAGTTATTACCCTAACTGACACATTGTCCTAGTCCGGTTCATGTTTTCTTTTGACAAGACCATGTGTAAGAAGCAGTTTATAGATTCATTACTATCTGGTGTTTCAAGATATACCAGACTCATCTTTTATAGACTGAGAATCAGACATTTGCCAAGGAACCTGACCTCTTAGTAGGAATTAGTATTTTTTAAAACTATAGTCACAGGGCTAGTCGTTGTTTTAAGCATTTTTAATGGATAGAGCTAGGAAGTGTGTGTTTGAGAGAGAGAGACAGTTTATATTTAAAGATAAAATACATCATAAGTTCATACTTACACTTTTAAATGAGATTCAAGTCTAAAAGGTGTTTACTCAGTTTCCTCTGTCGTATATTGGTATCTCTTTTTCTCCCATGATGAAAATCTCAGTTCTCAAGGACACCAGAGATGTGATGGAATTAGAATGTCACATAGCTACTCACTTGCTTTATTCCACCTTATTCACAACAGTCTCAGTATAACAGTATTTACTTTTCCACCAGAAATATGATTACTAAAAAATGGTTTGAATTTTTTCAAGTTCTTTTTTTATATTCAGGATATATTTCACTAAAGGTATGCTAATTACTGTTTTACAAATAACTTGGAATAGTCTCTTTCTTGTGGTTATACTACCAAATATATATGGATTTTGTTTCATTTATTTAATTTTACCCATTTAATTAAATCTCTTTCTTTAGGTAGGAAGAGTGGCATTTCTCCTAAAAAATCTAAATACATGACTCCAATGCAGCAGAAACTAAATGAAGTCTATGAAGCTGTAAAGAACTATACTGATAAGAGGGGCCGTCGCCTCAGTGCCATATTTCTGAGACTTCCCTCCAGATCTGAGCTGCCTGACTATTATTTGACCATCAAAAAGCCTATGGACATGGAAAAAATTAGAAGTCATATGATGGCCAACAAGTACCAAGATATTGACTCAATGGTTGAAGATTTTGTCATGATGTTTAACAATGCCTGTACATATAATGAACCTGAGTCTCTGATCTACAAAGATGCACTTGTCCTACACAAAGTTCTACTTGAAACTCGGAGAGACCTAGAGGGAGATGAGGACTCTCATGTCCCAAATGTGACCTTGCTGATTCAGGAGCTTATCCATAATCTTTTTGTGTCAGTCATGAGTCATCAGGATGATGAGGGAAGATGCTACAGTGATTCCTTAGCAGAAATTCCTGCAGTGGATCCCAATTTTCCAAGCAAATCTCCCCTTACTTTTGACATAATTAGGAAGAATGTTGAAAATAATCGCTACCGGCGGCTGGATTTGTTTCAAGAGCATATGTTTGAAGTATTGGAAAGGGCAAGAAGGATGAATCGGTATGTTTTCTCAGCCATTTCTTTTTGAGACGGTGTGATGTTTAATGAAAAACAGGAGAAGGAATACTGCTTTGATGTAATACTTCAGTTTAGATATATAATTACAACTGGTAGGATGCTATTCCGAATTCTAATTAGCCAGAAATTCTAAAGAGCAAGTATATTCTGTGGGGGAGAAAAAGCATGCTACTAAATTAACTAGATTAGGGCCAGTGAGGAGGAGTGAGCCAAAACTGAAGGTCTTTTGAAAAACGAACTCTTAAAATACAGCCTTTTGTAGAACATGATTTTTAAAGGACCGAATGCTTAAATTAAAAATGGTAACATGATTTTTCTTTTAAAGTTTGAGTTCAAGCCAACAATGTTTTAAATAAATTTAAATAGCTTTAAGGTATCAATCTGAGGTTAGACTGATGTAATTTTTTTTATCAAGTCTATTTTATTTATTTAATAAAGCATACAATTCATTCAAAATATACAATCATTGGTATTTGGTATAATCACGTAGTTGTGCATTCATCACCTCAATCATCATTAGAGCATTTTCATTATTTCAATAATAATAATAAGCAGAAAACAAACAAGAAAATTCTTCACCCCTTGATCTCTCTGTGCTTCCCCTGCTGTACATAGCTGCTCTTTCTGGCTATTCTTACATAATTACTTATTTATTTATTAAGCAATTTTATTGAGATACATTTATACACCATACAATCCATCCAAAGTGTATGTATAATCAATGGCTTTTAGTATAAATACAATGTTGTGTATTTATCACCACAAAAAAATTTTAGTACAATTTCATTACTCCAAAAGTAAAAACTCCACACCCCTACATATTATATGATTCCATTTATATAAAATGTAAATGTAAATAAGTTTCTAAAGATGAAGTTAGATTACTGGATATTTAGGACTGGGGAAGGACTGCTAAGGGGTGTGGAGTTTTTCCTTTTGGAATATGCTTAATAAATAAATAAGTAGTTGTAACAAAGTACTTTGTGCCTGGTTTCTTTCACTTAGCCTAATGTTTTTTTTTTCGTCTGATATTAACACCTTGTAGTGTTAACATACATTTGTTCAATTTCAAAAATAACAGTCTTATGTATGCAATTTTACCCATATTCATATTTCACATGCAGTTTTACTATACTATACAGTTCCAAGTTACATTATTTATCTTTCCTTTTAGTAATATACATGACCTTAGACTTTCCCTTTAAACCCCTTTCCTACTCACATAATAGTACTGCTAGTTACAGACATTTAGTTGGGCTTTCAACTATTCTATTCATTTCCATAGATTAACACACATCCTTTTTACCAATTCTGCATAAGTTAACCCTCAGCTTTCCATTCTCTAACCTCATTCTATTTTCTACTGACCCATATTCACGTTATTGATTCCATGAGATTACACAATATATTTAGTTCACAGTAGCGCTATCATATGACATTTGTCCTTTTGAGTTTGGCTTGCTTCACTCAACATAATGTCCTCAAGGTTCTTCCATGTTGTCATATGCGTCATTTCATTTCTTCTTAACAGCTGCATAATATTCCATCTTGTGTATATACCACAATTTGTTTTTCCATTCATCAGTTGATGGACACCTGGGTTGTTTCTATCTTTTGGAAATCGGGAATAATGCCGCTAGGAACATTGGTGTGCAAATGTCTGTTCATGTCACTGCTCTCAGTTCTTCTGAGTGTATACCCAGTAGTGGTATTGCTGGGTCATGTGAAAAGTCTATATTCAACTTCCTTAGGAACTGTCTAACAGTCCTCCACAGTAGCATTCTACATTCCCACCAACAGTGAATAAGTCTGTCTCTCCACATCTTCTCCAACACTTGTAGTTTTCTGTCTTTTTTTTTTTTTTTTTTAAGATTTTATTTATTTATTCATTTATCCCCCCCTTGCTGCTTGTGCTCATTGGGTCAGCTAACCACGCCGTGCAGACGGGCTTGCCTTCACCAGGAGGCCCCAGGAACCGAACCCGGGGCCTCCCATATGGTAAACGGGAGCCCTACTGATTGAGCCACAGCCGCTTCTCTCTGTCTTTTTTTAATAGTGGCCATTCTAATAGGTGTGAAATGATAAGTCATTGTAGTTTTGATTTGCATTTCCCTAATCACTAATGACATTGAACATTTTTTCATGTGTATTTTTTACATTTGTGTTTCTTTTGACAAATGTCTATTCAAGTCTTTTCCCATTTTTTAATTGGGTCGTTTGTCTTTTTATTAAGTTATAGTATCTCCCTATGTATCATGGATATTAAAACCTTATTGGCTCTGTAATTTCCAAATATTTTCTCCCATTGAGTTGACTGCTTTTTCACCTTTTTGACAAAGTCCTTTGAGGAACAAAAGTGTTTAATTTTAAGGAGCTACCATTTCTCTATTTTTCCTTTTCTTGCATGTGCTTTGGGTGTAAGGTCCAAGAAACTACCACTTCCACAAGGTCTTTAAGATGTTTCCCTACATTTTCTTCTAGTAGTGTCATGGTCCTGGCTTTTACATTTAGGTCTTGATCCATTTTTAGTTGATTCTTATATAGGGAGTGTTAGGGGTTCTCTATCATTCTTTTGGTTATGGATATCCAGTTCCCCCAACACCATTTGTTGAAGAGACTGTTTTGTCCTGGTAACCTGGCTTTGGTAGGTTTGTCAAAAACCAGTTTGCCATAGAGGTGTGGGTTTATTTCTGGATTTTCAATTCTATTCCACTAATCGATATGTCTATCTTTATGCCAATTCCATGCTGTTTTGACCACTGTAGCTTTGTAAAATGTTTCAAAGTCAGGCAGTGAAATTCCTCCCACGTTACTCTTCTTTTGTAGAATGCTTTTGGCTATTTGGGTGCACTTTCCCTTCCAGATGAATTTGGTAATTGTCTTTTCTTTTTCTGTAAAGTAGGCTGTTGTAATTTTGATTTGGTATTACATTGAATCTATAAATCAGTTTGGGTAGAATTGACATCTTAACTATATTTAGTCTTCTAATCCATGATTGGAATGTCTCTCCATTTATTTAGGTCTTTTTTTTATTTATTTCTTTTAGCATTGTTTTTGTAGTTTTCTGCATTTAGGTCCTGTACTTCTTTGGGTAAATTGATGCCTAGGTATTTGAGTCTTTTTCTTGCTCTTGAAAATGGAATTTTTTTCCTGATTTCTTCCTCAGATTGTTCAATACTGGTGTGGAGAAACATTACTGATTTTTGCATGTTCATCTTGTATCCTGCCACTTTGCTGAACTCGTTTATTAGCTCAAGTAGCTTTGTTGTAGATGTTTCAAAATTTTCTAAATATAAGATCATGTCATCTGCAAATAGTGAGAGTTTACTTCTTTTTTTTTTTTAAAGATTTTATTTATTTATTCATTTATCCCCCCCTTGCTGCTTGTGCTCGCTGGGTCAGCTAACCACGCCCCGTGCGGGCGGGCTTGCCTTCACCAGTAGGCCCCGGGAACCGAACCCAGAGCCTCCCATATGGTAAACGGGAGCCCTACTGATTGAGCCACAGCCGCTTCCCTGAGAGTTTACTTCTTATTTTCCTATTTGGATGCCTTTTATTTATTTTTTCTTGTCTAATTGCTCTAGCTAGAACTTCTAGCACAATGTTGAATAACAATAGTGACATTGGGCATCTTTGTCTTGTTCCCGACCTTAGGGGGAAAAGCTTTCAACTTTTCCCCTTTGAGTATGATGTTGGCTGTTGGTTTTTCATATATGCTTTTTATCATATTGAGGAATTTTCCTTCTATTCCTATCTTACAAAGTGTTTTGATCAAGAAATGATGCTGGATTTTGTCAAATGCCTTTTCTGCATCGATCAAGATGATCATGTACTTTTATTTCCTTCAATTTGTTTATGTGGTATATTATGTTAATTGATTTTCTTATGTTGAACTGGCCTTGCATACCAGAAATAAATCCACATGTTGTGATTTTTAAGTCTTTTGATATGCTATTGGATTCTATTTGCAAGTATATTATTTAGAATTTATGCATCTATGTCCATTAGAGAGATTGGTCAGTAATTTTCTTTTCTTGTAGTGTTTTTATCTGGCTTTAGTATAAGGGTGATGGGTGGCTTCATAGAATGTATCGGGTAATTTTCCCTCCTCTTCAATTTTTCAGAAGAGTTTAAACAAGATTGGTGTTAATTCTTCCCAAAATGCTTGGTAAAATTCACCTGTGAAGCCATCTGGTCCTGGATTTTTCTTCATTGGGAGATTTTTTTTTTTAATTGAAGTGTATCATTCATATATGAACGTACATAAACAATAAGTGTGTAGTAAAAGTTGTTAACTTACAAAATAAACATGTATAACGTCATACAGTGGTCCCATACATCACCCCTCCACCTACACTCTGCATTGTTGTGAAACATTTATTACAAACTATGCAAAAGCATCATCAAAATACTACTACTAGGGAAGCGGCTGTGGCTCAATCAGTGGGGCTCCCGTTTACCATATGGGAGGCCCCGGGTTCGGTTCCCGGGGCCTCCTGGTGAAGGCGAGCCCGCCCGGCACGGCGTGGTTAGCTGACCCAGCGAGCACAAGCAGCAAGGGGGGGGGGGATAAATGAATAAATAAATAAAATCTTTAAAAAAAAAAAAAAATACTACTACTAACTATAGTCCATATCTTACATTTGGTGTACTTTTCTCCCAACCCACCCTATTATTTTTTTACTATATTTTTATTATATGAACTTAAAAAACAGTCATGCACATGTGTAGAATTCCCATAAAACACCCCTTCACCAACATACTACTCTGTGGTGGAATATTTGTTACAGATTATGAGGTAATATCACACAATTACTGCCAGCCATGGTCCATGCCGTACATTTGGCACACTTTTTCCATACCCCTGCATTTTCAACACAGTATATCTTTGGCTTTGATGCAAGATTATTACAGTATTGCTGTTAACCACAGTCTATAGGTCACACCAATTGTATTTTTCCCATGCTTCTCCACCCTGCAAAAGTGACATACATCCGCTCTAGTTCACAGAAGGACACTCTTACATCTCTACCGTTAACCACAATTCTCAGCTACCTCTGGGTTCACTGTGTTATTCAGTCCCTAGGTTATTCTCTAGCTTTCCTTCAGTTGACATTCACATCGTTGGGAGATTTTTGGTGACTGATTCGGTCTCTTTAAATGTGATTGGTTTTTAAGTTCTTGTATTTCTTGTAACATCATTGTAGGGTTTTGGTGCATTTCTAGGAATTAGTCCATTTATTCTGGGTTGTCTAGTTTGTTGGTATATAGTTTCTCATAATATCCTCTTATGATCCTTATGAAAGTCATAACTTTCCCCCTTTCATGTCTGATTTTATTTATTTGCATCTTCTCTCTTTTTTCCTTTGTTAGTCTAGCCTAGGGGGTTGTCAATTTTTTTGACCTTCCCAAAAGCTGGTTCAGCTTTTAGCTTTGTTGGTTTTTTCTATTTTTGGTTGTTGTTGTTCTCAATTTCATTTATTTCTGCTCTGATCTTTGTTATTTCTTGTCTTCTCCTTGCTTTGGGAATAGTTTGCTGTTCTTTTTCTAGTTTCTACTTTGATTTTAGCTATCTCTTCTTTTTTAATATAGGCACGTAAAGCTATATATTTCCCTCTCAGGATTGCCTTCGCTGTATCCCTTCAGTTTTGGTAAGTTGTGTTCTCATTTTCATTTGTCTCAAATTGCTTACTAATTTCACATACAATTTCCTCTTGACCCACTGATTATTTAGGAGTGGGTTGTTCAGCCTCCACATATTTGGAGATTTACCTCTCTCCCATCTATTAGATTTCCAGTTTCATTCTGTTATGATCTGAGAAGGTGCTTTGTATAATTTCAGTCTTTTTATATTTATTGAGGCTTGCATTGTGACTTAACATGTGATCTATCCTGGAGAAAGATAATGAGTACTTGAGGAGAATGCATAACCCACGGAGTTTGGGTACAACATTTTGTATATGTCTGTCAGGTCTAACTTTTTATCATATTGTTCATGTTCTGTTTCCTTTTTGATCTTCTATCTAGTTGTTCTATTGATGTGAGTGGTATGTTGAAGTCTCCAACTATTTTCATAGAGATGTCTGTTTTTCCCTTCGGTTTTGCTCGTGTATTTTGGGGCACCCTGATTAGGTGCATAGATATTTATGATTATTTCTTACTGGTGGATTGTCCCTTTTATTAATGTATAATGGCCCTCTGTTACTCTTATAATTTTTTGCATCTTAAGTCTGTTTTGTCCAATTTTAGTATAGCTACTCCTGCTCTTTCTTGGTTACAGTTTGCATGGGGTATCCTTTTCCAACCTTTCACTTTCAGCTGGTTTGTATTCCTGGGTCTAAAATGAGTCTCTTATAGGCAGCATATGGATGGCTCATGTTTTTTTTGTTTTGTTTTTTGTTTTAATCCATTCTGTCAGCCTCTATCTTTTGACTGGGGAGTTTAATCGATTTACATTCAATGATATTACTATAAATTCATTAATTACTTCCACCATTTTATTCTTTGGTTTTCATATGTCATACCTTATTTTCGTCTCTCTTTTTACTCTTTTGGTTATCCTTTCTGCTCTTCTTTCTTCTGTACTCTCCACCAAGCCTCTCTCTCTCCTGTCTTTTTCTTTTAGGCTCTAAGGCTTCCTTTAATATTTCCTGCAAAATTGAATTCCTTTTTACAAACTTTCTTAGTTTCAGTTTGCTTGTGATATTTTAAACTCACCTTCATTTTGAAGGACACTTTTGTGGGATAAAGAATTTCCAGCTGGCAGTTTTTCTCTTTCATTATCCTAATAGTATCATACAATTGTCTTCTCGCCTCCTTGATTTCTGCTGAGAAATCTTCACTAAGTCTTATGGGGCATACCTTGTATGTGATGGTTTGCTTCTCCCTTGCTGCTTTCAGAATTTTCTCTGTCTTTGACGTTTGACATTCTGAGTAGTATGTGTCTTGGAGTGGTGTAATCAGATTTATTCTGATTGAGGTATGCTGCGCTTTTTGGACATATAAGTTCATTTCCTTCTTGAGATTGGGTAATTGTCAGCCATTATTTCTTCAAATACTCTTTCTGCCCCTTTTCCCTTCTCTTTTCCTTCTGGAATTCCCATGACATGCATATTGTTATGCTTCATGTTATTATTCAACTCCCTGAGCCCCTGCTCAATTTTTCCCATTCTTTTCTCTCTCTCTTCTTATCTTTCTTCAATTTCAGCTATTCTGTCTTCAGTATCACTTATTCTTTCTTCTATCATTTTGAGTCTGCTGTTGTATGCCTCTGATGTGTTTTTGATCTCCCTTATTGTCTTTCATCCCCATAAGCTGTTACTTTTCTATTCATTGTTTCAGATTTTTCTTTGTGTTCGCTCAGTGTCATCTTGATGTCATTTATCTCTTTAGCCATATTATGTTTCAGCTCATTAATTTGATTTTGGAAATTTGTGTGCATCCCATTGATTAGTTGTCTCAAATCCTGCATCTCTTCTGGGGCTTTGATATATTACTTTTTTGGAGCCATGTCTTCCATTTTCTTAGTATGGCTTGTAATTTTTTGCTGATGTCTGGGCATCTGATTAGGATGGTAAGTTTACTCAGATGCTCAATTTCTTTCTTTTTTGTAGGCAATTAATGGTGGGAGGCTGTGTGTTACTGCTGTTCTTTGATTCTTGGTTCAGCCTGTTCTGGGTCTTTAGGGTTGTCCCTGTTATTTGCTCAAAACTGGTACTGGGCCCAATAATGGATTGCAGACCCACTTCCTAGGGCCTTGTGGCGAGAGGCTGTAAAGGCTGGAGAAAACCTCTTTACTAATTTACTTTAATTTCCTCACTTGCACTTCCTTTATCTGCCAGCAGATGGTGCTCTTTGACATCCCTCTCAGTTCAGTGCCTGGTCTGAATGAATGTCTTTGCTGCAAAATGGACAGGACCATTGTGATAGAGGTTTCTGCCTGGAGGCTAAGAGCCTGGTATTTCAAACTTTCTCAGAGGCAGTTCTCCAGCCTTTGCTGGCATCCCCTTCCCTTTTTCTGGGTAGTAAATAATTCCATTCCCCTCTGAACCCTCAAAAACCAGTCCCAGTCAGGAGAGAGGGAGATTGAAAGGGTTGGTTATCTTTAGTCCTGTATCTCTTTGGTCAGGAGCAGTGGGCTCCCAAGGCAAACAATGGTATGGCCCCACTAGGCCTGGAAGGGCTCATGGGACATAGCAGTCCAAATTTCTGAGTCAAAAGCTGAGTCAGCCTTAGGCTGTGTTCCTCTCTCTCCCATTTCCTGGGGAGGTGGATCCCTGGGGCCCCCTTTGTCTGTAGCTACAGGCCCCAGAGTCTGAGAATAAAATGTGTCTGTAGCGTGAGGGAAGTTGCTGGCAGTAGCAGCTGCCACTTTAATTTTCAGTTTTGCTGTCGTGATTCTTTTCTTTGTCCCTCTCTCTTCTGGGCAGTGTCCAGCCTTCCCCTAGTTCCTAAACCCTAGAAGATTTTTTCCAGGCTCTTTCTGCCTGTTCTCTAGCTATTTTTCTAGGAGAAAAGAGAGTCCCGTGTCTTCCTTTTGGCCATCTTCCCTGCAGTATAATTTTGACCACCATGTCATGTACCTAAAAAAGCCTTCTTGGGAAGCGGATGTGGCTCAATCGATAGGGCTCCCGTTTACCGTATGGGAGGCCCCAGGTTCGATTCCCGGGGCCTCCTGGTGAAGGCAAGCCAGCCCGCGCAGCGTGGTTAGCTGACGCAGCAGGACGACCCAACAAAGGGAGACAAGCAGACACAGAAAAACACACAGCAAATGGACACAGCGAGCACAAGCATCAAGTGGGGATAGATAGATAGATAGATAGATAGATAGATAGATAGATAGATAGATAGATAGATAAAATCTTTAAATAAAAAAGCCTTCTTCCTTCCTTCCTTCCTCCCTCCCTCCCCTTTTTCTCTTTTTCTCCTTCACTCTTTTCTTTTCTTTTCTTTTCTTTTCTTCCTCTCTCTCTGCCCCCTCCCTCCCTCCTTCCTTTCCCTCCTTCATTATTTTTTGGCCATCTAGATTTCTCTCTTTAAGAACCTTCTGCAAACTTTAAATGCTCTTAAAGAAACACTCAAACTTAAATATCCACCTAGTTTTTATTTGTGATGTATTTTTGTCACACTGTAAATAACATATTCTGTTTAAACAAATTCCGTTCAGCAGCTACAGTGTATCTTTTCTATGCTCTTGAAAGTGCTTATAAAGATACAAAACCTACCTTCTGGTGCTTATACAGTCTACCATGCTGAGAACTAGACTTTTAGGCAGTGCTCATGGTTATGTGGGGGTAATTCCAGCTGGGGAATCTGTGAAGCCAGTTAAAGGTACATTTGCTTTGGACCTTGAAAGAAAAATAGTCACAATTGCTATTCCTACTAAGCACTTGCTCTTTGTAAGGCACCATGCTAGGCATGTTATATAAATACTCTCCAACTTTTATTAGAGCCATTCTAGGAAGGTGATAATCTTCCCAGTTTTCATATGAAGAACCCAAAGCATAGGCAGAGAGAAGTAAGTTGCCCAGGGTCACACAGCTACTGTTATGGCTCACCTTGTTCCCCACTGCAGAAGGCTGCTGCTCAGCTCATCACTAAGACAATAATCATGGAACACAGCCATGGATAATAATGCTTGACCTCGGTACTGTAAGAGTTTGAAGTCTGATGGGTGAGACAGGACCTAAGCTTAGTAAACAATAATTCCAGTTATGAGATCATATATAATGAGCAGATGTAATAGAGAGTAAGAAACTGTATCCTGGAATTTGTCTGAAAGACGTGAGGCTTCAGGGAAGTATGGGAGGTTGGGAACCATTCAGATGAGCAGTGGGAAGATGTTTCAGATAGGGTGAGTGGTATGAGCAAAGGGTTAGGAAACTAATATGGTATGTTCGAGAGACAAGGGTAGAGTTGGAGCCAGATTGGAAAGGCCCTGGAATGATACATTTAGGACATGGTCTTTATTCTTGGACAGTGGGGGTGGAAGTAAAGAGAAAGATGAGGAACATTCTGCAGTCAAAATCTACAGGAGCTGTTTAGTCATTTAACAGATGTTTATTGGGTGGCTACCAGTTACTGAGTATCTTCTGGGTGCTTGGGATATACCAGTGAACAAAACAGACAGAAACTCTGTTTTCATGGCGCTTAGGATCCAATGACTGTTCTCATTCTACTTAAGTAGTCAAGTCTAAAGCCACTCCTCCCTCCTTTTTCATCTTAGAGTTCTGTGATTCCTCCAAAGAGCATTTGTCTCTTAAGTGACTTCCCGAAGATTATTAGCAACTTTGTTTATCTTGTATAGATGACATATGTATTCTAAGAATTAAGCAGATTTGTATCTCCAGAAAATGAGCTCTTTTCATTCTGTTGTTGGTGTGATTGGTTTTTGCTTTTCTTTTGAGGCCTGGGAGGGGGATCAAGGTGCATTTATATGAGATGGTAATGCACACAGCTTCATTCTCATGCCCAGAGCATTATTGCAAAGCATAAGAGAGGGCATTCTTATCTTTTTGAATGAAGGTACGGTTGTGACTCCTTAGAGTATTTAATAAGTATTAACCCCATGCTGCTGAGATGAGGGATGCATCAGTTCAGTGCATGATAAACCATGGCTTTATCTACTAGCCAGTAAAGAAGATTGGCATCCCAGAAATATTAAGTTCATGCATTTGATGAAGAAGTCTACATGCAGTAAATTTCTAGGTTGATCTCTAACAATGTTCATTCTTCATCACCACTCACCCCTACCCACCACTGTTACACAACATCACCTAGGACTTCACACCCTGGAATAGCAGGAATCTGAACAGTGGGGTTTAGCAGAAAAGAAATTTCACTCAGGTGACAGTGGTTTTGTCTGTCAGTTGTATTCACTATCAGTCCAGGGCTGCTGGTTTTCCTAATCTGCTGGATTCCTGGATTAAGCCCTCTAACTCCCTTGCAGGTAAGGGACCCATGGGAAGTTAGAGAGAAGGGAAGCATCAAGAGCCTCCTGTCATCTTTATTTTCTTACGCCAAATGTCTGCCTTATGTAAAGATTATCCACCAATTAAGGAAATGAGAATTCTTTTTCTATCTTGAGTTTTTGTTCTTGCTCAAGCGGAAAACACCTGGCCTCTTAGATTAACAAATTGTTTATATCACTTTGTTTAAGCAAACAAAGCAAAAAAAAAAAAAAAAGAGGTATAATGACACTTCCTTTACTTTACCATGTGGCATGATGGAATTATGAATCTGCCTTTTCACTGCAACCTGGACTTACCAAAAGTTCATTTTCATTTTTAATTTTTTACTTAAAATTGTAAGCTATGAGAAGATTATTCACCATTTGACATTTCAAGTGAATAGGCTTCAGATCTCTCTATTCAGAAAGCAGGTATCAAAAATAGTGTCAAAGGGATTTCTTCCCTTGGTATCTTTTTATTGCTTTCCTACAAGTATGAGTATTTCTGTACCCGTAAAGATTTTAACATCCTTTCATTTAGGTCATTTAGGTTATTGACAGTGTTGTTTGCTTGCCAGCCCACCTTTGCTGATGGGGGAGATGCATGTTAGAGGCCTTGCTGAGGCTGATGCTCTGATGGCCTGTGTGCCTGCCCCAGTCTGCCCCGGCCAAAGTGTTTCCATAACTGCTGATGAGATATTTGTCTGTAGGTAGCTTTGTGAATAATTTTTCAGACTCTGGTGTTCTTAGTTAAAAAGTTATATTTAAGCCTTCCTCAAGAACACAGCGCATTACAGGTAGTAATTCCTTCCACTGTAAATTCTAGCTCAGTACCCTCGTTTTAAAAATGAGGAAAGAGGCTCAGAAAAGTTCTGAATATGACACAGGTAATTTTTCTTCCATCTCACCTTATGTCACCTCTACTGTTTCCCCAGGATTTTGTAGCTATTCCTGGGAAACTAAAGTGAGCACTGACTCTGAGGCCTGTAAACATTATTGGATGCCCTCATGGTTTTGCAGTTTAGATTCAAATATTTGCTGTTTTACAAGCCTGGGCAACCATGCTTGAGAAGAAAGTAGACATTGCCCAAATCTTTTGTTAACACTTTATATAGTACATTGGTAAAAACACAAAGATTAGCTGCAAGTCAGTGTTGGATTGGTGTGGAGCCTAGTGTACAATCCTTGATTTTGACAGTTACCTTCTGTTGCCAGAGTTAATTAATACATGTGTCATGTACCTCCATAGGAAAATGTATGAGTCCTTTTCTTTTACATGAGCTTTACAAGGAGTGAGCCTTAAAGAAAAAGAAACTGGTGGGCATGAGGCTTACCATGGCAAAATGATAATTCAAATTCTGTTCTAACAGATTTCAAAGGGATATACCCTTCTTAGACTTGTACAAAAGTAACATTGTATCAGTTTGGAATTTAACACATAAGGTATATAAAAGCAGTTTGTGTGTCAGTGGATGTTCTTGATGCCTTTATAGAACAGATTCTGAAATCTATGAGGATGCTGTAGAGCTTCAGCAGTTTTTTATTAAAATTCGTGATGAACTCTGCAAAAATGGAGAGATCCTTCTTTCACCAGCACTCAGCTATACTACAAAGCATTTGCATAATGATGTGGAGAAAGAGAAAAAGGAAAAATTACCAAAAGAAATAGAAGAAGATAAACTGAAACGAGAAGAAGAAAAAAGAGGTTGGTTCTTTTCATTTTATTACATATGAAGAAATATTAATCTGTTCTAGTTAGTCTCATAATTAGCTGTGGAGAAGAATATTGCTTTTGTAAATGAAGACTTGTGGTGTTGACTTTCACAATAAACATAGTAAGATAGAAATGTTTTTTTTAATTATCAGTTTTGTCATTGGACTAGAAAAAAAATGTACATATTCTCTGGGCATATGTACATATGACACAACAATTATCCTAGTGTTTCAGAAACAGAGTCAATTAATTTACAAGTATGGGAGCATAATAGCTTTTAATTTTTTTGGTAGATAAAAACCTAAGAAGCCAGCTGGGGCTAGAAAGCATTCTCAGCACTGAGTGCATTAAGTTTCTGCCACATCAGTCAATAGTATGGTTTTCCTCATAGGCACTGTGGAACAGACTAGTGGATGCATGATATTTTGGTTGAGCCACATTCCAGTGAGGAAGTTTTTAATTTTAATTTCATCAGCCTAAAACTGTTGCTTTGAGTCATTTGCCAGAATTTAGGAATATTTTCATAGTGGAAACTTCTTATCACAAATTTTCTCATTTTTGATAAATGAGGTCACATAAATACTGAGAATACTTGGCTTTCTAAAACGTTACCTTAGTCTTTAGCACCAAACCTCCTCTGTAGGTTTTTTACCCCCTTAAGCAAGAAAAGAAATTGATTTGAAGCAATTTATTTGTAAGTGATGGCATATCAAAAAAAGAGAAGGTGAAAGGAACCTGGTTGGTGAGAATAGTAATTTTACCAGCATAGGGCTGGCTGCAAAAACCAACAACTTGCTACCAGAAGAGGAAATGCACTTCTTTGGAAAGGTAAGGAGTGGGGGATAGGGTGCCATCTCTATCTTTGCCAGCCAAAGGTGGGACTGAATGGAGTAAACTTGCCAGCCCAGGGTGATGGTTAGGGTTGAGGAAGATCCTGGAAATGAGAGATCCATAGAAAGCCTAAGATAAGCTCTCTACACATGCCTGGCTGACTAGAAAACTATACATGTATTGGGGAGATGCAAGAGAACCTGGCAAAAAGCAAAAGCCAAGAACACTTGGAAACCAGCTGTAACTTTGAATGCATTCCCCAACCCACACACGGATTGATCAGCAGAGGTGAAGCTTCACAGGCTTGAGTTGTTTGAGCACAAAAAATCTTCAGCTGACCTGCTAGCTATGCAGACACAGGAACAATCCCTAGTGTCAGGTGTATTAGAATACCTGTAATGGGAGTCTCAGAAGGAGAGGAGAGAAGGAAAGGGGCAGAAAAAATATTTGAAGATGTAATGACTGAAAATGTCTCAAATTTGATGAAAAGCATTAACCTACAGATCCCAGAACCCCAGGTAAGATAAACTCACAGAGAAGCACATCTAGTACATTATCTGAAAGACAAAGAGAAAGTCATGAAAGCCGCCAAAATGACTCTGTGTTCAAAGAAACAATCTGACTTCTCATAAGAAATAATGGAGGGGAGGCGGCTGTGGCTCGATCGGTGGGGCTCCCGTTTGCCATGTGGGGGGCCCCGGGTTCGGTTCCTGGGGCCTCCTGGTGGGAGCGGGCCCGCCCGTGCGGCGTGGTTGGCTGGCCCGGCGAGCACAAGCAGCAAGGGGGGAATAGATGAATAAATAAATAAAATCTTTTTAAAAAAAAAAAAAAAGAAAGAAATAATGGAGACCAGAAGCTAGTGGAATGCCATTCAAAGTGCTGGGAAGAAAAAAAAAAAGAATTGTATGTAGCAAAACTGTCCTTCAAAAGTAAAGTCAAGATAAAGACATTCCCAGCTTTAAAAAAAAAAAAAAAGAAAATTTTACTGATAGCAGACCTGTCCTATAAGTAATATTAAAAGAAGAGCTTTAGCCTAAAAGAAAGTTATAACAGATGGTAACTCAAATCCACAGGAAGGACTGAGGAAATGGTAAATATGTGGATAAATATAAAAGACTCAGTGTAAGTATTTCACTTTTCTTAATTTCTTTGAAAACAGCCTCTTTAAAGCAATAATTTTAGCTGTATTTTGTTTATAACATTTATAGATGTGATATATATGACTGATAGCACAAAGGAAGGTGAGGTGTGGCATTATGTTGGAGCAAAGTTGCAATATTTAACAAAAATTGTCAGTATCTTTAGCAGTTTGGCATTGTTTATGAATTCCAAAAATAGATATTGGATTATGTTTATAAACTGGTCTGTTTCTCTGGGCATATTAGATTGTATTAACTTCAGAGGTTTCATTTTTACTTGAATAAATTATGGTTAGGGCTTTGATTGGGCCAAGCCAGTAGGACGTTGAATCCCCACCCACTTGGTGGGCTGGGACTCACAGAGAAAAAGACATGGCAGAGGAGAGAGTTGAAGTTTTTTTGCTGGAACCCTGGGAAGTAAATGCATGGAGAAGAAAAACACAGAGGAAGAGAGTTCATTAGACAGGATCCTGTGGCCTGGGAAGAGAGATGAGCTGTTTGCCTGATAGTTTGCAGCTGTAGAGACCAGAGCCCTGAACAACTGAGCTGGGAGAGAGACTAGACTTATCCCAGTCTATAGCTGATATCGGAAGAAGCTGGGACTACGGAGCCTTAAGAGGAAGAAGGAAGGCTGAACCCTATTACCTGCCATCTTGCTCCAAAACATGGCCATGACTTTGGGTGAGAAAGTAACTCTTATGGTACCTTGAGTTGGACTCTTTAGGGCCTTGTGACTGTAAGCTTCTACCCCAAATAAATACCCTTTATAAATGCCAACAGATTTCTGGTACTTTGCATCAGCACCCCTTTGGCTGACTAATATAGTATCCATCTGAAGTAGACTGTGATAGTAAGAAGTGCATATTGTAATATCTCGAGCAACCACTAAAAACAAATAGTGAAAAAACATCAGCACAGGAATTTAAATGATACATCAAAAAGGGGGAGAAGATGTGGCTCAAGCATTTGGGTGCCCACCTCCCACTTGGGAGGTCCCGGGTTCAGTGCCCAGTACCTCTAAAGAAGACGAGCAAGACAGCGAGCTGACGCGACGGATTGGTGTGGCGAGATGACACAACATGGAGACATAACAAGCAGGGAGTGGATGTGGCTCAAGTGATTGGATGCCTCCCTCCCACATGAGAGGTCCTGGGTTCCGTTCCTGCTGCCTCCTAAAAAGAAGACCAGCAGACACAGAGAGCACACAGCAAGCGCAAAAGAGGGGGAGGAGAGAGAAATCTTTTTGAAAAATGATACATCAAAAAATACTTGCATGCAAATATTCTCACTGTCCTGATTTTGTGATAATCAGGGTAGGACAAACATTCGCTATATTAGAAACCATACACGTGTCCCCAGACCTAGTTTTTCTCCCTAGGTCTAGTTTTTAGAATGCTGGTGATAAACCAAGCCTGATTTAATATGACCATCCTGTATGGGAAATGACTGTAACTCTAGGTATCTTTGGTCAACCTCCCCCAGGACCTCCTGGTAAAAATTTTTTTAAAAAGAAAAATATAGAAGGTGTGTGGGCTGCCAGGCCCCGTGTGCAGATGCACCGCCGGGGCCTGGCAAGCGGGTGAGCCGTCCAGGCCCCGCCAAGCCATGCAGCAAAATGATGACGCAACAGGAGAGTGACACAAGGGAGAGCCTAGACAAGACATGCCGAAAAACCAGGAACTAAGGTGGCGCAGGCAGTAGGACGCCTCTCTCCCACATTGGAGGATCCGAGGATCGAGTCCCAGTGAAGACAGGAGGAGAAGGATGAGAAGAGAGAGCAGGAAACAGACACAGAGAATTGCAAAAATGGATTAAATTAAGTAGATAAATAAATAAATAAAATAACAGGGTGGGTTTGGGGGAAAATACAACAGATGTAAGGTGTGGACTACAGTTAGTGCTATAGTAATATTTTGATGATATTCTTTCATAATTTTAACAAATGTTTCACAACAGTGCAAGGTTTTGGTGGTGGGGTGATGTATGGGAGCCCTGTATGATGTTATGAATGTGTTTTGTAACTTCAGAACTTTCACTATACACTTATAGTTTATGTTCATGTATGAATGATATACTTCAATAAAAATTTTTAAAGTACTTAACACAAAAGAAGGTAGCAAAGAAAGGTAAAAAGGAACAAAAAACCACATGATGTATACACAAATCTAACCATATCAATAATGACATTAAATATGAATAGATAAAACCCTCCAATCAAAAGGCAGAGAATGTCAGACTGAACTTAAAAAGTAAGATCCAACTATATGGTGTCTAGAACAGACATTTTAGATGTAGTGACACAAATAGTGTGAAAGGAGAAGGAAAATATTATACCATGCAAACAGTAACCGTAAGTAAGCTGGAGTGGCTTTTTTAATATTAGACAAAATGGACATTAAGAGAAGAAATAGTACTAGAGAAAAAAATGATCAATGCATGGGGAAGATATAAATGTACATAAAGATAATATGCAGAGGACTTCCAGGAAGATGGCGGATTGGAGAAACACAGGACTCACTTCTCTCCCAGGAAAATAGAGGACAGGCAGAAATGGCCTGGGGAAAAAAAAAATTATAAGTTTAGGGCACCAGGGGAAGGCTGGACACCACCCGAAAGAGAGAGGAACCTAGGAAAATAATCTTTTTTCTTTTCTTTTTTTTTTTTTTTTAGATTTATTTTATTTATTTCTCCCCACCCCCTTGTTGTTTGCACTTGCTGTGTCTGTTCGTCTTTTGTTTCTTGAGGAGACACCAGGAACTGAACCCAGGACCTCTGATGTGGGAGGGAAGTGCCTAATTGCTTAAGTCACCTCCGTTCCCTGCTTTGTATCAATGAGAGATAAAACGGACGGGGAGCAGAGGTGGCTCAAGTGATTGCGTGTCTTCCTCCCACATGGGAGACCCTGAGTTTGGTTCCTGGTGCCTCCTAAAAAGGAAGACAAGCAGACAGCACATGCAAACAATGAGGGGGGGACAAATAAGTAAAAATAAATAAATAAAAAGACATTATGGCTAAAGAAATAAAGGACATCAAGAAGTCAGTCAATTCGTGTTGGCGTAAACGGTGCCGCGGATGAGAAAGAATAAGACAGAAGAAAAACTGGGATCAGGGGACTCTCCGTCCTATATGGAGAGAAGAGCCCAGCCACCTCATAAAGTATGGCTTTTATTTGGCTTTAGAACAAAGAAAATACATGTGAGCATGTACAAGGATAATAGATACTTAACGTTGATTGCTAAAATCAACAAGTCTTAAAGGTCAATGACTCAGCTCTTTTACATTTCTGCAATTCACAGACATTGTAAATCGGACAAGCTCAGGATGTTTCCCCAGCCAGCTCCTATTAGCATGAGACTGGAGAGCTTGTTTATTACACTCCAAGGTGACCTTTTCTGTCAGTAGTCATGGCCTTTATTTATTTATTTATTTATTTATTTTGACTTTTTATGGTTTTATTTCACACAAATGAAACTTGAAAATAAGCTGTCTATTCATTCTCCTCGCTGCGCAGCCGGGCATTGGAATTGGTGACTAGTCATGGCCTTTAATTGAAACGCCATCGTTTCCCCCTTTTTTATTAGTTAAAGCTCATAGGAACCATTATATAAGCTGATACAAGGTGACCTCCTGTCACACTTGTCTTCTTGCATAGGCTCTTGTGACTGTGCCTGTCTTAGGTTGTTCTCCTCTAAGAATCTTACCCGTCATTGACTACCAGTCAAGCTTTTGAGCTCTTACATGGAAGGCAATTTCATTAATATTTATACTTCTTCAGGTTCCTTAAGTGAATATTTTTGTGCAGATAATTAGTATTATGATCAAGGGGTTAGTAGAATTTTTCTACTAAATAATGCAAAATTAGTTTTTTATGGCCAAGTTTCTTAACATAAATGCATTTATCCGGTCTAATTCTTCATTTTTTTCTAAAATCCATATAACAATAATTCCTAATCCAATCCAGAATGATATCTGACCTGTTTTTTGTTTCCACCAGTGAAACAGATTAATAGTATTTAAATTTTCAGACAAAAAAAAATTTTTTTTTCAGACAAGTCATTTCAAAATTCTGCACCAGCGGTTTCTTTCAATTTGTTTTGAGACATGCTTAATGCCTTCTTTTGCAATTCTAAAATATCTAAAGAAATATTATGCTTATATCCAATTAAAATGGTTTTTCACTTCCTTCCAATCACATTCACTATTATTATAAGCCAAAGGAGTAATACAAAAAGAACTTTCATTCCAATCATATTTAAGAACTCTTAACAAGTTTAAATTATAAATTTGATAACCAAATGTATAATAGTTGTTTCAAGATCATTCATACGATTATTCAGTTCCATATCAATGTGAGACTGTCTATGCCACATCTCACTTGCATTTTTATGCCAGTCCTTAACATCTTGTGGATTCTGGACTCCTTAATGTAGGGATGTGCCAGTGACAGCTGCAGCGGTTATGATGCCAATCAGTCCCAAAATTCCTGCTATTAAAAGTCCAATTTTTTAGTTCTTTTTAAATAATGGTCGAGGAAATGCCACAGCAATTGGGATTCTGGAGACTGCTGCCAATGTCTGGTCATCCAAACCAGTAACCATAGTCCTTTTCTTCTTCTTGCTATAAAAAGAGTTTGCTTTTCCTGCAGATATGAATTCTTAAGACATGTAAATTAGGAGCAATTGGAGCAACTAATATTTCTTTCACCAAAAGTTACTTTTCCAATGATTAAACTATAGGATCTCGTACACATACTGTAAGAAATTGAGTTGATTTTCTTTTTAAGATAGTAATATTAGTTTTACTGCCTTGCCATTTAAAAATTGGACCAGTTCCCAAAAATAATTTCCACAAATAACTGAGTTTTGTTAAGTTTAGTGTCCCATGGTTGTGGGATGTATCTTCCTTGACTTTTTCCAATTTATGGAGCTGTTAGTAAATGCTGTCTCACCAAAATTCCAGAAATAAGGATTACTGTCGTTAGTAATTATGGTTGAATTATTAATGAACCAAGATATGGTTGTGTTTTTAATAGGTTTCGGTATCCCTATAAGGGCCCGATCCCTTTACAATTCCATAGGAATCATTAAACAACACAACCTCTTGTAAGCTCATGACAAATATGCCATTTGTCATTAAGTAGTCTGTTTTGAGAGAGACATATAAGATTTACCATATTTTCTGATTTATATGGTAAAGAAGGGAAAATGAGAACATAAATTTGAGTTTGATTTTTCTGTTAAAACTACACTGCGATTTTTAGGTCGCATGCATACAGAACCATATCCAATACAAATAGGGCAGTCTATAAAAGGTAAAGTTAAATTTTCTGTGTTTCCCTTCTTCTTTTGGCTTAAGGGTAGTCATATATTTATAGGTCCTGGAAAATGGTGAGATTGATTAAGATATATTGGGTAAGACTCATCGCTCCAAGTTAACAGCTCTAAAAGAGGTGGGTTGGTTATGTATGCCCAGTAAGTGTAATTATGATGTGGTATCTTACTTTGACCTAATACTTTACTTATAATTAATCGAATGTGAAACCACCCATGCCCATAGTTTAAGTTTTGGCAGCATCTTCAACTCTAGGCTTGATTCTTCTGGAGGGGATCCACTGCTATTCTCCTGTTTCTGTAATGATAAGAGAAAAACTTCGGCCCTAAAATTTTACCTCTCCTTTTTCCCATTTATTGGTTGTTTCATTTTTCCAATATATTGGTTGTCCACATTTTTCATTTTCATTCTTTTTATTAACCTCCCAATGTCTTTCTGCTGCTGTGGTATTAGAAATTTGTTGTCTGTTAAGAAAATTTAAGGCTTACCGTTTGTCTTTAGCAGATTCTCCTCCATCTCTCCCTTTTTTGTTTTTGCAGCATAGATTTTATTGTTTATAAACAGGGTTTAACTGTTATATTCCAATCTTTTATAATATGTATACATACATTCACATGCTTACCAAACCAGGGGACACACTGATATACTTGACTTGTTTTTGGTTAGATTTCTTGATAGATACAAGATAAATGTTAATATATATATTTAGTTTAATAAGCTTATACTGGGAAGCGGCTGTGGCTCAATCAGTGGGGCTCCCGTTTACCATATGGGAGGCCCCAGGCCCGCACGGCGTGGTTGGCTGACCCAGCGAGCACAAGCAGCAAGGGGGGGATAAATGAATAAATAAATAACATCTTTTAAAAAAATAAATAAATAAATAAATAAATAAGCTTATACTGACAATTAGAAAAAGAAACATGAATAACATAATCAATTAAAATATTAAGTTAATATTGATACTTACCAATATTTAACTTTTAACTGGGAAATGTTGAATTAGCAACTGATACTAAAGTTTTAGTTGACTGTGTTTAGGATTAATTAATTTGATACTGTAGATGCCAACTTGTGAGTATTTTGCTAATTCCTGAGGAAGGGGCCAGCCTCTCCAGAAAGAAACACAACACTCCTTGGGCAGTATATTTTAAGGTTTATGCATCAGTCCCTGGGAGAGTGGCCAGCTCCTCCAGGGAGGAATACAACACCTTTTGAAATACACTTTATCTTTTAGAATTTGTTACAAAACATCCTTAATATGCTCACTATTTTAGTTTTGATTTATTATTATTATTTTATATATATATATATTTTTTTATTAGAGGTGGAGTAAATTAGATAAACTTAAGTTAAAGCATCTGCCTTTTGATTTTTAGGTAGAGAGGTAGTTTTATAACACATATTTTAAGATAATTAAATTTTCAGCAATTTTATACACCCTTAAAGTATTTATATGAACTTTTTGTTCATAACTAATTGTTATAAAATTAGAAAAAAATTTTTAATTGTACAACGTTTTAAATACTTCATTTAACTTATATCACATGAACTTAACTATTTTTAGTATTTTATCTTTTTCTAGGTATAAAACTTGTTTCTTCAAGGAAACGTTGAGGTTAAAGTATAAGAAGCTACTCTGATAAAACACTTTCTTTTTTGCATACTGTTTATTCAGGAGAAAAACTCTGTAAATTTTTATTAAAACAGATTAATGACTTGAGAAACCCCGAGAAATAACAAAACTCCAACCCTGTTTTAATAACTTAGTCATTTTATCTTATGATAAAATTACTTTTTTTTTCAATAATAAAAACACATTCTATATACCTTCTCTACTTAAGTTACCACTATGATTTTAGAAACTGTTTCTAAGCAAACTTCTGACAACATACAATTACCATCAACATTAAACAAACTTGTTAGAATAATGATTTAGTTTGTTTGTATCTATTTTTATTATTTTAAATTAATACCCATATTTATTAATATAAGCACTTATTTAATGTTGGCCATTTGAATAGAGCTCTTTTAATAATTTTTATTCATCAATTTAATATTACCATCCAGATGTATCAAAATATACACTGACACTGAACAAACAGACAAACACAAAACAAGTTACAACACATTAATAGAAACATACATCTTTGATTTTACTGTCTGTACAAGAGAAAAAATTGCCTCAAAAGCTGAGGATTTAATAGTTACACCGGTGCTTTTTAATAAAGTTTTTAACACACTAGAGTACTCTTCAAAGTTTGACTGCTGATTACCCATTACACTGATGATTCCAAGGATGAAGCTTACCTTTTCTGTTTTCTTTTTCTTTAAAACCGCTCTCAGGAGCTCCTTGGTTCGTGCACTGACTGAAAGAAAAGTTTCGTTTTCAGTGCCCCACGTTGGGCGCCATATGTTGGCATTTAGGAACTGGGTCGGCAAAAATGGTGCCACGAATGAGAAAGAAAGAATAAGACAAAGAGAAGGAAAACTGGGATCGGGGACTCTCCATCCTATATGGAGAGAAGAGCCCAGCCACCACATAATGTATGGCTTTTATTTGGCTTTAGAACAAAGAAAATACGTGTGAGCATGTGCAAGGATAATAGATACTTAACAGTTAAATTTTGCTGAAATCAACAAGTCTTAAAGGTCAATGACTCAGCTCTTTTACATTTCTGCAATTCACAGACATTATAAATCTGACAAGCTCAGGATGTTTCCCCAGCCAGCTCCTATTAGCATGAGACTGGAGAGCTTGTTTATTACATTCCAAGGTGACCTTCTTTTATGTCAGTAGTCATGGCCTTTCATTGAAACTCCATCTAGTTAGTACAAAGAGTAATTTAAAAATCTGAATGGAAAAATAACAGAGCTCATGGGAATAAAAGACATAGCTGAAATAAAAAAACGTTAGAGGAGTGAATGTGCCTTAAGCAGTTGAGTTCCCATCTCCTACATGAGAGGTCCTGGGTTTGGGTCCTGGTGCCTCCTTAAAAAAAAAAAAAAAAAAAAAAGCAACAAGCAAAACAAAAAAACCAACTCAGGGAAGCTGATGTTGCTCAGTGGTTGGTTGAGCACCAGCTTCGCATATACGCGGTCCCAGGTTCAGTCACTAAAAAAAACTTTTAAAAAAGGCAAATGAAAAACCACACATTAGAAGCACAGAACAGCAGGCCCGAAATGTTGGGAGAAAGCATAAGTGATACAGAAGACAGAAAGCTGAAAATGAAAGATAAGAACAGAGAGAGAAAAGAATGGGGAAAATTGAGCAGGAGCTCAGACAATTGAATGATATCACAAAGCATAACAACGTACATGTCATGGGAGTTCCAGAAGGTGAAGAGAAGGGAAAAGGGGCAGAAAGTGTATTTGAAGAAGTAATGGCTAAGAATTTCCCAATTCTCATGAAGGAATGAATTTATATGTCCATGAAGCATAGCATACCCCAATAAGAATAAATCCTGTTAGACCTACTCCCAAGACACATAGTATTCAGAATATCAAAGATAAAGAGAAAATTCTGAGAGTAGCAAGGGAGAAGCAAACCATCATATTCAAGGAATGCCCAGTAAGACTTAGTTCGGATTTCTCATCCGAAACCATGGAGGTGAGAAGATGGTGGTATGATGCAATTAGGATACTGAAAGAGAAAATTGCCAACCAAGAACTCTTTTTATTTTAAAATATACTTTTTAATTTTTTTAAAAAGATACTTAGATTACATAAATGTTACATAAAAAATATAGGGGATTCCCATATGCCCCTCCCCCTACCCCTCCCACATTTTCCCACATTAACAACATCCTTCATTAGTGTGGTACATTTGTTAAAATTGCTGAACACATTTTGGAGCATTGCCACTAAGCATGGATTATAGTTTACATTGTAGTTTACCCTCTCTCCCACACAATTTTGTAAGTTATGGCAAGATATATAATGGCCTGTATCTGTCATTGCAATGTCATTCAGGACAATTCCCAAATCCCAAAAATGCCCCCATATTACACCTCTTTTTCCCTCTCCCTTCCCTTAGAACCTCCAGTGGCCACTGCCTCCACACCAATGATATAAGTTCTTCCATTGCTAGAATCACAATACGTCTATAGTAGAATACGAGTAAGTCTGCCCTAGTCCTTCGTTCTGATTCTGGTGGAAGGGTGTATTTGTGCAGTGGATGGGCATGACAGTGGTACAGGGATGCTATTTGGTTGGGTAGTGCTGCTTTGTGAGGGGGGTAGGATGGGGAAGGTGAGCTGGGCTGTCCGTGGAATTGGGGTAGGGAGCAGGTGAACTCTGGGTATTTGTGGGTATGTGGTTGAAACTACAATGTTGGGAATGTTCTTTTGGCCACTATGGCAGGGGAGGGTTACTAGTTTAGGGTGTTAGATGTGGGAGACATGAGGGACAGGGCACACCTGAGGCAGGCCTCTAGGGAATGTGTGAGTGTTCATCTTCTCATAGTGGGTTGTGTCAGTGGATGGAGACCTACATAATGAGTGGGAAGGTGTTGGACTCCCATCCCAGGGAGTCCTGCTATGTTCCCAACTAAGAATTCTTTATCTGGAAAAATGTCCTTCAGATATGAAGATGAGTTAAAATATTCACAAATAAACAGAAAATAGGAGTTTGTAAAAAAGAATCCTATTTTGCAGGATGTATTAAAGGGAGCCTGTGGCAGTTTGAGATTATTTTATGAATCCCAAAAAGAGACAGATTATGTTGTAAACTAATCTTTTCGTCTGGATGTGATACCTTTTGATTGTATTAAATTCAGTGAAAAGGCTGCATCCAAACTCAGCAGGTTATACATTCTTCTCAAGTGCCCATGGATCTTTCTCCAGGATAGACCACGTTAGGTCACAATACAGCTCTCAATAAATATAAAAAGATTGAAATTATACAAAGCACCTTCTCAGATCATAATGGAATGAAACTAGAAATCAGTAACAGACAGGAAAAAAGTAAATTTGCAAATGTGTGGAGACTGAACAACACACTCCTAAATATTCATTGGGTCAAAGAAGAAATTGCAAGTGAAATCAGTAAATATATTGAGACAAATGAAAATGAGAACACAACATATCAAAACTTATGGGATACAGCAAAGGCAGTCTTGAGAGGGAAATTTATAGCCCTAAATTCAGTGAAAAGGGCCTCTGATTAAGTTCACTTGATAAAATCAGTTTAGGGCTTCTAATTGGGCTATGTCAGTAAAGTATAACTCAGGGAGTCCTCACCCCCTTGGTGGGCTGATATAAATAGACACTCACTCAGGAAGATGCATGGAAAGACAGGAGCCATTTGCCTGATAGCTTTCAGCTGACCTTGGGAAGAGAGCCAAGACTGATCTAGGAAGCCCTGAGAGACAAGCCCTATGCCAGCCTGCAGCTGAAAGCCCAAAGGGAATGCTGAACCTTCACAGGGATCAGTGACCATCTTGCTTCAATACATGGCAACTGACTTGGGTGAGAAAGCAATCTTGATTTGGACTCTTCACAGCCTTGTAACTGTAAGCTTTTAGCCCAAATAAATACCCTTTATAAAAGCCAAAACATTTCTTGTACTTTGCATCACACCCCTTTGTAGACTAATACAGAGCCTTACAGCTCAAAAGAAGAAGCCAGGGGAAAGATGCTTGGAGGAGAGTATAGAAGGCAAGATTAGCAGAAAGGATAACCAAATGAGTAAAAAGACAGACAAAAATAAAATAAAACATATGAAAACCAAAGAATAAAATGGTGGAAGTAAATAACGCACTTACAGTAATATCACTGAATGTGAATGGCTTAAACTCCCCAATAAAAAGATATAGGCTGCCAGAATGGACTAAAAAAAGAAAAGCCATCCATATGATGCCTACAAAATACTCACCTTAGACCCAGGGATACAAACCCGCTGAAGTGAAAGGTAGAAAAAAGATACTCCATGCAAACAGTGACCGTAAAAGAGCAGGGGTAGCTATATTAATATCGGAGAAAACAGATTTTAAATGCAAAAAAGTTATGAGATACAGAAGGCCATTATATATTAATAAAAGGGACAATCAACCAGGACGATATAACAGTCATAAATATCTATGTACCTAACCAGGGTGCCCCAAAATACATGAGGCAACTCTGGCAAACTGAAGGGAGAAATAGACATCTCTACAATAATCATTGGAAACTTCAACATACTATTCACATCGTTAGATAGAACAACTAGACAGAAGATCAACAAAGAAACAGAGAATTTGAACAATATGATAAATGAGCTAGACCTAACAGACATACAGAACGTTGTATCCCAAATCAGCAGATTTTACATTCTTCTCAAGTGCTCATGTATCTTTCTCCAGGATAGACCACATGTTGGGTCACAATGCAGGTCTCAATAAATATAAAAAGATTGAAATTATACAAAATACCTTCTCAAATCATAATGGAATGTCAATAATAGACAGGAAAGGGGAAAATTCGCAAATGTGTGGAGGCTAAACATCACACTACTAAACAATCAGTGGATCAAAGAAGAAATTGTAAAAGAAATAAGTAAATATATTGAGACAAATGAAAACAAGAGCACAACTTATCAAAACTTATGGGGGGAAGCAGATGTGACTCAAGCAGTTGGGCGTCCGCCTACCACATGGGAGGTCCCAGGTTTGTTTTCCAGTGCCTCCTAAAGAAGACAAGCAAGACAGCAAGCTGATGTGACAGGCTGGCACAGCGAGCTGACATCTCAAGATAACGCAATGAGATGACACAACGAAGAGACACAAGCAGGGAGCAGAGGTGGCTCAAGCCATTGGGCCTCTCCCTTCCACATGGAATGTCCCAGGTTCGGTTCCTGGTGCCTCCTAAAAAAAAAGATGAGCATACAACGAACAGGCAGAGAGCAGACAGTGAGTGCAAACAACCGAGGTGGGGAGAGAAATAAATGAATATAATCTTTAAAAGAAAAAACTTATGGGATACAGTGAAGGCAGTGCTGAGAGAGAAATATATAGCCTTAAATGCCTATATTTAAAAAAGAAGAAAGAGCTAAAAGCAAAGATCCAACTAAATAACTTGAGAAACTAGAAAAAGAATAGCAAATCATTCCCAAAGCAAGCAGAAGGAAAGAAAGATTAGAGCAGAAATAACTGTAATTGAGAACAACAACAAAAAAATAAAGAAAATGAACAAAACCAAAAGCTGGTTCTTTGAGAAGATCAATAAAGTTGCCAAACCCTTAGCTAGACTAACAAAGAAAAAAAAGAGAGAAGATACAAATGAATAAAATCAGAAATGAACGGGGGAACTAACGACTGACCCCACACAAATAAAAAGGATCATTAGACAATATTATGAAAAACTGTATGCCAACAAACTAGACAATGTAGGTGAAATGGACTAATTTCTAGAAACACACAAACAACCTACATTGACTCTACTAGAAATAAAAGAACTGAGCAAACCAATCAATTTAAAGAGATTGACTCAGTCATCAGAAAACTCTGAATGAAAACAAACAAAAACGCCTCAGAATATTTCCTCACCATCGCTACCATCAGCCCAGGGTGTAGTGAAGCTGTTGCTTTAGGAAAGTCCACAGAAGCTGAAGCCCTTGGTGTTTGTTCAGGAACTGTTACCTTTCTTCTTCTCTTTAAACTTTTTTTTTTTTTAACTAGCAGTCACCATAATTAGTTTAGCTTTGTGCTGTGTGTCCCAACCAAATGACCTGAGGCCTCTGATTTTGTCCCTTGAAATGTCTGATGATCCCCAAGACTCACTGTCATTGTGTTTTGCAAAGTGACAGGGACAGAAGGACCCTCTGGGAAGAGCTCTAAGGGATCAGTGATGAGGCCAGATTTGAGCTACACCAAGAATCCCTACTGGTCTTAAGAGGTGTTTTAAATGTCCGGGGCTCCTTCAGCCTGGGAGTCTAAGCCCATCAGAGAGGCTCACACGGGCCCTTTAATGCCCTTACCTCCACCCCACTCAGCTGGAGCTGTCTTCCAGAATAAAGTCTCCAGTGCTTTATGGCACAGTGAGGACTGGAACTGAGGACCAGGAACTAAGGTGGCACAGGTGGTACACCTCTTTCCCACATTGGAGGTTCCGAGGATCGAATCCCAGTGAAGACAGGAGAAGGATGACAAGAGAGGACAGGAAACGGACACAGAGAGTTGCCCAGCGAATGGACACAAAAACAGCTAAAACAGCGGGGGGTGGTGGTGGTTAAAAATGGATAAAAGTAATAAATCCTTAAAAAAAAAAAAAAGTATGGGGCAGTAAGATACAGACTATAGTTAGTAGTAATACTTTGATGATGCTCTTTCATAATTTATTAAAAAATGTTTCACAATAATGCAAAGTATTTGTGGTGAGTGGTTGTGTGGGAGCCCTGTATGATGTTATGCATGTTTGTTTTATAAGTTCACAGTGTTTACTGAATACTTGTTGTTTGTGTATGTTCATGTATGAATGATAAACTTCAATAAATTGTTGTTTTTTTTAAAAAAAAGAAAAGAAACACTTCGGGGAAGCAGATGTGGCTCAAGCGATTAGGCTCTTGTCTTCCATATAGGAAGTCCAGGGTTTGATTCCCGGGGCCTCCTGGTGAAAGGCAAGCTGACCCGCACGGCAAGCTGGCCCGAGCAGAGAGCTGGCCTGCACAGAGTACTGGTGCAACAAGATGACGTGACAAAATGAGACACAGAGAGACAATAAGAGACGCAGCAGACCAGGGAGCTGAGGTGGCGCAAGAGATTTAGTGCCTCTCTCCACTCCAGAAGGTCCCAGGATTAGTTCCCAGTGCCGCCTAAAGAGAAGACAAGCAGACACAGAAGAACACACGGAGAGCAGTGAGTGCAAAACAACAAGGGGGGAGGGGGGAATAAATAAATTAATTAAAAAAAACACGAAAAACTTTGAAGCTAGAAGACAATGGAGCAACACACAATTCTAAAGGGAAAATTCCTCTCAACTTAGAATTCTATATTCAACTTAAGAATTCTCTATATCAGTCAAATTGTCAAGTACAAGGATGAAATAAAGACGTTTCAGACTTGCAAGACATCAAAAAGTTATTTCTCATACAACTTGCTTAAAGAGTTACTAAAGGGTAGAAAGAAGGGAGACATTGGATGAAGGAAATAGTGGTTACATAGCAAAGAAAGAGAATCATCAGAGTGACAGTAAAGGGAAATCCTGGAGTGACAGCCAAATGCCAAGCATACAGGGCAACCAGTTCAGATTAGAACAGGAAGTCAGCTCATTAAAGTATTTCTCCTAGAGAAAAACAAAATTGATGGATTATTTGTTGGATTGTTTGAACATGTCAAGAGGAGAGTTCTACTTCTTCAGAGAGTTTGGGGTTGAATTAATAACTCAGTCTTTTGTAAGTGGTTTCTTTACTATAAGCAGCAAGGAGAAACCAGACCACAACTTCAGTGGTTTGCTTGGAAATCTTTTCATCTAAATATCCAATTTCATCGTTTAAAGTTCTGCTTTCAACACAGCTGCAGGAAAGAATTTCAGGAGCTTTCTGCCACTATGTAACAAGGATCCCCTCTCCTCCAGTTTCCAATAATATGTTCCTTGTTTCCTTTTGAGCCCTCAACTACGTCCATTTTTCTACTAACAACCTGTTCAAGATGACCTGGGTTTTTTCTAATGTGCCCCTCAAAATTCAGTCTCTGTCCACTGCCCAATTCCAAAGCCACTTCCACATTTTCAGATATTTGTTACAGCAGCTCCCTCAACCAGGTACCACAATCTCATCTGAATTTCATCAGTTCAGAAGTCCCAAATCTCATCATCTAAGTCATCTAAATTAGGTATAGGTGAGGCTATAAGTATAATCCAGCCTGTGTCACAATTCCTTTCCTGTTATAGTCCCATGAAAATAAAGAAACAAATTCTCTGCTCCTAAAATACAGTGGTGGGAGAGGTTAGAGTAACAGTTACAGACATTCCTGTTCAAAAAGGAAGAAATGGAAGGAAGAAAAAAGAAAAATCACTGATTTTAAGCAGTTTTGAAATCCAGTCAGGCAAACTCCATTGGCTTTCGAGGCCTGACAATTCTCTTATTCAATACTGCCCTCCGGTCATCTTTGTTCGTGAAAGGTAGCACATATTTGTAGCTCAGTAATTTTATTAGCCTTTTTCCTTCCTCTAGAAATTTAGGACTTTGACAGCCTTCTTTCCTTTGTACTCTCTGCCCCTTCCAGTCCATTTGGCAGTGCCTCTGCTGGTATAAACTTCCTTGGAACCTTGTTGAGTCTGCCATGTATGTCACAGGGATTGACTCAATTAGTCAACTGCTAGATAACATTTTTCACTAAAATTAGCAAAACTTTAAAATAATTATGATGGCAGTGTTAGAGAGGGAATGGAAAAACACCCCTTTGTACTCAGATGCCTTTTGGAGGGTGGTTTGGAATATACATTCTAAAAACATTTAAAATGCTTGTTTAAAAAGAAGTAAAAACTAAAATAAAAATTTTAAAACTTAAATGATTGTTCCTAGCAGTTCCACTTATGGGGAATTACCCGAAGGAATTAATCAAAGATTGGATAAAAATGGTGACATATCAATTTAATAACTGTTAGGGATATTTGAATCATGTATCTGATAACATCCTTATAATGACCACCTTTTTCTTTTTTTTTAACCTAAGAAGCTGAAAAGAGTGAAGATTCCTCAGGTGCTACAGGCCTCTCAGGCTTACATCGCACATATAGCCAGGACTGCAGCTTTAAGAATAGTATGTACCATGTTGGAGATTATGTCTACGTGGAACCTGCAGAGACCAATCTACAACCGCATATAGTCTGTATTGAGAGACTGTGGGAAGATTCTGCTGGTAAGTTTGTTTTAAATTGAAGGGTAGAATGGTGAGATGTGACTATTTTACTCCTCTTTGGGCCTCAAGGAAGAAAATTTTAACTAAGATGTTTTATTCTCTCCAACTATAGTTGTCCTATAAAGCATAATTAAGCTCCCACCATGTGAAAACCATAGGATTTAGCACTATTTAGCAGTGCCACAGTGGAGTCAAAAGAAATAAAATCTCTTGGAGTCGAGTTGAGCATCATTCATTCAACTATATATTAAACACACATTATGAGCCAAACTATTTGTAGGATGTCAGAGATTGAGAAGAACATAAGCTCATGCTGTGCCCCTGGCCGGCTAGTCTGATGTCTGATAGGAAAGGCCATAAATTAAAAAAAAAGAACTTATTAGAGAGACACAACATACGTTGGCATAGAAAATTATTTCAGGATGATTTCCTGGAACAGTTGGCTTGTATTTTCTTTTTTAATATATGTTTATTGTGGTAACAACTATATATAATAAAGAATTTCCCCATTTTAACCACTTTTAAGTATTAATTTCAGCGATTCAATTACTTTTACAATGTTATGCTACTATCACCACTATCCATTACTAAAACTTTTCCATCACCACAAACAGAAACTCAGTCCCCATTAAGCAGTAACTCTCTATTCCATATCCCCAGCCCCACCTCCAGTTTTCTGTCTCAATGAATTTCCATATTATACAAATTTATATAAATTCTAGATATTTCATGTAAGTGAGATCTTAAAATACCTGTCCTTTTCTGCCTGGCTTATTTCACTCAACATGAGGTTATAAAGGTTCATCCATGTTGGAGCATGTATCAGGACTTCATTCCTTTTCAGGGCTGAGTAACATCCATTCTTTGTTATAGATACCATATTTGTTTGTCTCTTTATCCATTGATGGACCCTTGGATTGCTTCAGCCTTTTGGCTATTGTGAATAATGCTGCTATAAACATTGATGTACAGATATATGCCCAAGTCCTTGCTTTCAATTCTTTGGAGTATATATCTAAATGTGGGGTTACTGGGTCATATGATAATTCTATATTTAACTTTCTGATGCACCGCCAAACTGTATAGTCACTGCACTGTTTTACGTTCCCACCAGCAGTGAAAGCATGTTTCTGTTTCTCTACATCTTTACCAAACTTAATTTCCGTTTTGTTAATAGTAACCATTCTAGTGGGTATGCAGTGGTATCTCATGGATTTGACTTGCATTTTCCTAATGGCTAATGGTGTTGAGCATCCAAATATTTACTCCCATTCTGTAGGTTTTCTTTTCACTTTCTTGTTACTGTCCTTTGATGCTCAAGTTTTTAATTTTGATGAAGTCCAATGTATCTCTTTTTCACTTTTTGTTGCTCATGCTTTTAGTGTGAAGTCTAAGAATCCTTTGCCTAAAACAAGGTTTTGAAGAATATTCCTGTTTTCCTCTAAAAGTTTTATAGTTTTAGTGCTTCTATTGAGGCCTTTGATCCATTTTCAGTTAATTTTTGTATATGGTGTGATAGAGGTCCATTTTCATTCTTTTGCATGTGAATGTCCAGTTTTCCCATTTGTTGAATAGAGTATTTTTCCCCATTGTGGACTTGACACCCTTGTTAAAAATCAGTTGAGGGGAAGCAGCTGTGGCTCAATCAGTAGGGCCCCCGTTTACCATATGGGAGGCCCCGGGTTTGGTTCCCGGGGCCTCCTGGTGAAGGCAAAGCCCGCCCGCGTGGCGTGGTTAGCTGACCCAGCGAGCACAAGCAGCAAGGGGGGGGGATAAATGAATAAATAAATAAAATCTTAAAAAAAAAAAAAAAAAAAATCAGTTGAGCATAAAATGTACACTGTGAACCATGGTTGGTGATAATAGTCTGATGATATTATCTCATAATCTGAAACAAATATTCCACCACAGTGTGGTGTGTTGGTGAAGGGGTGTTGTATGGGAATTCTACACATGTGCAGGATTGTTTTTTAAGTTCACAACCTCTGTAATAAAAATATGTTAAAAATAATAATAGTGTGGGTTGGGGGGAAAATACACCAAATGTAAGATATGAACTATAGTTAGTAGTAATATTTTGATGATGCTCTTGCATAGTTTGTAACAAATGTTTCACAACAATGCAAGGTGGTGGTGGAAGGGTGATGTATGGGACCCCTGTATGATGTTATGCATGTTTATTTTGTAAGTTCATAACTTACTATACACTTATTGTTTATGTATGTTCATGTATGAATGAAATACTTCAATAAAAATACATTAAAAAATGAATAAAATCATCATAGAAATAATCAAACACAAAAAAATCAATTGGGCATGGATGTGTGGGTTTATATTTGAGCTCTCAATTCTATTCCATTGGTCTATATGTCTCCTTGTGGTAGTATCACACTGGGGTTTTTTTGTTTGTTTCTTTTTTTTTTTTTTTAATTTATTGAAGTATATCATTCACACATGAACATACATAAAGAGATGTTTGCGCATTTCTAGGATTTTGTCCATTTCATCTAGGTTGTCTAATTTGTTGGCATATAATTTCTCATAAAATCCTCTTATGATCCCTTTTATTTCTGTGGGGTCAGTCATAATGTTCCCCCTCTCATTCCTGATTTTGTTTATTTTCATCTTTCTGTTTTTTTCTTTGTTAGTCTCGCTAAGGGTTTGTCAATTTTATTGATCTTCTCAAAGCTTTTGGTTTTGTTGATTCTCTTTTGTTGTTGTTGTTGCTCTCAATTTCATTTATTTCTGCTCTAATCTTTGTTGTTTCTTTCTATTTGCTTTGGTATTGGTTTGCTGTTCTTTTTCTAGTTTCTCCAGATCACTTAGGTCTTTGATTTTAGGTATTTCTTCTTTTTTAATATCGGCCTTTAAGGCTATAAATTTCCCTCTCAACACGGCCTTCATTGTATCCCATAAGTTTTGATAAGTTGTGTTCTCCTTTTCATTCTTCTCAATATATTAACTAATTTCTCTTACAATTTCTTCTTTGACTCACTGATCATTCAGGAGTGTGTTGTTTAGCCTCCAAATATTTGTGAATTTTCCTCTTTCCCATCTATTATTGATTTCCAGTTTTATTCCATTATGATCTAAGAAGGTCCTTTGAATAATTTCAGTCTTCTTAAATTTTTTGAGAGCTATTTTGTGGCCCAACATGTGGTTTATCCTAAAGAAAGATCCATGAGCACTTGAGAAGAATGTATCACCTGCTGATTGGGGGTGCAGTGTTCTGTATATGCCTGTCAGATCCAACTTGTTTATCATATTGTTCAAGTACTCTCCTTGTTATCTTCTGTCTAGTTATTCTATCTATTGATGTAAGTGAGATGTTAAAGTCTCCAACTGTTATTGTAGAGACATCTGTTTCTCCTTTCAGTTTTGTCAAAGTTTGCCTCATGTATTTTGGGGTATCCTGGGGAGATGCATAGTTTGTTTTTGTTTTTTTTTAGGAGGTACCAGGGATTGAACCGAGGACCTCCTACATGGGAAGCAGGCGCTCAGCCACTGAGCTACATCCACTCCCCAGTGAGAGTTGTTTTTTTTTTTTTGCTTCTTTGTTTCTTTGTTTGTTTTTAGGAGGTACTGGGAAACCAACCCATGGCCTCGTATATGGGAAGCAGGTGCTCAACTACTTGAGCTACATCTGCTCCCTAGATATTTATGACTATCCCTCCTTCCTGGTGAATTGTCCCTTTTATTGATGTGTTAAAGTCTTCAACTATTATTGTAGAGATGACTATTTGTCCCTTCAGGTTTTTTTTTTAATCTTCTATTTTATTTTTTTAAACAATTTATTGAAGTATATTATTCATACATGGACATAAACTACAAGTGTTCAGTAAACATTGTGAACTTACAAAACAAACATGCATAACATTATACAGGGCTCCCACACATCACCCCACCACAAATACTTTGCATTGTTCTGAAACATTAGTTAACAAATTATGTAAGAGCATCATCAAAGTATTATTACTAACTATAGTCCGTGTCTTACTCCCTTTTTCTTTTTAGGATTTGTTTGTTTATTTACTTTTATCCATCCCCCCCCACCCCACCCCACCCCACCCCTGTTTTTGCTGTTTTGTGTCCATTCTCTGGGCAACTCTCTGTGTCTGTTTCCTGCCCCCTCTTCTCATCCTTCTCCTCCTGTCTTCACTGGGATTCGATCCTCAGTCTAAGTTAAATTAATTGTATATTTCCCACCCATCACCATATTTTTAACCACCTTGTAATAGTGACGTATATTTGTTTTAGGCCATAGAAGAACATTCTTGTATTTGTACTGTTAACCATAATCCTCATCCACCTCTGGGTTCACTATGTTATTCAGTCCCTAGATTTTTCTCTAGCTTTCTTTCAATTGACTTTTATATCCCTAGACTGCCCTTTTAGCCACAATCACATTTATAAACCCAGCTGTTAGTTATACTCACTGTAACATGTTATAGTCAACTCTATCCATTTCCACACTTTTACAGTCACACTAATTAAAAACTCTACATACATTAAGCATCAGTATCCCTTCTCAGCCCTCATCCTATCTCCAAGTAACCTGTACTCTAGGTTTTAACTGTATGTGTTTATTCTTCATATTTAGTTCATATTAGTGAAACCATACAATATTTGTTTTTTTGTGTCTGATTTATTTCACTCATCATAATTTCTTCAAGGTTCATCCATGTTATCATATGTCTCCCAATTCATTTCTTCTTATAGGAGCATATTATTCCATCATTTGTATATACCACATTTTCTTTATCCGTTCTTCAGTTGATAGACACTTGGATTATTTCTATCTTTTGGCAGTTGTGGATAACGCTGCTATGAACATCAGTGTGCAAATGTCTGTTTATGTACCTGTTTTCAGTTCTTCTGGATATATTCCCAGTAGAGGGAATGCCAGATCATACCACAGTTCTATATTTAGCTTCCTGAGGAACCGCCAAAGAGACTGCACCATTCCACATTCCCACCAACAGTGGAATGTTCCCATTTCTCCAGCACATCCTCTCCAGACTGTTTTTTCTTTTTTAAATAATGGCCTTTCTATAAGTTGTGAGATGGTATCTCATTGTTGTTTTGATTTGCATTTTCATTTCCCTAATAGCTAGTGTATTGAACATTTTTTCATGTGCTTTTGCCCCATTTGTATTTCTTTGGAGAAATGTCTATTTTAGTCTTCTGCCCTTTTTTTTTTGGCCCATTTTTTTTATTGAATTTCTTGCTCTTTTATTGTCGAGTTGTATTATCACTTTTTTTTTTTTTTTTCTATCTGGTTGCATCATTGTCATTTTGGTGTGTTCCTTCACCACGCCAGAGCCTACGCCTCACACGTCTGGGATGCCTTTTTTCTTTTTTTACCAGGAGGTCCCAGGGATCAAACCTGGGTCCTCCATGTGGTAAACGGGAGTTCAGTTGCTTGAGCCACAGCCGCTTCCCTGTATGATCTCTTTATAGAGCACGGAAATCAAGCCTTTATCGGATGTGTGGTTTCCAAATATTTTTTCTGATTGAGTGGACTGCCTATTCAACTTCTTGACAAAGTCTTTTTTTTTTTTATTATTATTATTATTATGGGTAAAGTCTTTTGAAGCACAAAAATATTTAAGATTGAGGAGTTCCCATTTATCTTTTTGTTGTTGTTGTTGCTCATGGTTTCCGTGTAAGATTTAAGAAACCACATCTACCACCAGGTCTTGTTTCCCTACATTTTCTTCTGGGAGTTTTATAGTTCTTCCTTTTGTATTTAGGTCCTTGATCTATTTTGAGTTAATTTTTAAATGAGGTGTGAGACAGGGTCCTCTTTCTTTCTTTTGGATATGGATATCCAGTTCTCCCAGCACTGTTAAATAGACTGTTCTGCCCCAGCTAGTAGGCTTGACCTAGGTGTGAGGGTATGTTTCTAAACCATCAATTTGGTTCCATTGTTCTATATGTCTGTCTTTATGCCAGTACCATGCTGTTTTTACCACTGTAGCAAGGTAATATGATTTAAATTCTGGAAGTGAGAGTCCTCCAACTTGATTCTTCCTTTTTAAGATGTTTCCAGCTATTCAGGTCCCCTTAACCTTACAAATTTGTTAATTGGTTTTTCCATTTCTTTAAAAAAGGCTGTTGGAATTTTTATCACGATTTCACTGAATCTGTATATCAATTTGGGTAAAAATGACATCTCAATGATATTTAGTCTTCCAATCTATGAACACAGAATGTTCTTCCATTTCTTTAGATCTTCTTTGATTTCTTTAAGTAGTGTACTGTAGTTTTCTGAATACAAATGCCTTATGTGATTGGTTAAGTTTATTCCTAAATATTTTATTCTTTTAGTCAATATTGTAAATGGAATTTTTTTCCTGACTTCATCCTCGGTTTGCTCATTACTAGTTATAAAAACACTACTGATTTTTGTGTATTGATCTTATATCCTGCCACTCTACTGAATTTGTTTTTTAGCTCTAATAGCTTTGTTGTAGATTTTTCAGGACTTTCTAGGTATAGGATCATATCATCTTTGAATAATAAAAGTTGTACTTCTTCCTTTCCAATTAGGACACCTTTTATTTCTTTTTCTTGCCTGATTGCTCTAGTTAGAACCTCTAGCACTATATTGAACAACAGTGGTGACGGTGGGCATCCTTATCTTGTTCCCAGTCTCAACGGGAAAGTTTTCATTCTTTCACCATTGAGTACAGTGTTAGCTGTAGGTTTTTCATATGTGCCTTTTAACATGTTGAAAACGTTCCTTCCATTCAATTTTTATCAAGAAAGGATGCTTTATTTTGTCAAATGCCTTTTCTGTGTCGAGATGATCATGTGATTTTTCTTCTTTGATTTATTAATGTGGTGTGTTACGCTGATTGATTTTCTTGTGTTGAACCTCCCTTACATGCGTATTGTAAAACCCATTCGATCATGATGAATAATTCTTCTAATGTTTTGTTGGATTCAATTAATGAGTATTTTGTTGAGGACTTTGTTTCATTAGGGAAATGGGTCTGTAATTTTTTTTTCCCCATAATATCTCTGTCTAGCTTTGGTATTATGGTGATATTGGCTTCATTGAATGAGTTGAGTCACATTTGTTGTTCAATTTTTTGGAAGAGTTTGAGTAAGATTTGTATTAAGTTTTCTTTGCATGCTTGGTAGAAATCACCTGAGAAGCCATCTGGTCCTGGGCTTTTCATTTTGGAGAGTTGCTTGATGACTGTTTCAATCTCTTTACTTGCTATTGGTTTGTTGAGATCTTCTATTTCTTCTAGGGTCAGTGTAGGTTGTCCATATGTTCCTAGGAACTTTTCCATTTCATCTAAATTGTTTAGTTTGATGGCGTGTAGTTGTTCATAGTATCCCCTTATGATCTCTCTTGTTTCTGTGGGGTCCCTGTTTTCATTTCTAATTTTGCTTATTTACATCTTCTCTTTTTCTTTGTCAGTCTATCTAAGGGTTTGTTGATTTTGTTAATCTTCTTGAAGAACCCACTTTTGGTTTTGTTAATTCTGTTTTTTTTTTTTTTCTCAATTTCATTTATTTCTGCTCTGATCTTTATTTCATTCCTTCTGCTTGCTTTGAGAATAGTTTACAGTTCTTTTCTTGGTTCCTCCAGCTTTGTAGTTAGGTCATTGATTAGTTCTTTTTTTTTTCCTAAGGAAGTATCCAGGATTGAACCCAGGACTTTGTAAATGCAAAGCAGGCGCTCAACCAACTGAGCTATGCCTGCTCCTCTCTCCTCTTTTTTAATGTAATCATTGAAGGCTATAAATTTCCCTCTCAGGGAAGCGTCTGTGGCTCAATCAGTAGGGCTCCCGTTTACCATATGGGAGGCCCCGGGTTCGGTTCCTGAGGCCTCCTGGTGAAGGCAAGCCCGCCCGCACGGCGTGGTTAGCTGACCCAGCGAGCACAAGCAGCAAGGGGGGGATAAATGAATAAATAAATAAAATCTTTAAAAAAAAAAAAAAAGATAAAATAAATTTCCCTCTCAGCACTGCCTTCACTGCATCCATAAGTTCTGATAAGTTGTGTTCTCATTTACATTTGTCTTGAGATATTTATTGGTTTCTCCCACAATTTCTTTGACCCACTGATTATTTGAGTGTGTTGTTTAATCTCAATATATTTGTGAATTTTTGTTTTTCTGTCTGTTGATTTCCAGCTTTATTCCATTATTATCAGAGAAAGTGCTTTGTATAATTTCGATCTTTTAAAATTTATTGAGATCTGCTTTGTGACCCAACAGATGGTCTATCCTGGAGAAAAACCCATGAGCACTTGAGAAGAATGTATATTGTGCTATATTGGGGTGCAATGTTACGTATATGTCTATTAGGTTTAGTTCATTTATCATATTATTCAAGCTCTCTGTTTCTTTATTTATCCTCTGCCCAGATGATCTGTCCAATGATGAGAGTGGTGTATTGAAATTTCCAACTATTATTGTAGAAACATCTGTTTCTCCCTTCAGTTTTGCCAGTGTTTGCCTCATGTAACTTGGGGAATCCTGGTTAGGTGCTGTATTCATCAGACAAAGGGGTGCTGATGTAAAGTACCAGAACTCTGTTGGCTTTTATAAAGGGTATTTATTTGGGTTAGAAGCTTACAGTCACAAGGCCATAAAGCATAAGTTACTTCCTTCACCAAAGTCTGTTGCCACATCTTGGAGCAAGATGGCTGCCGGTCTCTGCAAGGGCTCAGACTTCCTCTTCCTCTTAAGGCTCTGTGGTCCCAGCTTCTTCTAGTATCATCTGTAGGCTGGGATAAGTCTTGTCTCTCTCCCAGGGCTTTTCTCCCCAGGCTCAGCTGCTCTGGTCTCTCCACAAGGTCAGCTGTAGATTATCAGGCTCTCTTTCTTCATGGGGCCTCTGCTGTGTCTGTGGAGCTATCTGTATTCTCTGTTCTTCTCTGGTGTGTTTACTTCCCAGGGCTTCAGCATCAAAAAACTCCAACTAATTCTTTGCCTTGTCGTTTCTCTGTGAGTCTCCACTTACCAAAGGGGCAGGGACTCAATGTCCTACTGATGTGGCCCAATTGAAGCCCTAATCATAATTTAATCAGGTAAAAGTGAAACCTCTGAAGATAATACAATCTATTACGCCCAGAGGAACATATTACATTTACATTTACAAACATAATCCAATATCTATTTTTGGAATTCATAAACAATACCAAACTGCTACAGGTACATATGCATTTAAGATTGTTATTTCTTCCTGGTGAATTGCCCCTTTTATTAATATATAATATCCTTCCTTGTCTCTTAATAACAGCTTTGCTTTTTTATTTTTTAAACAAATCAATTTTATTGGTATGTGTTAATAAAGCATACAGTTCATCCAAAGTGTACTATCAGTGGTATTTGGTATAATCACATAGTTTTACATTTATCACTTAACAGCTTTGTTTTTAAAATCTACTTCATCCAATATAATTATAGCTATTCCAGCTTTTTTTTTTTTTTTTTTTTTGATTACTTCATGCATGGAGTAGCTTTTGCCAGCCTCTCACTTTCAGTCTATTTGTATCCTTGAGTCTAAGGTGAATGTCTTGTAGTCTGGGTCTTTTGATTAGGGAATTTAATCCATTAACATTCAATGTTATAGTGGAACTGTGGCCTCAAAAGTGTATAGCCTGGGGCGGATGTGGCTCAAATGGTTGGGCGTCCATCTGCCATATGGACCTGGGTTCGATCCCCGGGACCTCCCAGTAAAATAAAAATTTAAAAAATAAATAAATAAATAAAAGTGTATAGTCTAGGTTCGGGCCATGGCAAAATAGCTTGATGGAGTGTTTGCCCATTTTGCAAAGAATATGCAATTTCTGTTAATGGTGATATTTTCTAATTCTCTCTCTTTCTGTTTTTGAGGTGAAAAATGGTTGTATGGCTGTTGGTTTTATCGACCAAATGAAACATTCCACCTGGCTACACGAAAGTTTCTAGAAAAAGAAGTTTTTAAAAGTGACTATTATAACAAAGTTCCTGTTAGTAAAATTCTAGGCAAATGTGTGGTTATGTTTGTCAAGGTAAGAAACTCATTACTTCCAAAAGTATCCCTTGTACCCTGAGATTAAATTTTAAAACACAAAATTGATTTTTATAAAATAAGGAACTCTCTTCTAAACTCTAATTTTTTTTCTTTAAACCATGTGTATATAGATGGATATAACAACTTGGAAACAAATTAACCTGAGCATGGTGGTGACAGACCACTTGCTGCCAATGCTTTTCAGCTATGTGCAGTCAGCTTAAATTTTTTTATCTTGTCAGGCTAATTTTTGAGAGTGATATTTCCATAAAGATAGTCATTATAAATTATCAGTTTGCTTGTTAGTTAATAAGGTGTACTTTTTGTATGTTTATCTGATATAGGCACATAAGACCTATCTAAAGCTTAAGGAACGTTAAAGCTGTATGAAATATTAATGTATTTTCAAAGAGGCAATTGATGGGCTAATTGGAGCTGTTTATGTTTATAAGCAAAAGTGTGTGTATTTTATAAGACCATTTTATCGCAAAGGAAATACTCTTAGAGATCTCTATCCATTTACTATTTGTTAACCACCAGGAAGTCTTTACAGTTTAGCTTTTGTTTGGCTAGGTGGTTGGTGTTTGCTTTTGTCTGTCTATTGTTTTCAGAAAATTCACCTCTCTAAATAATTAATTTTGTTCTTATATTCCCTAGGAATACTTTAAATTATGCCCAGAAAACTTTCGAGATGAGGATGTTTATGTCTGTGAATCACGGTATTCTGCCAAAACTAAGTCTTTTAAAAAAATTAAGTTGTGGACCATGCCCATCAGCTCAGTTAGGTTTGTTCCTCGGGATGTGCCCCTGCCTGTGGTCCGAGTAGCCTCTGTATTTGCAAATGCAGACAAAGGGGATGATGAGAAGAACACAGACAACTCAGAGGACAGTCGCACTGAAGAAATTTTTAACTTGGAAAAGGTATGTAGATAGTAGCCACACAGAAAAGAATTTTATGTCTCAAAATGTCTATTTTAGGAAATAAAGAATTAAAGTTCAGAATTGGAAAAAAGCAACAATATAAAACTTTAGCCAAAGAAAAAAGAAAACTGTAAAGGAAAGACAGAAATTAATACTTAGAAATGAGAACAGTAGAATTATAAAATAAAATTTAAAAGTAAAACCAAGAATCAATTCTTCAACAAGTCCAATGAGATAGATAAACTAAAAACTATTCTAACAAAGGGGTAAAAGAGAGGGGTTAAGCTCAGACACACAAAATGTGGGAGAAATGTAAAGACGTGCATTTCTGTTAATACATTTGAAAACCTGAAAAAAATTAATAATTTTCAAGGATAATACAAAATTACCAGAACAGAATCAAGAAGAAATATATAACACTTAAGTGGATAACAACTGTATTAGTCAGCCAAAGGGGTGCTGATGCAAAATACCAGAAATTGGTTGGCTTTTATAAAGGGTATTTATTTGGGGTAAAAGCTTATAGTTACCAGGCCATAATGTGCAAGTTACCTCCCTCACCACAGTCTATTGCCACGAGTTGGAGCAAGATGGTTGCTGATGTCTGCAAGGGTTCAGGCTTCCTGGGTTCCTCTCTTCCCAGGGCTTGCCTCTCTCCAGGCTCAGCTGCTCTGCTCTCTCCACAAGGCCAGCTGTAGACTATCAGGCAAATGGCTTGTCTGTCTTCCCCAGGCCTTTGCCTGTGTCTAATGGAGCCTTCTCTCTGCACCTCTGTGTGCTTACTTCCTGGGCTCCAGCTTTAAAACGCCAACCTCCAACCTCCCTTCTCTGTGGTGTGGTTTTCCCTTGGTGGGCAGGGACTCAACGTCCTACTGGAGTGGCCCAATCAAAGCCCCAATTGTTAATCAAGTAAAAGTGAAACTTCTGGATCCAAAATAATCTAATATGCCCAGAGGGACAGACCAGTTTACAAACATAATCCAATATCTATTTTTGGAATTCATAAACAATATCAAACTGCCACAACAACCATGAAGAATTTGAGAAAGATGTCAAAGAGCTAACCACAAAGAGTACTGAGGTCAGGTAGTATCATAGGTGAATTCTTTGGAACATTTTAGGGGCCTGTAATTATAATGATATTTTAGCTGTTTCAGAGCATGACGACAAAGAAAACTTCTCATTTCATTTTACAAAGCCTGAATAATCTTTTTGTTGGTGGTGGTTTTCACAATGGTGGTTTATTAGCTTACAAGCTTACAGTTCTAAGGCTAAGAAAAATGTTGAAATCAAAGCATTATCAAGTGATGCTTTCTCTCCAAAGACCAGCTGCCAGCAATTCTGGACTATTCTGTCCCATGGCAAGGCACATGGCAGCATCTGCTGGTTTCCTTCTCTTCTGGGTTTCGTTGCTTCAGCTTCTTGCTTCCATGGCATTTCTCTTCTCTCTCCATAATCGTCCCATTTATAAAAGACTCCAGGAAGAGGATTAAGACCCTGGGCAGGGAAACGGATGTGGCTCAAGAGGTTCGGCGTCCGTCTACCATATGGAGAGACTGGGGTTCGATCCCTGGTACCTCCCGGTAAAAAAAAAAAAAAAAAAAAAAAAAGACCCTGGGCAATGCCTTAGCTGAAATAATCTCATCAAAAGGTCCCACCTACAATAGGTTCACACCCACAGGAATGGATTAACTCTTTTTTTTTTTTTTTTTTAAAGATTTTATTTATTTATTCATTTATCCCCCCCTACCGCCTGCGCTCGCTGGGTCAGCCAACCACGCCGCGCGGGCGGGCCCGCCCCCACCAGGAGGCCCCGGGAACCGAACCCCGGGCCTCCCACATGGCAAACGGGAGCCCCACTGACCGAGCCACAGCCGCCTCCCTGGATTAACTCTTAAGAACATACTTTTCTGGGTTCCATAAAGCCTCAAACCATCACAGTTGTTATAATGGCTCTGTGCCAGGGACCCCACCTCCTGTCTTATTGCCCTGCCATTTCTAGGGTGGTGTCCTTGTCCACGTGGTCCAAGGTAGTTCATCACCGTAGCCTAGGTTTTTTTTTCTTTTTCTTTTTTGTTTCTTGCCTGGCATTTTATTGTTGATTGGCTTTGTGTTAAGGCTCTTCTTCCATACTTGGCTCAACTTATTCTAGACCTTTAGAATTTTCTGTGTTTAACTGAGCAGATTTACTCATCTCTTCTTCATCTGATTCTTGCCTGGGTATGCAGTACAATTTTTAAGATTGCTTTGTTTGTGCAATTGTTTCACCCTCAAGAGAAAGCTTCCTTTTCTTGTTCCTTCTCCAGGAGTATTGATCTGCTCTGTTTATTTCTGTTTTGCATCTATAGTTAGTTTGTTTCTTTGTTTGTTTGTTTGTTTCTAACTTTCCTTTTGTTGCTTCTAGCTGCTTTTGCTTGAGGGGAGCAAATTCTGGCAGGTGGGTCACCTCCTAGAGGACTTTTCCAATTCACCAAACCTGCACATTCTCCTATATGTTCAGTCTTGTCTTTTAACTATTTGCCCTTCTTACTGGCCTTCAGTGAAACCTGGCTGTCTCCTGATTACACCACTTCTCCGGCAGCATCCTTCAGTACGCTCTGCTTTCAAAATTCCCCCAGTTTCAGTAGTTATCAGGAATTTTTTATTCTTACCTCTATGGGGAAGCATGGCCCAGAGTTTTACCCCTTGTTCCAACTTTATCACAGCAGTTTTGGAAGTTAGAAACCCCATTGAGGCCCAGTTCTTGTGATTCTCCAGCATCACATTTCTATAAAGGTCTTCCCAGAAGTAATATACAGCCATATCCTCAAGTGTTAATGAATCCTGTGGCTTTATTGACAGGATTACTGAGGATCCCAGCCTTTCACAGCAGACCAGAAAGGATCAAGTAGAGCTTCTGACCACCAGTGCGTCCTGGGCAAGCCTGAATAATCTTGATCCCAAAACCGGTCAAAGAAAACAAAAACTGCAATCTTACAAATACTGACTCAAAAATCACTTGGAATAAAAAGTGTTTTTACAAGTAAAATCAAATTAGTTCTTAAGAACAGCATGACCAAGTGGGGGAAGTTCATTCTAGAGATGCAAGGATTGTTCAAAATCTACTAAATAGATTTTGTTGCCGGATTTTCTCTAGGCTCTTGGCTATATTACAAAAAAGAATTTAAGTACATGCCAGTGCAGTTAGGCCAGTAGTTTGTTAAAAAGAAATGAGAGAAAAGAAATGGGAGAAAATAACATTATGGGTCCCAGGTATACTTGCGGGTAGGTCCAGGCAGAGAAAGGAAAAGGAGTAAAAAGGGCTGATTTACACATTTTAAGTCCCCATTACAGATTACAGGTTCCCAGGTATACTTGTGTGCTGGTCCAGGCAGAGAGAGAAAGGGCAAAACCAGGGTAGAAAGGCTGATTAAACTTCTGTGCTTGCTTTTTAGACCATTAATTACCCCGCCCCTTGTTAATGTTTGGGAGAAGAGTCCCAGCTGTTTGTTTTGATTGGTTACCCCACCTGTCAATTCCCGGGGGGGGGGGGTTCAATGGCAAGGCCCCTTGAGAATATTTGGGGCTTTTCCTTGATCCCAAGCGAAATCCCGTTCCAAATGGGGAGTTCTCGTGAGGTTCTTCCAATAGCCATCTTGTGGGGTCTTTCCCTCAGGGATGGTTCCCATGTCCACGTGTTTCACAGCCGTGGTTTTCTGCCAGGTCCCAGATTCGTCTTTTCATTACCTAAACTAGCCTGCCTCAATTTCACTATATTAATAGGTCAAAGAAATTAGTTGATAAAGTGCAATACCTGTCTTGACTTTTCTAAGTCTTTAGATAGATATTGCATCAATGTGATTTTCAGAAAGAAGTCAGCCAGAAAACATAGGAAAATGGGTCAGCTAACCTCTCTAATAGTTTTTAAAATGCCTAACAGATTGGCAAGAGTTCCAAAGACTCCAGGATACATGCATCCTGATGTGGGACAGCACACTCTTATCTCCTGAGCATGGTATTCCCCTTGACCACACAGTTTAATGTCAAAGAATGTGCTCCAACAAAAGTACTCAAACAGGTACACCAAAGAATTCTCCACAAGTAGGTGATATCCATGCTGTTTGTAAATGCATCTCCTATGCCCAACCAAAATACCAATATTGTGAGTAGACATTGAATAAGTTGCCATACATCCATATAATGCAGTACTGTGCAGCCAATGGAATATAAAGTAGATAATTACATTAAAATTTTTCTAGGATATATGGCTAAAAAGATAAGTTAATAATCAACAAGTTGCAAAATAGCATGTGACCTCATCATTATTTTTAGAAGTTTGTTTATACATAAGAATATGAAAGAATATAAACCAAGTGGTTATCTCTGGGGGTGAGAACACAGAAGACTTGGTTTTTAGGTTATTTCTTTTCTAATGTTTGAATTATTTACAACAAATATACTGCTTTTATATAATCAAGAAAGCTTTTTAAAATTTTTAATTGTTAATGTAAAAACTGGAAAATATTTGAATTCTTAATGTTTTAGGGGGAAAAAATATCCATTTTCATTTTCTAACAGTGTTGTAAGAGAAAGAGAGCTTGGGAAAGAATGTGGCTTATTTTACATTTTACCAGATGTTTGGGAATCATAGAAACCTTAATTTTAAGAAAAGGAGGAGCAATATCAATAGAAGGTAACATGGGAAATAACTTAGTTATCATCTAGTATTTATAAGCTGCCAGGGTTCTTGCTATATATGAACTGCTAATTGTCTTTCTCATATCTTTATTTAAATAACATGGCCACGACAAGTCCATACAGGAATATTTTTAAAGAGTAACTTTAGAACATAACTCATTCCTAAAAGAAAACCATATTCTTAATCTCATGGATTTATTTTATTTATAATTTCCACTCCTTAAAGTGTCCCTCATGCAGCATATATGTGGGACTACTTTCATTTTTGAAACTTTTCCTAGAAGACCGTTTCAAGATCACATCTGAAATCATAAAGATTGAACCTGTAAAAGAAATTATTTTGGGAGGCGGCTATGGCTCAATCAGTAGGGCTCCCATTTACCATATGGGAGGCCCCGGGTTCGGTTCCTGGGGCCTCCTGGTGGAGCCACAGGGCGTGGTTGGCTGACCCGGCGAGCGCAAGCAGCAAGGGGGGGATAAATGAATAAATAAATAAAATCTTTTAAAAAAAAGAAATTATTTGGACATTCTAAAGATTATTTTTTAAAGTTTGAAATTTGAAATATTCCCAAGCAGGGAGATGCAGTAGTTTCTTCAACTCAAAGGTTTTAGTGTTAATAAATATATAAAGTACTTAGCTCTCTGCCTTTTATCTGCTAGGTACCCAGTAAATGATGGTTCTTTTCTTTTTTCTTTTTTTTTTTTTCCCACAAAGGCTATAAAACCACAATAATAATAATGAATGTTTATTAAGTGGTTTTCATGAGTTAGGAATTGTTCTATGTACTTAGCATGGATTGTATAATTTAACCTTTATAACAATCCATCTGCTGAGCACACTATTATTATCTTCATTTTACAGTTGAGGAAACTAGGGCATAAAAGGTCAAGTAATTTGACCAACGTAACAGTAGCCAACAGGTGACAGAGCCTGTCATTTATTAAAAATTAGAATGTGTGTCTGTCATAGAAACTGTGCTACTCCTTTCTATGTTGGAATAAATTAAAAAATTTTAAACCTATCAATTATTAATGTTAAGAAATTAAGGGAGCTCAATAAATATGGTAAAGAGGAAGCTTGTGAAGAATTTGCTTCTAAAATTTTACTCTATAATAATGCATGAATAAGTCTCCTACTAAATGCTGATATGTACGCACCAGTATTTTTTGTTAAAGGTTATGGGAATGGAGGAGAAGGGGATAAAATGTATCCCCTTGAGGTAACATTATTTTATGAAAATTAATGAGGAATTTTAAATGGATTCCATACTTGTTAAGACTTAGTTTGATTTCAAGAGTCTAATCTTTTGATTTCCTACCTTCATCAAGTCTTCTATTTATGTATTCCCTTTCCTTTCAAGTTAATGTGAAGGAAAGTCTGCTTTCCTTTTTTTTTTAAACCTCTCTCCACTTCTGGATTGTCAGTTGCCTTTCTTCACCAGTTTCCTTTACCATAGGAGAAAGAAGATGTCCCTGTGGAAATGTCCAATGGTGAACCAGGTTGCCACTACTTTGAGCAGCTCCGTTACAATGACATGTGGCTTAAGGTTGGTGACTGTGTCTTTATCAAATCCCATGGCCTGGTGCGTCCTCGCGTGGGCAGGTGAGTGTCATTGGAGTAAGGAAGATGAGGTTGGGTCTGAGAGATTTGGATCCAGTAGAAATTCATCACTCTTAGGATGAAGGCAAAAAGTCCTTCCTCTCCTTTCACCTCTTTTACCTTTCACCTCCAACCATACTTCCCTCTTTAAATTCCTCCCCCAAGCTCTTCCCCGACATGCCTGCCATTTACTGAACTCAGCTCAGAAAGCTCCCTGTGCACTTCACTTGGTTAACTCTTAGCTTAAATCTGAAATGGCACTTCCTTAAGACTGGGTCAGGGCTCACTGTTCCACATGCTCAGAGTATATATCACCTTTTAGTTTTCATTATATGACTGTCATGTTTCCATAACAGACTGCAAGTGTCCTTGCGGTTGGTTCCAGTAGATCTTGGTTTAAATCCCAGTTCTGTTAGTTTCATGTCCTTAGGTAAATGATTTACCTTTATGAGCTTCAGTTTCTTCATCCTATTTGTTCATCATTCATTAAGCATTTATTATGCACCTATTGTTTGCCAGGCCCTGGGGGATATCTAAGTGAATAAAAAAGACAAATATTCCTAGTACCATGAGGCTTTGTTCTACTGGGGAGACAAACAAGAAACATCATGAATAAGTAAATTGTATAATATATTAGATCATGACACATGCTATGGAAAACTTAGAGCAGGGTAAGGGAGATCAGAGCAACATCGTCAAAGCAGGGAGGCACAAATATTTAAAGAGGGTGATCTGTATAGGCCTCACTGAGAACCTTGACAGTTGACCAACATTTGAAGAAACTGAATGAGTCATTTATATCTGGGGAGAAAGTGTTCTAGGCAGAGGGAATAGTTAATGTAAAAGCCTGAGACAGGGCCATGCCTGGCCTGTTCAAACCAGCAGAAGCAACTAGTATTACTAGGGAAGTGAATGATGTGTGAATTCGGTACGAGATGAGGTCAAAAAGGCAACAGAATCAGGGGTATAGTGCAGATCACATAAGGCCTCAGAGGCCATTTTAGGGACTTGGGCTTGTACTAAGTTAAATAGTATACCATTGGATTCTTTTGAGCACAGAAGTGACATCTGACTTAGGTCTTAATAGAATCACTCTGTCTGCTGGTTGTTGGGAGTAGACTGTAAAGGCTCCAGGGAGAAACAAAGAGATCTGCTAGGAGACTATTGCAATAATCCAGGCAAGAAGGATAATGGCTCAGAGCAGGGTAGTTGCAAAGGGGGTGAAGGTCAGTAGGATTACTGATGGATGGGATATGGGATTTGAGAGAGAAAGAGAGAGACAGAGAGAGGAGTCAAGGATGACCTCTGTGTTGACCTGAGGAACTAGAAGGGGAGAGTTGCCATTAACTGAAGTAAGGATGGTATTTCATTGTCAGGAACCACAAGAAAATGAAGACAATAATACCAGCTTTTATGAGGTAGTTTTGAGAAATAGTATAGTATCTGGCACATATTAGTCAAATACTAATTTTTGTTTCTGGGAGATGGTATCTGGCTTTCATCAGATTTTCAAGGGGTGAGGGGTGCTAGATCTTGACCTTCAAAAGGTCAGAAACCACTACCTGAAAGGAATGTCTGCCATTCATGGACCCCAAATATTGATGGTTTGTGTGATTTATCTGCTCATAACTCCAATGATAGATGCTAAGTTCAGTTTTCTTCATAAGCATTTCAGGAAGAAAGCCAGGGAGTCAGTTAAAACCATATTACATTTTATGCCTTGGTATTATGTTTAAATATTTTACCCTTAAATGAATAGCCTAGTGTTCATTTCTCTTTTTCCAAGTATCTTCTCAGGTACTTAAAAGAGGTTAAAAATCCAGGAAGTTGTCTTGTTACCAAAACAGCCAATGAAACTGAAACTACTCTAAATGTTAGATGTCATTAAGTTTTTGGTTAATATAATTTTGTTAGGTTAATCTTTCAAGAGTGAAACACATCTGAATTCTGTTTTAATGGAATTTTTCCTCCCCTTCCCCCTCCCAGAATTGAAAAGGTATGGGTCCGAGATGGAGCCGCATATTTTTATGGCCCAATCTTCATTCATCCAGAAGAGACGGAACATGAACCTACAAAAATGTTCTATAAAAAAGAAGTGTTTCTGAGTAATCTGGAGGAAACCTGCCCCATGACCTGTATTCTGGGTAGGCATTTACGCCTTTTCATTTGATCACATTCATTCCATAAAAATTGATTGAATACTTCTGTGTCAGGCACAGTTCTAGGTGCTAAGTATACAGCAGTGAGCAAAGCAATGTCTTTGCTCTCTTAGAGCTTATGTTGGGGCAGAATGTATATTTTTAAATGAATATTTAAATAAAGAAAAAATGAGTATATAGAACCTCAGGTGACACAAGGGCTTTGAAATGAGAATTAAGTAGAGTAAGAGGGTAATGTGGGGGGGGGTCCTCTTTGAGGTAATTTGGACAACAAAAGCCTCTGATAGGTAAAATGTGAGTAGAAGGAAGTAAATAGGAGAACCTGTCAGGTATCTGGGGTTTTACTTCATTTTAGGCACAGCAGACACCAAATGCAAAGGCCTTAAGACAGAATGTCTAGACATGTTTAAGAAATAAGAAGGCCAGGTGGCTGGGCATCTGATCATGGTAGGCCATGTAAGTGGTATAGAGACCTTAGATTGAGTTTGAAGTGAGATCCATATTGAGACTTGGGAGTGATTTGAGAAGAATGGTGACATGAGCCAACATACACATTAGAGGAATCACTATGGCTGCTGTATGAAGACTATGTTATAAGAAAAAGACAGGAAGCAGGAGCAGTTAAAAGACTTTTAAAGTCTCTTTTGGACTGTTAACCCTAGTATTTCTATTGTCCCTGTTTCAGAAATGTGAAGAACTCATGGCTGTTTCTGTTGTCCTGGCTGTTTCTGTTCAGTCATCCTGGTGGGACTCATCCACTCTAGTTCTGTACTTCATATCTTGTCATTATTTTCAGCTGTTGTGTTTCTTCTAGCTCTGAGTTAACTCTGTTAGCTTACTTATGCCAGCCACTCTTTACATTTTTTGCAGTGGTTGGAGATGATAATTAACATCTTAAATTTATGACAATTTTAGTTTGAATTAATACCAGTTTAGCTTCAATAGTATACAAAGTCTCTGCTCCTATACAGCTCCATCCCTCCCTCTTTATGTTGTTATTGTTACGAATTACATCTTTGTACTTTGTGTGCCTATTAACATAGATTTATAATTGTTGTTTTATGCATTTATCCTTTAAATCATGTAGGAAAAAAGAGGAGTACAAATCAAAAATATAATAATACTGGCTTTTATACTTGTTTATGTAGTTACTTTATCAGTGTTCTTTTATTTCTCCTTATGGCTTCAAGTAACTGTCTAGCATCCTTTTATTTCAGCCTGAAGAACTCTCTTTAGCATTTCTTGTAGAGCAGGTCTATTAGCGACATGTCCCTCACTCATCTTTTGTTTATCTGGGAATGTCTTAATTTCTCCTTCATTTTTGAAGGATAGTTTTGTTGAATATGGAATTCTTGCTTGACATTTTTTTTTCTTGTTTTAAATTTTTTTTCCTTTTGCTTGACAGTTTCAGGGTTTTTTTGTTTGTTTGTTTTTTCAGTTCTCTAAAATATGTGTCATCCCACTGCCTTCTATCCTTCCATGGTTTCTAATGAGAAATTGTTATTCTTATTGAGAGCTGTTTGTATATGATGAGTCACTTCTCTCTTGCTGATTTCAAGATTCTTTATCATTGTCTTTTGACAGTTTGATTATAGTTTGTTTCGGTGTGATCTCTCTGAATTTATCCTACTTAGAGTTCATTGCGCTTCGGATGTGTAGAAGAGCTTCTTGAGTGTAACTTTCATCAAATTTGCAAAGTTTTTGGCCACTGTTTTTTTTTTTTCAAATATTCTTTGTGCCCTTTTCTCTCTCTCTCTCTCTCTCTCTCTCTCCTTTCCTTCTGGTACTCATATTATGTGACTGTTGGTACACTTCATAGTGTTGCATAAGTCTTTTAAACTTTGTTCATTTTTCTGTCTCTTTATTGTTAAACTCTATTTGGTGAGGCAGTGTTTTCCTGGTTTCCCTTAGTTCTTTGTCCATGGTTTCCTTTAGCTCTTTTTATTTAAGACAGTTGACTTAAAGTCTTTGTCTAGTAAACTCAATGTCTGGACTTCCTTAGGGACAGTTTCATTTCTTTTCCTGTGAATGGGCCATAGTACCTTATTTCTTTGCATGGTTTATAATTTTTTTTGAAAACTGGACATTTTAAATATTATAAAAAGGGAGTGGAGGTGGCTCAAGCAGTTAGGCACTTCCTTCCCACATCAGAGGTCCCAGGTTCGGCTCCTGGTGCCTCCTAAAGAAGCAAGGAAGATGAACAGACAGCAGGTGAAAAACAACAAAGAGGTGGGGAGAAATAAATAAATAAAATAAAATCTTTAAAAAAAAAAACTATAAAAAGTGAATTTTTATGTTGCCTTTTTATTATTTAATAGAATTTAATAAAGTAAGCAGTAAAATGCAATATATATATATAAAATAATGTAGTAACTCTGTGTTGGGGATTGAATCATGTCCCCCACAAAAGGCATGTTCAGGTCCAACCCCTGGTCCTGTGGGTGTGACCTCATTTGTAAATAGGACCTTGAGGATGTTATTAGTTAAATAAAGTGTGCCCAAACTGAATGGCAGGGGGAGCTCAATCCAATATAGCTGAAATCTTTTTAAAGCAAAGAAAATTGGACACAGAAAGAGAAGCCAAGGGGAGCAGCCAGAAGCTGGAAGTCAGTGGAACCTGGAAGAGAAAGGAGAAAATGTCGCCACGTGTACTAGACAGGTGACAGAAAAGTCAAGGAACCCCAGTGTATTAGTCAGCCAAAGGGGTGCTGATGCAAAATACCAGAAATCTGTTGGCTTTTATAAAGGGTATTTATTTGGGGTAGAAGCTTACAATCACAAGGCCATAAAGAGTAAGTTACTTCCCTCACCAAAGTCTGTTGCCATGTGTTGGAGCAAGATGGCTGTTGGTCTCTGCAAGGATTCAGCCTTCCTCTTCCTCTTAAGGCTCCATGGTGCCAGCTTCTTCCGATCTCAGGTGTAGACTAGCATAAGACTTGTCTCACTCCCAGAGCTCGTTTCTTTGCGGACTTTCTCAGCTGTTCAGGGCTCTGGACTCTTCAGCTGCAAACTATCAGGTGAACAGCTCGGCTCTCTCCCCAGGGCTCCAGCGTCCAAACTAAACTCTGTATGTTCTCATTCTCTTTGTATTTACTGTTGAGTGTCTGCCCACTGAGGGGGCAGGGACTCAACGTCCTACTAATGTGGCCAAATCAAAGCCCTAGTCTTAATTTAATCAAGTAAAAGTGAAACATCTGAATTTAATATAATCAAAGGGTTTCACAAGCCCAGAAGAACAGATCAGTTTACAAACATAATCAGTATTTCTTTTTGGAATTCATCAATAATATCAAACTACCACACCCAGATTGCCAGCCAGCCAGAAGATATTGATCCCAAGAGGAGGCAATCCTTCTGAAACTGTGAGCCAATAAATTCCTGTTATTAAGCCAACCCATTGTATGGTATTTATTTTAGCAGCTGGGAAACTAAAACACTGGAAATCAGAGCCCCCTACTCTGCCATTTTTGCTGATGTTACTCAGGGTAATGCATTTGTAAAGGTGCCTATTAGAAGGTGCATTCTATAGTTGATATCCAGAATCTCATCATACCATGTATGTAAATCATACCATGACCCTGTAAGAAGGATGCTGGTATTCTCCAAGAGGTGAAATAACTGTCTTAGGGTCAGGGCAGAACTAATACCTAGGTCTTCTCAGTTCTACTCTTGTGCTGATGTTTGGATTGTTGGTTGGTTTTTAACTAACTGGTGTATTTTCAAGCGTGAAAGGAGAGGCCAACAGTGTTAGGCAGAGCAGCAAGCGTACAGTGGGACATACGGTTACTTCATCTTAAGATAAACTCTAAAAGACAATGTGTCACAAAGTCACAAGATGAGATTTCAGCCCAGCTTGTGGATTTCAAGAAACCTCCAGGAAGAAAGGGGGTTTTGTTATGTTTCATATTAATTTTTAAACAGAAGGAGGCAGATCTTTTTAAAATTAATTTGTCTCTATAAAGAGTAGTAATTTCAAACGTTAGCTTTAAAGGATTATAAATCTCGTGTTTACTATAACTACTGTTGAATGTAAATCTTTCTGTATTTCTCTCTGAAACAAAAAAGAAAATAGATTGTTAGATAAGCTATAATTTTTGCATCTTCTTCTGTGATGTAAACTGAGTGAGCATACTTTACTTAAGAGACTCCTAATTTCCTATTATACATATGTACTTGTTCAATTCCGTTGAAGACTTGTCTTCAATAACTTTAGTGGTTATCAAATGGCCACAAAGTTGGAGAAGTTGCTTTTGAAAATCAACATGCCCATAACCCAGCACTAGATCACCTCCATGCCCGGTACTTGGATGTTAAAACTTTCAGGAACCTGGGCTAAAACATGCCAATTCCTAATTTATTTCCAGGTTCTGTTGTTTTCTTTACAGTAGAATTTCTAAAATGCTTCTTTAATTTAAAAGCTATATTTTGTAAGGCAAGAAAAACAAAAGGGTTAAGGATTAAAAAGGAAAAATAAAAGTGTCAGTCACTGCAAAAACTTTGTTAGGTACATAGAAAATCAGAAAAATTGTTAGAATTAACAACTGAAAATATCAACATCATCATACAGGCAGTTAGAAAATTAAATTTATAGCAAGTTGCAGGATACAGGATAATATACAAAAGCAAATTGCTTTCATCTGTACCAGCCATGAACAATTGGACTTTGAAATTAAAAACACAATACTGGAAAGCGGATGTGGCTCAATTGGTTGGGCATCCGTCTACCATATGGAAGGACCTGAGTTCAATCCCTGGGACCTCCTGGTAAAATAAAAATAAATAAATAAAAAGGCGAGCAGGCAAGCCAGGCCTGTACACAACGAGCCACAGGCCTGCCAAGCCACACAGCAAGATGATGACATAACAAGAAAGAGAGGCAGGGGAGAGCCAGGGCAAGACACACCAGAAACCAGGAACTGAGGTGGTGCAAGTGACAGGGTGCCTCTATCCCACATCAGAGGTCCCTAGGATTGAATCCTGGTGAAGCCTGGAGGAGAAAAATGAGAAGAGAAGGCAAGAAACATACAGAAGATCACCCAGTGAATGGACACAGACAGCAAGTGGGGCGGGGGGGGGGCTCATAGAACTGTACACCAAAAAGAAAAAGTCAGTTTTTAAAAATAAATAAATAAATAATGAAAACACAATACCAGTTATGTTAGTGCTAAAAAAAAAAATATGTAGCATCTAACAAAATATGTACAAGATTCTTATGAGGAAAACTACAAAAAACTGATGAAAGAAATCAAACAAGACCTAAATAAATGGAGAGATAGTCCATGTTTATGGCTACAATGACTCAATATGTTTAAGATGTCAATTCTTCAAATTACAATCCCAATCAAAATCCCAGCAAGTTATTTTGTGAATATCAGCTAACTATTCTGAAGTTTGTATGGAAAGTTAAAGACTCAGGTTGGAGGATTTATACTACCTGACTTCAAAATCTATTATAAGGGAAGCGGCTGTGGCTCAATCAGTAGGGCTCCCGTTTACCATATGGGAGGCCCCGGGTTCGGTTCCTGGGGCCTCCTGGTGAAGGCAAGCCCGCCCGCATGGCGTGGTTAGCTGACCCAGCGAGCACAAGCAGCAAGGGGGGGATAAATGAATAAATAAATAAAATCTTTAAAAAAAAAAAAAAAAAATCTATTATAAAGCTACAGGGATAAGAGTGTGGGATTGGTGAAAGAATAGACCAATGGAACAGAATAGAGAGCCCAGAAATAAACCCAGATACATATATGTAATCAATTAAGCTTTGACAAAAGAGCAAAGGTAATTCAGTGGAGAAAATAGTCTTCAACATATGGTGCTGGAATGATTGAATGTCCATATGCAAAAAAAAAAAAAAAAATCTGTACACAAACCTTACATTTTCACAAAGTTTAACTCAAATTAGATCATGAACCTAAATGTAAAATGCAAAACTACAAAACCTCTAAAATATAACATAGGAGAAAATTTAGGTGACATTGGGCTTGGCGATGACTTTTTAGATAAAATACCAAAGGTATAATCCGTGAAAGAGAAAATTAATCAGTTGGACTGCATTAAAATTAAAAACTTGGGAAGTGGATGTGGCTCAGGCAACTGAGCTCCTGCCTACCACATGAGAAGTCCATGGTTTGGTTCCCAGTGCCTCCTAAAGAAGACAGCAAGCTGGCTTGACTGGCAGGCACGGCAAGCTGATACAACAAGATGATGCAACAAGAGACACAAGAAGAAAAACATAATGAGAGATACAACAAAGCAGGAAGCAGAGGTTCCTGGTGCCTCCTAAAGAAAAAAACAAGCAAGACAGAGATTGACATGATGGGCAGGCACGGCAAGCTGACACAACGAGACACAAGAAGAACAAACATAATGAGAGACACAACAAAGCAGGGAATGGAGATGGCTCAAGCAATTAGGCACCTCCCTCCCACTTCAGAGGTCCTGGGTTCAGTTTCTGGTGCCTCCTAAAGACACAGCACACAGCAAGTGCAAACAACAAGGGGGTGGGGAGAAATAAATAAAATATAAAATTTTTTTAAAGAAATTTTTTTAAAAATTCAAAACTTCTCTTCTATGAAAGACACTGTTAAGAGAATGAAAAGACAAGCCAGAGACTCAGAGAAGATGTTTGCATAACACATATCTGATAGAGAACTTATATCCAAAATATTCAAAGAACTCTCAAAATTGAACAATAAGAAAAGAATCCGGGAAGCGGCTGTGGCTCAATCAGTAGGGCTCCCGTTTACCATATGGGAGGCCCCGGGTTCGGTTCCCAGGGCCTCCTGGTGAAGGCAAGCCTGCCTGCACGGCGTGGTTAGCTGACCCAGCGAGCACAAGCAGCAAGGGGGGTGATAAATGAATAAATAAATAAAATCTTTAATTAAAAAAAAAAAAAGAAAAGAAAAGAATCCAACTTAAAGATAGGTAAAAAGATCTGAACAGATACCTCACCAAAGAAGATATACATATGGCAGATATGCATATGAAAAGATCACCACCACCATATGTCATTAGGGTATTGCAAATTAAAACAATAAGATTCCATCACACACCTGTTAGAATGGTTAAAATCCAAAACACCGACAACACTAAATGCTGGCAAGAATGTGGAGCAACAGGAACTCTTATTCATTATTGGCAATGCAAATTGGTACAACCACTTTGGAAGACAGTTTAGCACCTTCTTACAGAGCCAAATACACACTTACCATATGATCCAGGAGTTGTGGATCATTTGAACCCAAATGAGTTCAAAACTTATTTCCACAAAGAAACCTGGACATGAATATTATAGCACCTTTATTCATCATTGCCAAAACTTGGAAGCAACCAGAATGCCCTTCCTTAGGTAAATGGATAAACTAACTGTGTTCCATCTATTCAACGGCATAGCAGATAAAAAGAAAGATGCTATCAAGCCACAAAAAGGCGTGGAAGAACCTTACATGCATGTTGCTAAGTAAAAGAAGCCAGTATGAAAGGCTACATACAGTAAAATTCTAATTATATGTCATTCTGGAAAAGGCAGAACAATAGGGACAGTAAAAAAAATCAGTGATTTCCTGACATTTAGGACAAGGTGGGAAGAAATGAATAGATGGAGCACAGAGCATATTTAGGGCAGTGACTTATTCTGTATGATACTGTAAAGGTGGGTACATGATGTTATGCACTTGTGAAAACCCATAGAACTGCACAACACAAAGAATGAACCTTAATGTAAACTATGAACTTGAATAATAATGAATTGATATTGGTTCATCAATTGTAGTAGATGTGCACAGTAAGATAAGATGTTAATAGGGGAAACTGTGGAGGGGTGTAGCAGTTTGATGTAGTTATGAATTCCAAAAATAGATAATGGATGATGTTTGTAGACTGGTCTGTCTTAAGTTTCACATTTACTTAATTAAATTAATGATTAGGGCTTTGATTGGGCCACGTCAGTAGGGCATTGAGTCCCCATCCCTTGGTGGGTGGGGACTCAGATAAAAGACATGGCAAAAGAAGAGAGTTGGAGTTTTGATGTTGGAGTTTTGATGCTGAGTTTTGAGCTGGAGCCCAGGAAGTGAACACACAGGAAGAGACGGCTTAGACACGGCAGAAGTACCGGGGAGACAGAGCCATTCGTCTGATAGTCTACAGCTGGCCTTGTGGAGAAAACAGAGGAGCTGAGCCCGGAGACAAGCAAGCCCCGGGCAGAGAGGAACCCAGGAAGCCTGAACCCTCACAGACGTCGGCAGCCGTCTTGCTCCAACACGTAGCAATAGAGTTTGCTGAGGGAAGTAACTTATGCTTTATGGCCTGGTAACTGTGCGCTTCTACCCCAAATAAAGAAGCTGCCCTAAATATGCTCTGTGCTCCACCTATTCATACCTTCCCACCTTGTCCTAAATGTGAGGAAATCACTGACTTTTTTACTGTTCCTATTGCTCTGCCTTTTCCAGAATGACATATAATTAGAATTGTACTGTATGTAGCCTTTCATACTGGCTTCTTTCACTTAGCATGGTAAGGTTCTTCCATGCCTTTTTGTGGCTTGATAGCTTCTTTATAAAGCCAACAGATTTCTGGTATTTTGCATCAGCACCCATTTGGCTGACTAATACAAGGGGCATATATGGCAATTCTGTACTTTCTGGACAGTTTTTCTGTCAACTTAAAACTGCTCTAGAAAATAAAGCCTATTTAAAAAAAAAAAAAAACAGATAATTTAATCATTTACATTAAATACCTGGGAATAAAACTTTACAAAGATACATGACCCCTACAAACGCACACATGTGTACGTTTATAGTCAAAAGACTTAGTGTTGTAAAAAAGTCAGTTTCCCCAAATTAATCTGTAGATTCATTGCCATTCCAATCACAATTCTACAGGTTTTTATAAATTTTTATATTTTATTAATTGATATGTTTATGGCTGTTAATTAAAGCTTCCTAAACTTGTATCTCTTCCCTGGATTTGGGGGCATGGTAGGAACCGCAAGTCAGGACACAGAGACACCACATCCATTCTGAGGCCACCAGTCATTTTCACTCTTCAGCCCTGAGCAGAATTTTCTAAATTAATTTATCCTTCTATACTATATGCAATATAGTAACTATCTCTTGGATGAATTGAAAGGCCTTTGAATTATATAGGAAAGGGTATTAAGTCCCAGGCAGTGATAGTAATTATATCTATATTAGACTTCTGAAATATTTCTGACCTGTTTGGCATGTAATTGTTTAATAAGTTGTTAGCTGTGAATATGTCCTTATTATTTTATTTTTTACATGTTTTAAGGGATTTATTTGCTTTTATCCATTTTTAAATCCCCCCATTTTTGCTGGTTTTGTGTCCATTTGATGGGCAATTCTCTGTGTCCGTTTCCTGCCCTCTCTTCTCATCCTTCTCCTGCTCTCTTCACTGGGATTCGACCCTCAGAACCTCCGATGTGGGAAAGAAGTGTCCTACTGCCTGCGCCACCTAAGTTCCTGGTTTTTCGTCTCGTCTTGGCTCTCCCTTGTGTCACTTTCCTGTTACGTCGTCATCTTGCTGCGTGGCTCAGGCCCGCACACAGGGCCTGGAGGACTCAACCAGGCACAGGGCCTGACGGCTCACCACTTGGGGACCTGGTGACACATCCACACATGGGACCTGGCAGCACACCTGCACGCCTTCTGTATTTTTCTTTTTTAAATTTTTACCAGGAGGTCCTGGGGAGCAAACCCAGGTCCCTCCATATCCCTCCATATGAGAGACAGTCGCCCAACCATTTGAACCACATCTATCCCCCTGCTATCTCTCTCTCTTTTTTTTTTTTTAACTGGGAGGTCCCGGGGATCGAAATGGAGATGGATGACCAACCATTTGAGCCACATCCGTCCCCTATCTCTCTTAAGGTTGACCAAAGATACCTAGAATTACAGTCTTTTCCCATACAGGATGGTCATATAATAAATCAGGCTTAGTTTATCACCAGGATTCTAAAATCCAGACCTAGGGAGAAAAACTAGGTCTGGGGACACATGCATGGTTCCTAATATAGTGAATGTTTAGCCTACCCTGATTATCACAAAATCAGGACAGCAAGAATATTTGCATCCTTATTGTTCTTATTTAACATTGTCTGGATTACTAGCCAACACGTTTAGACAGAAGCAAGAAGCAGTAAAAGTATAAAAAATGGAAATTAAGGAGATGAAAACTCAAGAGAATCGATTAAGAAATCATAGCAAATGAGTCCAACTCCTTCCCACTCACTGTGTGGGTCTCCCCCCACTGGTACAGCATACTATGACAAAATGATCACTTGCATATTCTCTTGAAGATTGCCCCAGGTGTGCCCTGTCCCAAATGCTCCCCCATCCAACACCCTAAACCAGTAATCCTTCCTTGTCATATTGCCAAAAGGGTTTTCTCAACATTGTAGTTTTACCCACATACCCACCAATCCCAGTGTTCACCTGCTCCCTCCCCCAACCCTCCCTCCAGTTTGATGGACTATCCAACACATCCTCCCCACCCTACCCCCTGTCAAACTTGCACCGCCCAACCCAATAGTATCCCTACACCCCTGTCATACCCCTTCACTGCCCAACTACTCACTTCCACCTTACCTTAGATTTTACCCGTATGGACGTTGGCTAACAACCTTCTTTTCCCTTTCTAGCTCCTGTAAACTTATCTTCCAGTCTCTAGCCCTCCAAGTCGGCTAGATTTGCTTAATTCATGTCAGAGAGGTCATGTAATATTTGTCCTTCAATTCCTGGCTTGCTTCATTCAACATAAGGTCCTCAAGATTCATCTATGTTATCCCATGTGTTAGCACTGTATTCCTTCTTACAGCTGAGTAATATTCCATTGTATGTATATACCACATTTTGTTTATCTACTCATCTGTCGATGGGCATTTGAGTTGATTCCACCTTTTGGCAATAGTGAATAATGCCACTGTGAACATTGGTATGCATATATCTGTTTGTGTCCTTGCTTTCAGTTCTTCTGAGTATATGCCCAGCAGTGGAATTGCTGTGTCATAGGGCAGATCTATAGTTCGTTTTTTGAGGAACCGCCAGACTGTCCTCCACAATGGCTGGACCATTCTACATTCCCATCAGCCGTGGATGAGGGTTCCCATTCCTCCACATCCTCTCCAACACTTGTAGTCCTCTGTTTTTTTAATGACTACCAGTCTAATGTAAGATGGTATCTCATTGTAGTTTTGATTTGCATTTCCCTAATAGCTAGTGATGTTGAGCATCTTTTCATGTGCTTTTTAGCCATTTGTATTTCTTCTTTGGAGAAGTGTCTGTTCAAATCACTTGCCCATTTCTTAAATGGGTTGTTTGTCTTTTTATTTTTGAGATACAGGATTTCTTTTTTTCTTCTTCTTCTTCTTCTTAGTATCTTTATTAGTTTTTCAGCACATTTAAATCTCTACATTGACAAGGATTTTCACCTGTTTTACATTTTCTCATCTCAAAGTCTCATGACACCAGCCACCAGAATATACAAAATTAAGCTCACTTTTTACAGAGAGGAGAATAAACTCCATTAAAAGTTCACCTTGACCAAAGAAAACAGACTTCCTCTGATGGAAAATCGCACACAGGAGAACCCAATATACATATATATGTATAGATATATATATATATAGGTATATATAGATAGATAGATAATATATAAATATTTATAGATATCTCATCTGAAAGAACACAGGAAAAAAATCCAAGGTTTGTAGCGCTATCTACAATAAAGGAGATTAGTTCTACCAGCTTTTCAAACAGTCACATTCAATTTTCAAAGTCAAGCACAAGAGTGAATAGAACTGGGGCCAGACTAACACTCCACCAGGCTCTAGAGTGATCTAGTAATGGCTTAAGGTTATAAAAGGGGTGGGGGGTGACCTGTACAGAGGAAACATGGATGTGGGTGTCCCCTCAGCCTCACAACACCCTGCACAACACATCCTCCCTTCTCCATAGCCCTTCAGTTTGCTGTCTTCCTGCCTTTTTTTTTTTTTTTTTTTTTAATCATTTTGAGGTTTGTGGCAACTGGTTTAGGCTCTGGGAGAAATGGCTCCTGGTTTCTGGGCAGGGAGATTCTACCTGGTAAGGTGGGTGGATGAAAGTACATGGCACGTTCCTGGGCTTCAGGTGGCAGTAGGGGGCTAGGGTGTGTGGGGATCCTTCCTTCTCTATCTGGTCCTTGTTTCTACTTCAAGAATCTTCACCTCCTGCGCCAGGATTTAGCAAGCCCAAGCCCCGGCCCCAGCCCCCTCCAGCAAAGTGAGAAGGAGATGATGTGGTCTGCGGTAGCCGTGCTCCGTTGGGCCAGCTCTCTCCAGATCAGCTGTCCTTCCTCAGTGATACCTATGTGAAAGGTTGGCCTAGATTGGCCAGAATTCTCCCTAGAAACAGCAAGGACCACCCCCTGCTGATTGGGTTGTCCCCTGTGGAACCTGGGGGCGAAAAAGGAGTCTGCGGCAGCTCTCAGCCACTGTAGCCTCTGGCCACCAGCTAGCTACCAAAGGTGATCACCCAAGCGATATCCTAGCCTTTTCCTTCAGCCCCCAGTCAGGTCACCATGGAGACAGAGGACTAGCCAAATGTTCAGTGCCTTGTTTCAGAAATGGGACAGGACCAGCAGGTGGCAGACTGTTCAGGTTGGGAGGGTAGGTCTGTCGGGTTCCTGCTCTCAGGGTCCTTCATCTTCTAACGTGCTTGGGCAGAGAAATCCTATTCAGTTCCGGCCTCCCCTACAGCACCAACTGGGTCCAGAGAGCACCAGGAAATCGGCCGCCTGTTAGGCGCACCCCCTTGTGGCTACTGTTCAGGTGATTGTCACGTTACTACAAAACAAAAACAGGTACGCTTGGGGAGGGCCCTTCAGAGCTCCAGGACTCCTCCCTAGCCAGTGAGTGCTCTTGGCTGCTGTCTCCTGGCTCTCATGACAGTGCAGATTGGACCCCTTGCTCCTGCAGTCTCAGTACCCACCACCCCCTAAAAACCCTACCCATCCTCAAACCTGCCTGCCCAAGGTTTTTTCTATCCATGCTCTTTGCTGCATCTAGGATACTATCCTGGATCCCAGCCAGAGAATAACTCAAATGCTTTCCTTAGCTAATCCTCTTCCTTCCTATACCCGTACCCATCTGTCTGTGGGCCATAGGGAGTTGGGTGAGAGGGTCTAATTTAGCCAAGTTAACAAGTTGAGTGAGGTGAGGATGGGGAGGGGAAGCAAGCCCCTCAAATCATCTGGAGACTGTTCTGCTGCAGCATCTATGATGGATCCCTCATTTTTTTAAAACAAAAGAGGACTAGCCCCATTTCCTCCCTTACACCCTCACAAAAATCAACTAAAGGGAAAATGAGCAGGCACAAGGAGGGCAGTGGGACGGCAAATGGACGAGGGCGAGTGGGTGGGTGGGCATCTTTGGTGGGCAGAGGCTTCAACAGGACACCTTCATGGTGTGGTTGACCTGGCCCAGGCCCTCTCTGCTCTCTGAGCGGGTACAGGCCTGTGGGCAGCTGCCGTCTGCCGAACTGGCGCTGGTGAGGGACACGGTGCGTGAGCGGGCCAGCCAGGTCATGCTAGCTGAGAACATGTAGCCCATGCCTTGCAGAAAGTATTTAAAGGCTTCAGTCAGCTTCCCGAGCTATGTGACCTGTAGGAGCCCCCCGGAATCTGCCGTCTTCAGGAAGGTTGTGGTGGTTGGTCCAGTTTGGAATTGCCCTCCACCACCCCATCCTCAGCAGGTGCATTGTCCCCGACCGCCAGCATCACAGGGCAGCGCAAAGTCTTGGCATTGGGCACCGTTCCAGGCCGGTTGATGTCCAGGTCTCTGTGGCTGTTGTATGTTCCAGAAGAGCTGCAGGTTGGCCTGGTTCACCATGTTCCCAATCTGCTGCCAGTAGCTCTGGACCAACTCCATGTTGCTCACCAGCTCCTTCTGGCTGAAGAGGTGGGATAGCACTGTGTTGGACAAGGTGCCGGTCAGGCCGGAGAGCTTGGTGGCAGCCCAGTCAATCCAGCCTTTGCCGTTGGGGTCGATGTTCTTCAGCACCAGCCCCTCCACCAGGTTGGGGAAGATGAATGCAAACTTGGCCAGGACATAGGCTCTGGCTCCCACTCCAATGCCGATCACATACTTGAACCCAAAATGCTGCACCACGCTGGGGAGCATGGCAGCTAGCTGCTCCATGGAGGGGAACTGGTACCCCTGGGGGAACTGCGGCGCCCCACCTGCTGCCCGGGGGCATCCACATGGCATGCCACAAAATGCCTGGTGATCTCCTGCATGTCCTCAAAGTTGAAGAAGGTGTTGAAGCACAGCTTGTGGTTGAGGCCCACGTCATGGTAGTTAAGGATGGCAGGGCGGATCCCCTTCAGTGAGCCCCGGATCACCATGTGCAAAAGACTGTAAGGCGTCTCAATGTCATGCTCCTTCCAGTCTGTGTCCACTGCCAAGAGGAAGGCGTCAGAGTTCTCCAGCTCGGTGGCATCCTGGCTCCGGAGCAGCAGCTTCTCCTTGGAGAAGTGCAGCTCCTGCAGCCCGGCCATGGTCACGTCGTGCAGGAGCAGCCCGAGGGGGATCCGAGCGAGCCAGATGCGCAGGCGTGCAGCCAGGCGTAGGTGCCGTGGTACAATGCACAGGTGCAAGTCCAGGATTTTTTTATATATATTTCTTTATATATTAGGCTCCTGTCATATATATGGTTACCAAATATTTTCTCCCATTGGGTAGGCTGTCTTCACTTTCTTGACAAACTCCTTTGGGGTACAAAAGGTTTTAATTTTGAGGAGGCCCCATTAATCTATTTTTTCTTTCACCGCTCTTGCTATGGGTGTGAAGTTCATGGAGCCATTTCCTAATACAAGTGCCTGTAGATGCTTCCCTACATTATTTTCCAAGGTCTTTATGGTCTTGACTCTTATATTTAGATCTTTGATCCATCTTGAGTTGACTTTTGTATAAGGTGTGAGATGATGTTCCCCTCTCATTCTTTTGGATATGGATGTCCAGTTCTCCAAGCACCATTTGTTGAAGAGGCCATTCTTTCCCAGTTGAGTGGGCTTGGTGGCCTTGTCGAGTATCAGATGACGTATATGCAAGGATCTATATCAGAACTCTCAATTCGGTCCCATTGGTCAGTATGTCTAGCCTTGTGCCAATACCATGCCATTTTGACCACTGTAGCTTTGTAATATGTTTTAAAGTCAGGGAGTGTGATTCTTCCGATTTCATTTTTCTTTTTCAATATGTCTGGCTATCCGGGGCCTCTTACCCATCCAAATAAATTTCAGAGTTTTTCCAATTCAGTAAAAAATGCTGTGTTGATTTTTATTGGGATTGCATTAAATCTGTATATTAGTTTGGGTAAGATAGACATCTTAATTGTATTTAGTCTTCTTATCCATGAACAGGGAATATTCTTCCATTTATTTAAGTCTTGTTTAATTTCCTTTAACAGTGCTGTGTAGTTTTCTGTGTATAAGTCATTTACATCTTTAGTTAAATTTACTCCTAGGTATTTGATTTTTTTTAGTTACTATTATAAATAGTATTTCTTTCTTTATTTCCTCCTCAGCTTGCACATTATTGGTGTATAGAAATGCTACTGATTTTTGCGCATTGACCTTATAACCTGCGACTTTACTGAACTTATTTATAAGTTCTAGAAGCTTTGTTGTAGATTTCTCAAGGGCTTTCTATGCATAGGATCATGTCATCTGCAAATAGTGAACTTTTTACTACTTCCTTTCCAATTTGGATGCCTTTTATATCTTTTTTTTGCCTCAGTGCTCGAGCAAGTACTTCTAAGACAGTGTTAAATAGGAGCAGTGATAGTGGGCATCCTTGTCTTGTTCCCGATCTTAGAGGGAAAGCTTTTAGGATTTCGCTATTGTATATGATGTTAGCTGTGGTTTTTCATATACACCCATTTTCATGGTCAGAAAGTTTCCTTCTATTCCTATCTTTTGCAGTGTTTTTTATCAGGAAAGGGTGCTGTATTTTGTCAAATGCTTTTTGTGCGCCTGTAGAGATGATCGTGTGATTTTTTTCTTTTGATCTGTTTATGTGGTATATTACATTGATTGATTTTTTTTATGTTGAAACATCCTTGCATACCCGGGATGAAACCCACTTGGTCATGGTGTATATAATTCATTTGATGTGTTTTTGTTTTGTCTTGTGTCGTCGTCACACACACCACCCCCACCCACCCCCGCCACTGTCTGTGTCCATTTGCTGGGTGATCTTCTGTGTCTGTTTCTTGCCTTCTCTTCTCATTTTTCTCCTCCAGGCTTCACCAGGATTTGATCCTAGGGACCTCTGATGTGGAAGAGAGGCACCCTGTCACTTGTGCCACCTCAGTTCCTGGTTTCTGGTGCGTCTCACCTTGATTCTTCCCTACATCTCTCTCTTGCTGCATCATCATCTTGCTGAGTGGTTCGCTGCGTGGTTTGCCATGCAGGCCTGGCTCACCTGCGTGCCTTTTTATTACCAGAAGGCCCTAGGAATTGAACCTGGGTCCTCCCATATGGTAGACAGAAGCCCAACCACTTGAGCCACATCCACCTCCCTAATGTGTTATTGAATATGATTAGCAAGTATTGGGGGGGGGCGGGATTTTAGCTTCTAGGTTCATTGTAGAGATTGTTCTGGAATTTTCCTTTCTTGCAGCATCGTTTTTTTTGGCTTTGGTATTAGGGTAATGTTGGTATCATAGAATGAGTTATGCAATGTTCCTTCTACTTCTACTTTTTGGAAGAGTTTAAGCAGGATTGGTGTTAGTTCTTTCCAGAATGTTTGCTAGAATTCACCTGTGAAGCCATCTGGTCCTGGGCTCTTCTTAGTTGGGAGGTTTTTGATGACTGATTCTATCTCTTTACTTGTGATTGGTTTGTTGAGTTCATCGATTTCTTCTTTCATCAATGTAGGCTACTTGTGTGTTTCTAGGAATTTGTCCATTTCCTCTAAATTATCCTTCTTATTGGCATATAATTTTTCAAAGTATCCTCTTATGATACTCTTTATTTCTGTGATGTCAATGGTGATATCCCCTTCCTCATTTCTTATTTTGTGTATTTGCATCTTCTCTGTTTTTTTCTTTTAGTCTATTTAAGGGTTTGTCAAATTTATTGATCTTCTTGAAGAACCAGCTTTTGGTTTTATTTTTTCTAGTGCTTTCTTATTTTCCATTTCATTTAGTTCTATTCTCATCTTTCTTTCTTTCTGCTTTCTTTGGGGTTAGTTTTATGTTCTCAAACAGAGGGGAGATTGTCTCTCCAGAGCATGGGCGATTCCTAATAGGGGAGGACAAACTAGGGTGTCAAGCCCTCAGCGTTCTAGCACATATCTGTGACCTTTTTCCTTTAAAGAGTGAAGCCTGGTGGTTGCTGTAGGCCCCAAGGGGAGGGGGAGGGAGGAATAGAATAGATGGAAGAGGGGGTATTTAGGGGGCAATGGAAGTGTTCTGCATGATCTTGCAATGATGGATGCAGGCTATGTTAAATTTCATCAAAAATTTATAAAAGTATATGGTCTAAAATGTAAACCATAATGTAAACCATTGACCATGGTTAGTAGCTATGTTTCAATATTTGTACATCAGTTGTAACAAATGTTCAATCCACATGTAAAATGGTTATTAATAGGGAAGGGGAAAGGGGGGACGATGTTGGGTATATGGGAGTCCCAGCTATTCTGTATGTGACTTTACTGTGACCTAAAACGTCTTTGAAGACAAAAAAAAAAAAAAAAAAAAAGTAAGACTCTGGGGAAGAAATGGAAGAAAATGCCACTGTACATACAGGACAGCAGATATTACACTGATGAAAAGCAAAACATCATCAAAAAAAATTTTTTTTAATATTTTTCACTTTTTTAATACCTCTTTTTTTTTTTTCACTTTATTTTAGTTTTAGTTTTTCTAAATTATTATGTATTTTATTTCTTATGTTTAAACCTATCATTATTATTTCATTTTCCTATTCATCAAATTTGGCAACATTCTTGGCTTCATTTTTGAAGAAGTTTTGGATCACAGAAGGGTTGTAACTATGGCAGGGGAGGATCAATGGTGCGGGGTGTCAGTGATGGGGGATACGTGGGAGGAAGTTCACCCGGGCATATATATAAGTATATAAATATGTTCAAATGTTAATGGGGCATTGCCACAGTGGGTAGAGATTCACACAATAGCCGAAGGATGGTTGAATCCCCATTCTGGGGAGCTCTGCCATATTCTCTAATGGAACAGCCACAATCCCCCAAGTACAGGGGCAATGACTAGTGAAAAAGGATGGTCCATTGATGGGCCCTTGATACTGATGACTATGCTTATGAGCCTCTCACTTTTGAATTTGCAACTTGGCCTAGTGTTGTAGGGTGCCCAAGAGTTACTCCTGAGAGCCTCCATGTTGCTCAGTGTGGCCTCTCTCTAAGCAGCCAAACTCAGCATATAGATGGCATTACCTTCCCCCCAGTGAGGGACCTGATTCCTGTAGATGAGCCTCCCTGGCACAGAGGGATTACTACCAACCACCGGCTGGTGATACAAATGGAAAAAGACCTTGAATAAAAGGGGGGAAAGGTAAAGACAAATGAGTTTATATGGCTAAGAGACTTCAAAGTGAGTCAGGAGGTCATCAGAGAGTTAATACTTATGCCCATCTCAGCAGGATCTCATAGACCGCCAAAGTAGACACTTGCCCAAACAGGAAGGCCCCAGAGACACCCAGGTCCTACGGTCATGGCAGATAGCTCCGGAGTTTCGTGCCTTGCCAGGAGGCCGTACTTTGAAGATTGTGCTCCTGAGTGTGACAGAGTTGGACTCAGATGTGACTTCTCTACACATGCCTCTTCTGTCCTTTTATTTGAACCTATAGTTGGTGCTGGAGTTGGTAGGTGTATGTCCAAGAGACTTGAATCTCTGGGCTGTCCATGTGCCAGCTGGGCCTGAGCCTCAGTGGAGTTGCAGCACCTACTCTCCAGTTCATTGGACTCACCCAGGACAACTAACAAGGAGGTGAGGATGGACAACTACCACATCAAGGAACTGAGTCTACAACTGCAAGCAAGAGCATCCCATCCATCAGCCATATGGGATCGAAGTCCCCTCTCAATTAGAGGTGGAGTGGGCATCACCATCCCAGAATCCTCAGGATTGAGAAATAAAATATGGACTAGAGTCGACTTGGTGGTATTCTACTATAGACTTATTGTGACTCTAACAATGGAAGAAATTATATCATGGATGTGGAGACAGTGGCCACTGGAGGTACTGAAGTCAGGGAGAGGGAAAAAGAGGTGCAATATGGGGGCATTTTGAGGACTTGGAATTGACCTGGATGACATTGCAATGACAGATACAGGCCATTATATATCCTGCCATAGCCTACAGAATTGAGTGGGAGAGAGTGTAAACTACAATGTAAGCTGTAGTCCATGCTTAGTGACAGTGCTCCAAAATGTGTTCATCAATTGCAATGAATGTACCACACTGATGAAAGAAGTTGTTAATGTGCGGAAAAGTGGGTGGTCTGGGGAGTCGGGCATATGGGAATCCCTTATATTTTTTTATGTAACATTGTATGTAATCTAAGTATCTTTTAAAACTAAATAAAAAATATATTAAAAAAAAAAAGAAATCATAGCAAATGATAAGGTGGCTGAGGATAAAATTTATTTATAAATCACTTGTCTTTTAAAGATTCAATAATAATAAAAAGATAAAATGTGATCCCAATAGATAAACCAATGAGAATTTTCCTGGGAGGAAGTTGGACCTAGGTTTAAAAAATTAAACTAATTTTTAAAATCATATCAAAAAGTAAACAAAAATTCAGGAAAATTCTAAAAAGCATAATGAAGGGTGCCATTTGTCCTTAACAGATATTAAAACATATTATGAGGGAAGCGGCTGTGGCTCAATCAGTAGGGCTCCCGTTTACCATATGGGAGTCCCCGGGTTCGGTTCCTGGGGCCTCCTGGTGAAGGCAAGCCTGCCCACACGGCGTGGTTAGCTGACCCAGCGAGCACAAGCAGCAAGGGGGGGATAAATGAATAAATAAATAAAATCTTAAAAAAAAAAAAAAAACAACCTATTATGAGAGATGGAGAGGTGACTGCTAAGGAGTGTGAAATTTTTCTTTTTGGAGTAATGAAATTGCTCTAAAATTTTTTGTGGTGATAGATGCACAACATTGTTATTATACTAATAGCCATTGGATAGATTGTATGGTATCTGAATATAGCCATTTGAAATAAAATTGTATCTATTCCTCACATCTTAATATCAGGATAAAATTCCCAGATAAATTATAGATTTAAATGAACATAAAATGCAGCAGCAAAGGTACTAAAAGAAAACATGGGAAAGAAATTTTTTAATCTCTGACACAAAACCCAGAACCCATACAAGAAAATACTGATAAAGTATATAAAAACTGAAAAATGCTTAGCCAAAACTGGCAGAAGCAAAGACAAATGACAACCTTGGAAAAATACTTGCAATGCATATTGTAGACAAAGATCTAATGTCCCTCATATATGAAGAGTTTCCATAAATCAGTTAGAAAAAGATGAACATCTAATAGAAAAATGGTCAAAGGATAAGAAGAAATTACCAGTGATTCTTAAAGAAATGAAAATATACTCAACCTCACCCATTAGGGAAAATACTAATTAAAACTATCCCGGGGAAGTGGATGGGGCTCAACCAGTTGGGCGCCCACCTACTACATGGGAGGTCCCGGATTCGGGTCCTGGTGCCTCCTAAAGAAGCCGAGCAGATGCTGCACCCGCTACAATGAGCTAGACATTGCACCCACCACAACAAGCAGATGCTACAAGCCAGCAGAAGCCATGACACGCGGAGAGCAGGTGTGGTTCAGGCCATTGGGCACTCACCTCCCATGTGGGAGGTCCCAGGTTTGCTTCCCGGTGCCTCCTGGAGAAGGCAAGCAAACAACGAGCAGACAGATGAGAGAACCATCTGCGGGGGCAGGGGGCGATAAACTTAAAAATGAATAAAAGTAAATAAATGTTAAAAAAAAAATCCAGATGTTTTTTAATCTATCAGATGTCAAAAATCCAGATATTCATTAATAGTTGGCAGTAGCATTCATGTACTTTGTGGAGGGGCTATGAATTAGCACCATCTCTGTGAAAGGTAATTTTATAATACCTATAAAAGTTAAAGTGCGCATACCCTTTGACCCAACTTTGTCTTCTAGAAATTTATACCTCAGATGTATCTACCCACGTGTAAATTGATAAATGTCTTAAATTATTTATTTCACCATTGTTTTGTGTCAATGGAAGAGGAAATATTTGGAAACAACCTAAATTCCATTAATGGGCACTAGTTGAATAAATTTAGTATATTCAGATAAGCAAGAACACTTGTACTAATAAGGAATGGTCAATGAGATTTATTATTTTGTGACAACATTTAGTTGCAAAACAGTGTATGTGGTATTCTACCATCTGTGTTTTTCAAACAAAGTCCTGTATATATATATATATATATAGGACACACAACATTAGTTGCTATCGGAGAGGAGAGTGGGTAGCTAAGGGATGGAGTATGGCAAAACTTTTCACTGTATACCCTTTTTTAAAAAAAATGTGATAAAATTCACATACCATAAAATTCACCCTCATAAAGTGTACAACTATATCACCACTGTTTGTTTGTTTTTTTTAAGATTTATTTTATTTATTTATTCTTACCCCCCCCCCCCCCACCGCCACCCATTGTTTGTGCTCTCTGTCTGCTCTCTGTGTCCATTCATTGTGTGCTCTTCTTTCTTTAGGAGGCACCAGGAACCAAACCTGGGACCTCCCATGTGGGAGATAGGCTCTCAATTGTTTGATCCATCTCAGCTCCCCGCTTTGTTGTGTTTCTCATTGTCTTTCCTCTTTGTGTCTCCTTGTTGTGTCACCTTGTTGGATCAGCTCACCGTACCTGCCTGTTGTGCCAGTTCACTGTCTTGCTCATCTTCTCCAGGAGGCACCGGGAACCAAACCCGGGACCTCCCATGTGGTAGGCGGGAGCTCAGTTGCTTGAGCCACATCTGCTTCCCTATCACCACTGTTTGATTCCAGCACATTTTCACCACCCCAAAAAGAAACCCAGTAGTAAATTCTCATTTTCCCCTTACCCCTGCCCCTGGCAACCACTTCTCTACTTTGTTTCTCTGTAGATTTGCCTGTTCTGGACATTTCACATGAATGGACTTATACCATATGTAGCCTTTGATGACTGGCTTCTTTGATTTAGCATAATATTTTCAAGGCCCTTCCACGTTGTACATTTTCATTACATTCCTTTTAATGGCTAAAATAGTTTATCCATTTCATCAGTTGATGGACGTTTGGGCTTTTTCCATTTTGGGGCTGTTATGAATAATGCTGCTCTGTGCATTTGTATATATATTTTTATGTGGACATAGGGGGTTTTTTTGTTTGTTTTTTTGTTTTTCAGTCCCGGGGCCAGGGATTGAACCTGGGACCTTGTATGTGGGAAGCCAGCGCTCAACCACTGAGCCACATCAGCACCCGTGGACATAGGTTTTTATTTCTCTTGTTTACATACCTAGGAGTGGAATTGCTGGGTCATATAGTAATTCTATGTTTAACTTTTTGAGGAAGTCAGACTGTTTTCCACACTGATCTATATTCCCACCAGCAATGCACACAAGGATTCCAGTTTCTCCACATCCTCAAAAACACTTATTTTCTGTGTGGCTTTTTTTTTTTTAATCCTACCATCCTGGTGGGTGTAAAGTGGTATCTTATATCTCATTGTGGTTTTGATTTGCATTTCTCTAATGACTAATGATGATGAGCGTCTTTTCATGTGCTTATTGCCCATTTGTATATCTTTGGAGAAATGTCTATTCAATTTCTTTGCCCATTGTTTAATTGGGTTGTCTTTTTGTTATTGAGTTGTAAGAGTTCTTTATATATTCTTATCAGATATATGGTTTCAAAATGTTTTCTCTTCTGTTCATTGTGTTTTTACTTTCTTGATAGTGTCCTTCAAAGCACAAGAGTTTTAATTTTGATGGAGTCCAGCATATCTTCATTTTCTTTGGTTAGTTGTGCTTTGGGTGTCACATGTAAGAAACCATTGCTGAATCCAAGGTCACAAAGATGTATACCTATGTTTTCTTCTAAGAACTTCATAGTTTTGATTTTATATTTAGGTCTTTGGTCCATTCTGAGTTAATTTCACTATATGATATGAAGTGAGGGTCTAGCTTCCTTCTTTTGCATGTGGATATTCAGTTTTCCCAGCACCATTTTTTTTTTAAGAGACTGTTCCTTCCCCCATTGAATGGTCTTCTCACCCTTGTTGAAAATCATTTACCCATAAATGTATGGGTTTACTTCTAGACTTTAGATTCTATCCCATTGATCTCTATGTCTATCCTTATGCCAGTATATACCCTTTATATCTTTTGAATTTTGAATCATGTAAGTGTATTTTTTTTTTAAAATAACAAAAATTTTAAACAGTTGTTATTTTTCCTTTAATTTCTCTCCTATTTGCTCTTTCAGGAAAGTGTGCTGTGTTGTCATTCAAGGACTTCCTTTCCTGCAGGCCAACTGAGATACCAGAAAATGACATTCTGCTTTGTGAGAGTCGCTACAATGAGAGTGACAAGCAGATGAAGAAATTCAAGGGACTGAAGAGGTTTTCACTCTCTGCTAAAGTGGTAGATGATGAAATATATTACTTCAGGTAAATCTTGAGAAACTAAGGAAGAGAAGGCACTTCAGCTCTTGATAGTAAAACTAATATCAAAATAGTATAGTCTAGGGTGTTTTGTTTTGTTTTTAATAGATCTTAAATTTAAGCAGTATGCATTTTAATTAATTTGGTTAAAGATTGAAGGAAAGCCTTCATAATCTGCTGGGACGTGGTAACTGCCCTAACAGTACCCCAGGGCTAGATTCCAGTAAGTGTAGAATAGAGGCAGAAATATGTAGCCCCCATCCCTAACCTGTCAGGAGACTGGAGTGTTGCACAGATTATGAAAACTCTTCAACTAGATCCAACCTTTGGACCCATTAATTTTGTGGGTATTCAGCAGAATCCTTTAAAAATGAGCATCTCTCAGTAGTTGTAACTTCAAAAATGCACATTTAAATTCATTCCCTTGCTGCCCTTAGAGTGTTCATTGCTGATTGCAGCAAGTCATTTGTAGACTTTAAGCTTTCTGACCAATCCTGGAGTAGCATTAAGTGATTTTTGTTTGTTTGTTTGTTTGTTTGGTCACTTCTTTTAGAAAACCAATTGTTCCTCAGAAGGAGCCCTCACCTTTGCTGGAAAAGAAGATCCAGTTGCTAGAAGCTAAATTTGCTGAGTTAGAAGGTGGAGATGATGATATCGAAGAGATGGGAGAAGAGGATAGTGAGGTCATTGAACCTCCTTCTCTACCTCAGCTTCAGACACCCCTGGCCAGTGAGCTGGACCTCATGCCCTACACTCCCCCACAGGTGAAGGTGACAGGTTCCTATTGCTTGTCTTATTCCCAGCTTTGGTTTGCAGCAGACCCCAAACCAAAGTAATGAGATACCCAGTCCCTACATATATGAGCCTCAGCCTAGAATTCAGCAGGAAGGGACAGAGATTCCCAATGCCATGAATAATTTAAATTTTAATATCTTTTTTTGAATTTCATAAATAGCTGTTTTTAGTGGCAAGTTTAGTTACAAGGCTTCTCCCTTCCTTGTGTTGAAGAAGAGCAATATGGAATGGCATCACCCTGTTACTCTAGTTTATTGTCCATTTCTTTTTCTTTTTTCTTTTTTTAAGTAGTTTTCACACCCTGAGATGGCTCCCTCATCTGTTTCCTCGTTGTTTTTGCTCATTGTTTGAGCTCGTCTACTCCATTGTTTTCTTTGTTGTCTGCTCATTGGTTTTTGTTTTTTGTTTGTTTTCTTGTTGTTTATTGGGTTTTTTTTTTCCTTTAGGAGGCACCAGGAACTGAACCCGGGACCTCCTATGTGGGAGGTGGGCACTCAACTGCTTGAGCCACATCCACTCTCCCTCCTTTTTTTTTTTTTCAAGTCAGTTAATATAATTTATTAGGAAATGGAGAGAAAGAACAGAGCTTGCTGAGAAATGGGAAGAGAAAGATGGAAATACACACCAAGATTTGGTGTGGGCTCCTCTAGGCAGAGAGAGCCTCCATTTCTTTTTAATCACTCATTCTTTAGGATCTCATCTTTTGTTAAGTGCTGCATGTTGGTATTTTTATCTCATTCAGAATTTTCCCAAGACTTAATTGTGAGGTCACCATTACAGATTGTAGTCATGGAATCCAGTGAAACTTTCATTTATTTTTTACATGGAAAGAGGCAAGGAAGAGGTGTGTTTTGACCAAGAAAATGGTCAGCTAGAAACCTAACATGTCAATAAAGCAGTAACTGTTGAATCATGTGTTCCTGGCTCCAGAACTTTTAACAGTTAGTCAAATACAATGTTCTGATGCGCTATAAGAGCTTTCTGTCTTACAGTCTACTCCAAAGTCTGCCAAGGGCAGTGCAAAGAAGGAAGGCTCCAAACGGAAAATCAACATGAGTGGCTACATTCTCTTCAGCAGTGAAATGAGAGCTGTGATTAAGGCCCAGCACCCAGACTACTCTTTTGGGGAACTCAGCAGACTTGTGGGGACAGAGTGGAGAAATCTGGAAACAGCCAAAAAAGCAGAATATGAAGGTAAATAGAGACTAGACACAACTCTCAGCTTTCTAGGCAAGGGCTGTGTTCGGGAATGCACGTGCTTAGACAGGTTTTACTCTCTTGTTCTTACCACTTGCACATGATTTTTGTGTTGGGGACTATCCCACCTGGTACCCATCGAGCAGTTTAGGTGCCAACCTTGTGCTGACTGAGCAGAGTGCTGCCCCTAGCTTGCCCTCTGATCCTGGTGTTCCCTCACCACCCAAATTGCTCAAACAAAAATATCTTGCTATTTAAAATTTGCATGATTTTCTTTGATTGAACCCTGTAAAGCACACATTTGTTGAGCTGGGGAATGATTGTACAATGATATTAAATATAAATTTGATTAATATTTAATTGAAAGGGGCCTTTAAAATCATTGATCTTCTATAATGGCTCGTTAAGCCATCCTCCAGACTGAGGCTTGGTTGAAGCACCTGTTTACAAGGCTAGTCACAGCCTGTGCTGGATCGTCATTCATAGCTACTTGTAGGGCATTTGGAGTCTCTTTGGTAAAGCTCAATTGCCTTCACTTTCCTTTTACTCTACAATGAAATTGCTTAGGGCCATGAGCTATCATTCATTAATTTGGTGGTTCTTAGTTATTAGGGACAAATAAATACTTGAGAGAAATTTTTGTTTCCTTTTTAAAATACCAGGCATGGCTTTAATAAAGAAATGAGTAGTAATTGTTAGATTAGGCAGGACTGTGTACCTTGGAGCTATAACTTTTCTATTTGAAATTTTATTTATTGGTTCATTTTGCAAGTTTAGAGCTTTCCTTTCTACAGTGGTTAACCATTATTATGCTTGGCTGGGTCCAAATCCATTATTTTCCAGCAAACAAACAAAAAAAAATGTTAAGGCTTCCCCCTTTATTAAAGTTTATGAACCTCCATAAACTTAAACTCCATAAACCCTTTTTTTTTTTTTTTTTTTTTTTTAATTTTACTGGGAGGTCCCAGGGATCGAACCCAGGTCCCTCCATATGGCAGACGGACGCCCAGCCATTTGCACCACATCCACCCCCCCTCCATAAACCCTTTTAAAAAAGTGTTTATTCCTTCCAATTGTGTTATAATTGATTATTATAAAATTATCTGACAGGTTTCCCCAAGGATCTTCAGAACCTTAATCCTACAAGCTGCTCAGCCCAAAAACATTTTGCAGCAAAACCAGTTTGAGACGCACTCCAAACTCTTTGTTTCTTGGAAACTTACAGTGTATATTCTTATGTTAAAGTCTCTAAGACCGATAGTAAAGAAACATGTTTTTTTATTACATGGCATTTTCTGAAACTTAACCAGGTATTCGTGTAATACCCATTAATATCCTGAAGAACTAAAATATTTTTTAGAACTTTTTTTTTTTTTTTGAGGAACCTTCATCAGATCCATGAGAACCTAGAACATTGGAGAGCCCTGATATTTCTGACCCCAGTAAAGCTAAGACCAAATACACCACTCAGTTGGAAGAGTTTTGGAAATTAAGCTAACATGGTTGTAAAGCCTATTTTAAGGTAAATGAAGCCAGGACTGGGGGACCAGTTATTTAGGGTATGAACAGGAGAGAGAAATGTATCTGGAGATAATATAAAAGTAAAAACATTTAGAGCAGGGCTGAAGACAGAGAGAAATGATGGCTTCTGAAAAATTCTCCCAAATGGAAAGAAGAGTCTGTGAAATTCAGTGAGGACTTAGTGACGGTGATTTATATGACTCACCCCCAGTGTCTACCTGGGACACAAAGTCTGAACTTTTGGGGTCCTGACCCACTGAATTCAAAACCCAAAGTTTGGAGTTTGGCTGACTTAGTTAAAAATTATTTTTCCAGGCAATTCCCTGATTGGGCTCCACTCAAAAAAAGCCAACAAGTAGCCAGTCCAGCATTCAATCCATAGGCTTGAACTTTTCTGTTTTTCCAACTTCATTCTTTGGCTCTCCCATTTTACTGTGTCATTTGTGTAAAGAAAATACCAGAATTTGATGTAGGGGTCTAGACCATCAATGTTTTGGTTTGTTTTTGTTTTTGTTTTTTACTGCTAGCTCAAGGAAATGAGTTGTTTAAATGACCTTTGTCCTTCACACTCATTGTACAGAGGAACTGTGAACTGAGACAATGTCAGCGAGTGATGGTAAATCCATGCAGGCAACTCTGTCACAGCCAAGGAGCTTTGACTTGCTTGACTTTCATATTCTTATGTTATAGGAGGACTAGAGCTGTTGATTCTTGATTTTCTGAAAGCCATGTGACCTTGAGCTATTTCCCCCACCTCCTTAGATCAGTGATAGCCTTTTGAATTCCATGTTGGAGGGTTAATGTGTGGCAGTTAGAGTGTGATATGACTCAGGGCCACAGATTGCTGGTTCTCTATGTATCATTGGACAAGTCACGACCTATCTCCCATCCTCTGTTTGCCCATGTGAAAAGTGGGGAGGAATCCCTATTTATGAATTGTAAAGCAAAGTAATCCCTGTATTGTAGGAGCTTTGGGAATAGACCATTTCTTCAGTTCTCTAGTAAGGGTCCAGTTTCCTAGCTCCCAGGAATACTGGGAATACGATGGTTGGGGCTGTTGGCTCTGGAGGTACAGATAGATAAGCTCAGGAAGTGAGGAGTGCAGCAGGGAGTCTTTAACAGCCACACAACTTGCACAAGCAAATATTCATCTTGCATTTTGGATGAAATAAGTTTGGATTCTGGAATTTTTGCTGATTTAGGTCATTAATGAACTGCTCAGCTTTAGGAAACCTGGTTCTTTCAGTACATTTCCTTTGCTACAAATGTGTATATATAATTCTCTGCTTCCCATGATTGTAGCTTAGAGTAGTATCATGCATTTTTCCCCCCCTCAGGGTTTATTAAACACTACCTCTTTGCTTCATTTGACTGTAGGAAATAGCTGTTTACTTTTGCTAAAACCTTTTGGACGAGGCAGTGAGCTACTTTTCCCTTACAGAGTTAATTTTCTTCAGCTGCTAAACCCCGTAACACTAACAAGAGTCCTCAAATCTTAGTAAAATTTCAGGCAAGGAATCAGGAAAATATAGTAAGTAACAATTGTGCCAAAAATGATAATGGGCCATGGAATTGCTTCATGTTGAAATGATAAGTAATCTGTAATGCTGTTACTCCTAAAATAACGGCAGCGCTTCTCATCTTCAGAGTGCCTCATGAGATTAACCATGGTGGCTACGCTGGTGACGTGTTTAAATAAAACCTGTGCTTTCTGAATGTGTGTTGCAGTCTTAACATTCTTGAAATCTTTGCAGACCAGTTCTCAAGATGGGATAGGAAAGCTGGACACTAGGTTACCAAGTGAAATCGGCCCGACTCCTCCTGTGTTGAGACTAGTCATCTACTGTTCCTTCCATTGAGACAGAACTGTTGCCTGTGTTTTTACTAGTCCTGTTGAATGCAATGGATGGTATTTTGAATTCCTGGGTTAAAAACAGAATTGAAAATCTGAAATGCCTTTACAGAGCGGGCAGCTAAAGTTGCTGAGCAGCAGGAGAGAGAGCGAGCAGCACAGCAACAGCAGCCGAGTGCTTCTCCCCGAGCAGGCACCCCTGTGGGGGCTCTCATGGGGGTGGTGCCACCACCAACACCAATGGGGATGCTCAATCAGCAGTTGACACCTGTTGCAGGTAAAAACAGGAGCTAAGACCATTTTTTTTTCCACTTTAAGAAATTCCTTCATTTTTTTTTCTCCAATGAGGAGTAGGCCACAGTCTCTAGCCTTTTCTCATGACAGATTCAAAGTTTGAAGTCATCCATGTTGTCCTATATCGCCTTTCCCATACGGGCAATGCCTCCTCTCTGCCCCAAAAACGGGCCCTGGGCCCAAACCTGGGGAATTGGTAGGAAACAGCTCTTCCCTGGCTGTGGGCATAGTCTGGCGATGTTTTCTACCTCTGACTGCTCTTGACAGAGCGTTGTAGCAAAAAATATAAATGGACCCTGAATTCTATTCTAGGGGGCCTCCCGAAAAAAAACACAAAACTAGCCTTCAGGTGGTGTTAATTTTCCCGTCTCATTTCCAGTATTCAGTTTGCCTTGTTCTGCTGCAGCCATCGTTAAAAGATTGACCATTTAAAAGGATTTTTGACAATGAATTGTAAATCCTTTCTTGGTCACCAACGTGCATGACTGCTAAATGGAATATAAAGTCCTTATTCAATTCATTGTGCCCACTCTGTAATGCTTTTCTATTTAATTACATTAAACTGCATTTTCTGTTAGTATCCCAGTCACATATTTTTAAACAAAAGAAAATGATGAATGTGGTTTGCTTGTGTGTGTTGTCTCTGGTTCTGGTAGCCATAGCAGAGTTGGCTATTCTTGAATTTAATACCCTTGTCTGGCATGTCTCCAATGAGAAGCCTGCAGGCCTCCTCTCTGTTCCCTTCGGGATCTCTCCAAGCCTGCTGAGGTCCTTACAAACCACCTGTTTCTTCTTAAGCAAGCAGTCTGACCTCTTTTGCAGGGAGTCCAAGACAGTGTTCTTCAAGGCAGGCTTGTTAGGATGCTGTTTTTGTTTTTGCTGTTTAAGAAAGAATAGCATAAGATAACTTTTCTATTGTCGCTCCTAACTTTTGTGATGGCAAGTTCTCAAATGCACTATCGCTGCGCTCAGCAGTTGCACTCGCCAGAGCACGCCTGAATCATGGCTTTCAGTACTTTCGGTGTAACTGATGTTGGTCTAACCAGTCTCATAATTGCCTGCTCTATTCCATGGCCCATTTTGGTTAATGGGGTTCCAGAGTTTTTAGAAATCAGGCCTTGAACATGGGGACTTTGAAAGTTAGAATTCCCTCATTGACATCCTGTTTTGTTCTATTTGATGTGTATTACTGTAGTGTGCCCTTGACTAACAAGCCCAAGGACACATTAACAAAATGAATACAAACAGCTAAAAACATTAAAAACAGCAGCTGCAGCATTTTAGCTCCCTGTCGGGGAACAACATCATACAAAGCGCTCTAATGGATGAGGGCGGGACCCTCTAGAAAGCCCCAGCTTCATTCTCAAGAGTGTGCTGCCCAGGCTTCTGGGACCTCAGGGTGAAGGGCAAGCATTATGGTAACCAGTCTTCAGTCCACAGTGGGAACTTTGCAGCTACACGGATGATTTTTCATGGGCTTACAGATTACTTAGGGCCCGAGTCCTAGCTTTGTTGCTGTCTGAGACAGCTTTGCTTACAAGCATTAAAGCTCATTTGAACACATGTGACTGGGATAATAAATGCCAAAGTACAGTTTAATGAAGACGAATGTCAAGTCTTTCAGTTCTTGATAATTTCTTCATCCACAGCCCATGAAGGCTGCGTTCAGATGGGCTTTTTGTAATTGAAAGCAAAGCCTCCTAACATTCTTTAAATTCCCACCTATTTCTCCCCTTACCTGGTGGTATGTGGTTAAAAGGCAGTTTGGTGCATTGGCTCTCCTCATGTTTAAGATGATGGTGTTTTTCAAGAAAAGTAGTTTTTACTCTCTGAACTCTCATTTTTTAAAAAAATAAAGCTCACAATCCTATTTCATGTATAGAGAGACACTGTCAGTTAAAATTTGTTTCACTGGTTTGTGTAATTATAAGTTTCAGTCAGCTTAGGTATGATAATGAAGCCATCTGAATCAGTCTCAGAATTTTCAGTGATTTCATTGTTTTAAAAAACACTAAACTTTTATAACCAAATACCTTTCAAATAATTCTACAGGGAAATTCAAAGAGTAAAATTCTCAGAGCCTGAAGTCCGCATTCCCCCAGAGTCCCCTCTGCAGAGTATTTTATAAAAATGAGATTTGGCTCCAGTGTTTTGACAGTCTCCCTCAGCCCTCCCTTTGTGTGAGAAGCTATGACCAGAGGTGATTGAATTTCAGGAGAAACCTTGTGTTTTTTGTTCATTGTGATCATCACAAATCCCAGGAAAGTCAAGTTGTTTTTCTTGTTTTAAAAAATGTCATGTGGCTTTAAAGGTTTTTGATAGGTGGGTCCTTGACATTTTGAAATTATTTTCTTACTTTCACTCCTTTTGTCAAAATACTTGTTTCCTGAAACTCTTCCCTAGCCAGCAGAAAATATTTTGTTATGTGAAGATGGGTTCTGAAAATAAAGGAATAAAAGCTTCTGTTCACAGAAGTTCTTGACCTCAATTAAAATGCTCCCTGTTAACTGAAGGCTTATGTGAGGACATTTATGAACTTGGAGACAGTGGTGAAAATTGGCATTTTCTCATGTCAGCAGAGCCTGATTCTCCAGCTGTTCCTCCTTAAGGTCTGTGTGCAAGGCGCCTGAGTGACCTGGGCCTTGGTTGGCTTGGGAGGACTTAGATTTTATCTTTATTTTGTCACATTTTGAAAATATAAAGATGAAACATCGTTCCTTGTGATGGCTCTTAGAAGCTGTTGCCTATCTCAAGCCTGAGCTTGATCCATTCTTGCCAGCAGAGGTGGGGCTTGAAGGAGGAGGAGGAATGGATGTGGAAATCTTGAAAAATTTTTGCCTCCGAGCTGGAGAACCATGCTTTGTGATCAGGACTGTGCGCCTCATTTTCCTCCATTCCAGTTTCCCCTCATGTGTACCCATGACAGGCATATGAGTGTGGGCAGAGTGGAATGATGGGGTTTATACTGTTCAATTAGGAAAGCAGTCGGCAGAACTGGTCGCTCTATTTGAACAGCTTACAATAACCCTAACTTTGGGAAGGCTGTTACTGGAACTGCTCTTTATTATTTAACTGAACACACATGCAGCATATTTATCCCAGGGAAAAGAACTATAAATAATAATGTACTAAGTACTAATTCATCCAGAAATGTATTTCATATTTGTAACTCTTTATTTTGTTCATTATTGCAACAAAATAATTGCACTAATTGCTGTTATATTGTGCAGAACTAAGGGTGCTTTATTCATTGGTAGTGCATGTGGGGGTTTTGTTATTTCTTAGTTCATGTTGCATGTTAATGATGCATGTCTGAAATTTATTGTGTCCTTCAAGGCATGATGGGTGGCTATCCGCCAGGCCTTCCACCTTTGCAGGGCCCAGTTGATGGCCTTGTTAGCATGGGCAGCATGCAGCCACTTCACCCTGGGGGGCCTCCACCCCACCACCTTCCGCCAGGTGTGCCCGGCCTCCCGGGCATCCCACCACCGGGTAAGAATTTCATCCTCATTAATCTCATCTTCATGTTCTCTTCTTCCTCCCTCAGCCAGTTTCTCCAGGAGGTACCTGCTGCCCATTGTGGCCAGGCCTTCCCTCGCTGAGAATCCTGGGGGTGTCAGCAGTAAGGCCTATCCTGTGGGTTGAGCAGGTGGTCCAGCATCTGAGCCCTGGGGCAACTGGCTGCCTGGCAGCAGCGCAGGACACATGGCAGAGGGCAGACTCAGCAGACCAAAGGGCAAGAGGCACGCTCTGTAATCACTCATGCAGTTTGGCATGTACTTATAAAACCAAACACAGCCTAGGAGGCTGTGTCCTCTTATCAGTGAAGTTTCCCAAATTGCTTGTTCAAAATCACATAAAAAAACTCTTTGCTCCTGTGTGCATTTCTTCCTCTGGTGCAATTCTTATCTCACAGGGGCTTCTATGTCAAGTCCCTGCCCCACCTCCTACTCCTCAAGCAGCCCTTCTAAGGGGATCGTGGAGATCATGAACATAGAAGTCTTCAGAAATCCTCTGGTCAATCTGTTTTAGGAACAAAAGGGAAGATTTGCACTGAACTAGTTTTCTGTATTTGAGTCCCCTAAGAAGGATGACATATAACATTTTAAAGAACAGCATAGCACACCCAATAACTGTAGACACTGGTTTGTCAGCAGAAGCTCAGGAGTCATTTCATATAGAAACATAAATGGAATCCAGAAATAGCTGTATCCAGTTTCACTTTATAATGATTAACAAGTTGAAAGATTATTTTAAAGAAAACTTTGAAAAAGCACAAGTTCCCATATTAATTGTCATCATACGCAAAAGAACCAACTCTTAGCTATACTCTAGTTAGAGAGAATATGACCTTCCATGACTTGGAATAGCATTTGGTCCTTTATTTTAAATATCAACTAAGGGCTTGGCCCAAGTGAAAGCTTGTAAGGGTCGCTTATACCAGTTTTAGAACCACTGATCATAGGGTTATACAGGGCTCCAAATCATGCTTCAGAGGGTGACCCAGCAGCTTGCAAGATGAGAGAACCTAGGGCCCTGGCCTGGAGCCGCCTGCTGTTACTCTTTGTGAGTGTTGCTTAGAGAAAGGCCATAACTCCACAGAAGTGTCTAGAGTAAGAAATGATTGTGGGGATGGGGACTTCATTATGGAAATGTGGGAAATGGCAGGCTGTGTGCAAGTTGCTGCCGCAGCAGGAGCCAAGCATGAAATGGGTGTTGACATGAGGCGGATAGAATTGGCCTTAAGTCTGTGCCCTGTTACTCTGGCTCAGGGTATCTCTCTAAGTCAGGCCAGGTTGAAGTTGACACCTTCTAGGTGCACGTAGTATCCGATGGGAGCCACCGCTAAAGCCAGTACCCTCCCGGGAGCAGTGTCTTTTGGTGTGTTGGGTTTGGGTATAGCTGTCCTTCTTGCCCCCTTCTTCAGATTCTAAGTTGCATTTGAAGGGAGCACCACACACCTAGTCCCAGTTGGGAAGACAGGAAAGAACCCCCTTAGTGCCTGTGCACACCCATATCTGATTGGGCTTTGAGGAGGATTCAGTGAGCTCCTCCATGACTCAGCTCACTTTGTCATAAGCTACCCCTTTGCCTGGCATTTGTAAACAGAGGAAGCAGAGGAGGTTGCTGATTTGTTTGTGATGCCCTACAATGCTGTTGGCAGCTTAGGCAGCCCCACTGTACTGTGGAGTCTCAGGTTGATGAGTGTCCTGGGAGGACGAGGGTTAATAGGTTGTTGGAGCAGCACCTTGGTACACCACAACCTCTTCCTTCATTTACCAGTAATCATCAGGAGCTCATGGTGGTCCAGGTACCTTTCTGGTTACTTGGAATATAAAAACTCTGCTTTGTAAATGGAAAGCTTGTTTCTACTTATTCTTTTTTCTCTTAACAAATAAGAGGATGTTTGATACTTTCTCTGAAAGTGGCATTTAGGAATTCTGGGCCTTAGCATAGTGGACTGCCTCTGCCTGGTCAAAAATATCAACATTTTTAATCCAGAGGAACTATAGGATATAAAGTTAGCTCCTCTCTGTCCTTTTACATAGCCAGCAGGACATCTTTAATCTTTAAAGAACAGCTCACTGAGTTTTGACTGTGGTTTGTCGGTTTTTAAAGGACTGGGTCCTTGCCTATTTCTCTGTTTTATCAGCATAGTAGATGGATGATCTGGGAACAAAAATAGCCTCAGTCATTAAATGTAGGGTATCATAATTATCACCTAGCACCTGTGAGACAGCACTTGCATTTGAGAAGTCACCAAGGGAGGCTTACAAAAGTATTACCCAGAGTCATAGTACAAATAGAGGCAGGGGGCCATGAAGTCTTTCTCTGTTCCTTTGTCATTTTGCATCTGAAATGATAGCAGTGAGGCTACTCTGCTTCCATGTGATCCCTTTTCAAAGTGCTGCTCTATCAGATGGATGTGTCCCCTCTGTCAACACTAGTGACTCCACTTAGAACCAGAGGTGCTGATGGCCTGCATGAGCAGAGCTCCTTTAATGGTGTACTTCCACAGCCTCTTCCCTCATGTCCCTTGTGTCCTAGCACAGTGAGCACTGCTGAGCCTGACTCCAATGCCATTCCTGCTGAAATTAAACACAGGCTTCAGTTGCAGGAGAAAAATACCTTGAAAACACAAGGTATATTCTGACTATAACTTACCTAGGGAAATATTTCTAGAATTGTATGCTGAGTTTAAATCATTTCTAAGCCATTAGTAGTTGATGTACACCTGACACATTGTACAAACATTGTACTTAAAGTATCTCGAAACAAAAGAATATAAATTTTCTATTTGAATGCCACATCCTGTTTTGAGTGGTTAAACAATTTCTATCCACAAAGACTCAAGGGCAGAGGTCCATAGGTTTGCATTATAAACGGCGTCATTTCTTATCAGTTAATAGTTTTTCAGTCACCTCATCCCCAGAGACTCTAATTGTGCCATTGCATTCTGAATTATAGGTGTGATGAACCAAGGAGTAGCCCCTATGGTAGGGACTCCAGCACCAGGCGCAAGTCCATATGGACAGCAGGTAAGTCTCCCGGTTCAATTTTCTAGGATTCTACAGAATTCCAGTCATCTGCTCTCTCAAAGTGTACAGAGAGTATCTTTTTGCCTCACAAGTGGTCCCATGCTCTTCCAGGTGGGAGTTTTGGGGCCCCCTGGGCAGCAGGCACCACCTCCATATCCCGGCCCACATCCAGCTGGCCCACCTGTCATACAGCAGCCAACAACACCCATGTTTGTGGCTCCTCCACCGAAGACCCAGCGACTCCTCCACTCAGAGGCCTACTTGAAATACATTGAGGGCCTCAGCGCTGAGTCCAGCAGCATTAGCAAGTGGGACCAGACCCTGGCAGGTAAGGACAATCCTTTCCAAATGAGCCTTTGTGAAATACACATTTCCTCCCAGTCCTATCACTGCTGTTGACACATTAAATCATAGGATAGACAGTATCCATTTTTCTTATACAAGTAAAATAAATTTGGAGCTTCTTTGCATATTGACATCACACATAGAAGATGTTATTTTGTTGAATTTCAAAGCTTAGTTTTGTCATAAACATCACTGCCTTTTTTTTTTTCCTTTAAATATATTCTAAATGGTTATGATTTTGGGGGGGAATATGAATACATTTGGGTAAATTAAAAATTATTGAAAACATGTTCTCATTAGCCCATCAAGTAAACAGATGGTGTTTTTCCAGTACATATTGAAGTTCTTGCCTAGTTTCTAGAGAGAAATTTGGAAGTTTCTACTCATTTTTCATTCCTAAACCAAATTTGATCATTTGATTTATTTCAAGAGTAGTAGGTATGTTTTCCCTTTCTTTACATGTTTACCTTTTAGGCATTTTTGTTAACATTGAAGTAATTATTAAATATCAGGGGTGGCTACAACAAAATATTAATGGTTAGATCTTTCAGATGTTTGCAACTCTTGTGTTCCCATTCAAGTGAAGAATTATGTTAAATTGTGCAGCTCTTTTCTGAAGTCATTATAAATTAGATAATTCCTGAAATACAAAGCATGGAGCAACAATGAGACATCCTTAGCAAGGATATTTATTGCCAGTAGGTGATTTCATACTGGAGTGAAGTAGTTTTCTAAAAAACAAGATGCTTGGTAAAATGATGTAAGAAAGTTGCTTGGAAATATTCTGCAGTTAAAATTCATAATATTTAATTCTGTGTTTTAATAAATTTATCAGACTTTAGGACTGAGGGAAAAATTGTCATCTAAAAATTCCCATTTATATTCATCTGGTTATATTAATTTTCAGCCCGAAGACGCGACATCCATTTGTCAAAAGAACAGGAGAGCCGCTTACCCTCTCACTGGCTGAAAAGTAAAGGGGCCCACACCACCATGGCCGATGCCCTCTGGCGCCTGCGGGATCTAATGCTCCGAGACACCCTCAATATTCGCCAAGCATACAACCTAGAAAACGTTTAATCATATCAATTACGTTTCTTTTATAGAAGCATAAAGAGTTTTGTGGAACAGTAGCCATTTTAGTTACTGGGGGTGGGGGGTAAGGAACAAAGGAAGATAATTTTTATTGCATTTTACTGTACATCACAAGGCCATTTTTATATGACACTTTTAATAAGCTATTTCAATTTGTTTTTGTTATATTAAGTTGACTTTATCAAATACACAAAGATTTTTTTGCATATGTTTCCTTCGTTTAAAACCAGTTTCATAATTGGTTGTATATGTAGACTTGGAGTTTTATCTTTTTACTGTTGCCATGGAACTGAAACCATCAAAAGTTTTGTCTTGACTTGGGATTTTTAGTTTAGTTTTGTTTTTTTATAAAATAACAAAATGGGGGAGACCCACAGGAGTTTACAGATTAGTTTGTTGACAATGAAATGTGAAATTGGTCCTAGTTTACGTCTTAGAGAGGGAAGTGTACGTGTGTCTGTTTCATGTGCCTCCTGAATATCTTAGGCCTCTTTCCACAAAAGCTGTTGCCTACAGGCGAAGTGAAGTGCTTTCTTTGAAAGGTTGTTATTTAGGTTGTAGATGTTTGGCAGACACAGGCCAATTTGCTGTATGAACTCTGAGGCTTGCTGCAGAGATCTGAAGTCAGTGCTGTGCATCCTTCTGCAGCGAGTGCCCCTCCCAGGCTCCTGGAGGGAGAGGGCACTTTTTCTTGTGCTGTATTAGACATCTATGGTTTCAATTATTTTTGCAGAAGATATGCACAACCCTGAGTTATATTTAGTCTTGGCAGGTAAGTTTAAGGGTACTTTTGATCTCTTTATAATGAGCTCACAATTTATGCCCATACATGTTAGATGGTTTAAAGTTTTAAACTTGATACTTTGAAAAGCATTGACATTCATCTTGAAGAAAGCATTGAGTTGTGCATATGGAGGCAATTTATTTTTAAGCATAACATCTAATCTAACATAGGGAAGGTAACGTGTAGCTGGATATGAGCTGCATCAAATTGTGAAAGGGTAGGTTGCCTGCATATGCAAATATATCTTTTTATTCTTTATTTTCTCCTTATCAGATGTGGCTTTTCATTTTCTTCCAAATTTCAGGGTTATAATTCTCAACCAGAAATTTAAGGCTTTCTAAACCATTTTTTATTTAGCTTATACTTTAGGATTTCAGGAGCTAAGAATCGTAACTTTAGAAAATGCTCACTAAAAAGACCATTAAAGATCCCAAACACTTGGGTTTGATGACCTTATCTTTCTTTATGACCCTAGAGTAAACATTTGGAGGCAGTGTATGATGCTCACTCAGGTAGGAAGTGTCAAACATAGAACAGTATTTCACTTGGGTCTGTTTTTGAAACCTGCTTTATCATAACAGGGTGGTTGCCGTAATGGTTGGAGCTTCTGCTGCTGTTTTAAGTTTGAGTGACTCTCAGAGGATACTTTTTTTTTAATCTGGTATGAATCAATACCCAGATGTTTAATTACTATTCTTACTAAATCATGAGAACAAGAGTGTAGAATGGAAAAGGGTCTCTTGTATCTAGACACTTTAAATACACGAGGCCCTTATAACTTAATTGCTTGTAGTCGACCACTGGATTTCAATTTGCGTCAAATATTTTAAATAATTTTGAATTGTTTAAAATGTATTGCAGTAATATGTCAGTACCTTAATGTTAAACTGAATCAGATAAAGAAATCCTCGTTTCCTAGTTATTTGGGTCACTGAATCATCATGGACTGTATAATACAATCAAATTCTTATATTTTTAGACATCCTTGAATTACACCAAAGAACCTGAAATTTAATTTTGGCTAAGTTATTTATTTATTTCATGCATTCATTTTATTTCCCTTTTTAAGGTCTGGAGGAGATTCTTTGGGGAGCCTCTAAAAACTCTTCACCGTGGGCTACTGGGGCATTAGAAGCCGGCGCACTCCTCCTTCAGGCTGTTCTCCAGCACCATGAGGGGCTGTAGGAGTCAGAGACCCAGCCAGGGGCTTCCCAAGACAGTGCAGTGCGGGGCCGCTAAGAAGGACCTGAGCAAGTGTTTTTGTTTTAAAGAACTCTTTATTTATTTGAGAATCATGTCTTTCTGTATATTAACTCAGAGAACATCAATTAATATTTAGGATATAAGATTTGAGGTCAGCCATCTAGAATTCCATCCCTAACTCCAAAAACAGAAAAACAAAGTCCTGGTTTAAGAAAGTACAAGTAAACTATACATCTTTTCTTCATGAGTTTTAGGACCTGTAGTGATGTGGCTTAGAAAGCTTAATGGCCTAAATGATTTTAAAATGTAAGTTTATAAGTTCATGTGGAGAAGACTTTTGTTTATGTTGGGGGAAAACCTATAGGTTTAAAATAGTGTTTGTCAGCCAACTGATTTAAAAAGCCTTTAATTGCTTTTTTCTTTTTTACTTTTTTTTTTTTTTAACCCACCCTTCCCTTCCTATGAGGAAGAATGGGGGGGCGGGATCCTAATTTGTGTAAAATCTCCAAATTGGTGTTGATTTTTCAGCTTGAACATTTTCAGGCCTGATTAAAACTTGGTTTATTCTAATTTCTGTAACAAAAAGGGTTTAAGTGGTAACTAGTCTCATAACATGTATGTATCATGTTTGTTCATCTAAAGCTTTTTAATCCAAATAAAAATGGAGTTTGCAAAGTGATTTGGATTAACCAGGTTTGGTTGTTCTGTTAAAGCTTGTGTCAGATGTTTCAAGCATATTTAATTCCTGTAAGCCCTGATTTCATGCTGACAGGGATACAGCTGCCATTTTAAAAAGGGAAGAAAGCGCCTCAGGTGGAGGTCCCGGTCAATATTCAGACCCCCTGGTTCAGGGCTCAGGCTGTGTTAACACGGATGAACTGAAAGTAGTCAGATTACAGCCTGAAGTGCCCCAGGCCATGCCTCTCAGGCTGGCAGTCAGGGCTTTCCTAACGTTGTCTCAGCATAGGCAGAGATGCAGATTGAAGCTAAAATTGAAGAGCTAATAAACTAAATTGAAGGGAAACTTACTGAGGGCAAAAGGTTGAGGAAAGTATGTGTTCTATCATAAATCAAAATAATCTGTTTCAAATAGTCAGCTTGTCTGTGTACAAAGAGACAGTGGCCCAGGTCTCTCTAACATGTTGATAAGCTCTTAAAATGGGACCACACTTTTTAATAGAAAGCGTTGATAAAATCAACCAACTGTTTTCCTCTAATATCACTTTGCAAATCCCTGTGGTTCTGTCCTCCTGAGCGTTTATGGCTGAACTGCCTCCACCTGTGCTCATGAGCATATTTTGAATGATCATTGGTATATAGTTAAAAATTCTGGCTGAACACAATGTGCACACAAAGAATGCTGAGGATTACTCTGTTCCTTTTTAGTTTGGAAATATGCTCGGTCAGCTGAATGTTCAGAACTGACCAGCTTAATAGACTGTTTCTTTCCCCAGAATAGATGTGATATTCTTGTCTTGTGACTGCATATAAACATGGCAAGGAGCTCCAAATATAATACTCATTGTGAAACTAAGCATCGTTATTCCTTTACTAGGAGAGAAATTTGCTTTGGAAGACACTGTGGTTCAAATGTGTTTGTTTTTTTAAAGAGAGGTAATTGATTTAGGTTAGACTTCCAAAATAGGACTTACTTTCCTTATCAATTTAGATGATAAAGTAAAGCTCCAAAGCTCATGTTCTTTCCTCATCATCACTGTGGAGGTAGATTGCTAGCAGTAAGTGCTAATTAGATTTTCATCATTCTAGAATAATTGCTGTAGTTTTTGAAATTTAGGTTATCATTTATTAAAATTTTTTGTTTTGCAGCTGACACTAGAGGGGCACTGCAGTTGTGAAATCAGCTTATAAGAGCACTGCTGTTCTTTTCACTTTAAATTAAGTTCCAATGTCTGATAAATAGGGCAGAGCCATATTCTTAGTAGGGGGATAAAAAAATGTTTCCAGGCCAAGTTAAAAGGCTTGCACCTTGGTTAACAACAAAGATCAGTACTTACTCTATAGCATCCAAACTAATGTGATATAGACAAGCATCTTCAATTTAATACAATAATTGCTTTGTCAGGCTACTTTCCTTTTTTTTTTCAAGTAAGGAAAGTATTTTATTTCTCCCCCCCAAAATTTTTTTAATAAGTTTGAATCTTTTTTTTTTTTTTAGGAGGTACCAGGACTTTGTACATGGGAAGCAGGTGCTTAACCACTGAGCTATGTCCGCTCCCCTCCCATAATTTTTAAAATAGAAAAATTCTGTAATTCAGTTGCAGCCACTACTTCCAGGTAACTTCTTCATTGGGTCTCAATTCCCTTTTAAATAATATGCTCTTGTTTCGGAAGGCAGTTAACTTTTCATCATTCTTTCTGTCTAAATAACATCCGAAGACAAATCCCATAGGGACAAGTATATGAACCCAGTGGTCCCGTACAATCTGAAGTAAATTCACCATGATTGCGGCGATTCTGATGCCAACAACGACCCCACGACCAAGGCTACTTTCCTTGAAGGCAGACATTGTCCTGGCTTAAAAAGTTTGTTGTGGGGAACGAATGTAGCTCAGTGGTTGAGCGCCTGCTTAACATACAAGGTCCTGGGTTCAATTCCTGGTACCTCCTTTAAAAAAAAAAGTTTGTTCTTAACTAAATCAGCACTCTAACGGAAAATGAAATGAAGAGGAAAGCCCTAGGGAAGGCTAACATAAAACTCAGGCTAGTGGTTCCCTCCAAGGTAGAGGCAAGGGGATGGACCAGGAGAGGAATACACATAATGGTCTTGTTCAGAAGGTGGATGATAGTGTTATCAGTGTTCAGTTAGTGTGCTCTGTAAAAGTGTGCATGTCACATATTCTATTTATGTAGCAAATCTTATCTAACCTCCTAAAACTGGGGAGGAAAGCATAGGGAATGAGGCCACAGGATTGAGAGAAATGCTTCATACCCCAATTTTCATTTCTTACGCAGTAGTCTCATCAGCTGAAGGGTCTCTAAAGTCAGGCTCACAGGAACTCTAGGTGACGCAGCTGTGCATGCGAACAGGATGAACCTTAGTTCTCTTCCTGGTCTTCACACTCAAGCCATCTCCTGGTGATAGCTGTGACCTTGCTCTAGGTACTGCTTTCATGCATTCTGAGCAGTCAGTTCCATCTCTACACTGAATTGATTCTAACACAGATAAACTAGCTTAAATTAGAAAAAATCCCTAGAAATTTTGAGAGAGAGATATGTGGCAGGTCATTAATCTGAGGATACCTAATGGCCTTAAACACCTGCTTGCTTTATCCTTCAGCAGTAGTTAGAAACTATTTTGACACTTAAGTCTTCTCTAATATGTAGATGTTTTCTTGTTTGAAAAGATGTTGGATGTGATTATGCAAGCATGGAAAGATGCCTTTACTTTTTCTTCCAGCTGACCCAAACTTATTCTGGGTTGAATGCAGAATCTCTCCCAATAGATTGATTGTCTGATTTAGTTCAAGTGTAGGTTCACTTTCGCAAAGAAGAATTAAATGTTTTCTTCAGCATCTGGTTGAAAGAGCCACTTATTCTGTTCATCACAGAAGAGTATGAAGGCTGTCACCTGCAGTCTTTGTGGAGATCCAGCCCTCTTAGGCAAGGGAGGGGGTTATTTCTCTTCACAAGAGCACTAGGCACGAGTAATGTGCAGACACTTAGGAATTCCACCACCCTTGCAAAATGCTTACAACTTGGTAGTTGGCAAGATTTAATCTGTATAAATTATTTTGAGTGGAATTATTTGATTTAAATGATCTTACAAAGGGTAAACTCTTACTTTTTTGTCCATGATTGAATTTAAATTCTGAAAAATAAGTAAGGTTATTGTTTCTGCCTAGAAACAGGAGTTCACAAACATTTCAGACTGCACTGAAAAGCATCCTCATTGATCCTTGAATTGAGAAATAGATCATAGGGAAGCGGCTGTGGCTCAATCAGTAGGGCTCCCGTTTACCATATGGGAGGCCCCGGGTTCGGTTCCCGGGGCCTCCTGGTGAAGGCAAGCCCGCCCGCATGGCGTGGTTGGCTGACCCAGTGAGCACAGGCAGCAAGGGGGGGAATAAATGAATAAATAAATAAAATCTTTAAAAAAAGAAATAGATCATAGACTAGGTTCAATGGTATGTTTTAGGAGGAAATAATTTTCCCACAAGTGTTGTCCAGCAGTGACTTATTTAAGCAGAGACTGCAAAACTATAAAAAATTCTCTGTAAACTCAGTTCTTGGGATCCTGTAGAGCTGCTAAAGACAAGCTGTGTAAGAACAAGATATCTTGGGAAGCGGCTGTGGCTCAATCAGTAGGGCTCCCGTTTACCATATGGGAGGCCCCGGGTTCGGTTCCCGGGGCCTCCTGGTGAAGGCAAGCCCGCCCGCACGGCGTGGTTAGCTGACCCAGTGAGCACAAGCAGCAAGGGGGAGATAAATGAATAAATAAAAAAATAATAATAATAATAGTAATAATAATAAAAAAAGAACAAGATATCTTGAACAGAGATCTGCAAAGTATATTTTTAAAGGAGCTGGAACCAGTAGTGAAATTTCATATTCACTTTATTGAATGCTGAAGTTCAGTCTGATGCATCTTCCAGCCTTCTCTGGTTCTGTCTTTCTGAGGCTTTTCTACGGTAGACATCATCTATATCAGACAAAAATGTTGCTTAGAATTTTAAGAAACTGAGGGATTGAAAAGAAAAATACTCCTATCTTAGTAGCCCAAGCAATAGTCAAGCGATACTGCTTTTTTTCCGAATAATCTCAACATCAATGTTAATAAATTTAATTTAAAACAAAATGAGTTAAATGACGACTATGTTAATGGAGCTCTGGACTTCAATAGCAGGTTAAGAGTCGGTGTCTTAAAAGTAAGGTCATGCACTGACACACCTCTTAGCAGTAAGACCTCTCCTTGCCCGTCACAGTTTCTGTTCTGTCATTTGACTTGTCACCGTCTTCTCCTCTGCATGGGCATCTGCTCTCCATCACCCCCTTTCAGTCATTGAAAACTGGCATCTAGCTCAGACTCTTGAACCTGCGCTGTCCCATATTTCCAGACAGCAACACCCATGAGGATGAAGCACCAGCCCTCTTCACCTCCCTGACTTCTCCCAGGCAACTTCTGCCATCCACTGGCAGTGTCCCTGTGAATAAATTCACTGCTCTCTGACAACCCCTACCCCCTTCTAGCCCTCTGTCCTTGGACCTCACCAACCCCAGGCCCTTGGCCCTGTTGTCCCTCAGTCCCCTCTTGTTCTCTCTTCCTGCCCAAACCAGCTGAAATTCCTTCTCTCTCTTGTCAGTACCTTAACTTCTTGACACTCAAAACCCCAATCACAAATGAAGGCAACTTCCTCCCTTCTCTGTGCCTCACCCAGCTTGTTGTGCACTGCAGAGTCAAAAGACACATCTAACTGGATCCACTGTGATGCCTGATAGTGTTTCCTGTGCCATGACCTTGACCCTTCTTCACCCACCCCAAATGGCCATTAACTCTTCATGGAAAAAAGCCATCAGTGAAGAATTCTTCCAGCTAAATATCCAAGGACTACTCTTAGTGCGGTGCTCTGATCCCATCCTCTCCCACCTTCTCAAGGGCCAAAGTATCTCCAGCTTCTGTCCAATCCCTCCTTCCCCATCAGCATTTGCAAATCCTCACGTCTTCCCCCTTCTCACCAGGTGCTACCACTAGAACCTTTCCCCACGGAGTCAAACTTGGACTTCCTGTCCTGTGTGATGACAAACCCTCTTGGTTTTCCTCCTCGCATCTAGCTACTCTCAGTCTCCCCCCTATTGTAGGGGTTTGACTTCTTTACCTTTCATCACAATCTGCTTGTGACTGACCCACAAATTCAGATCTCTGGCCCAGATCTGCCTCCTGAGCCTCAGATCTATATAACTATCTCTACCTCAGCACCCCAGAATGGAGCCCAGGATGACTCCTGCCTTGAAGAAGGGTATCACCCCTGCCCTCCCCCATCTCTTGAGTCCAATCAATCAATCATCATGCCCTGTCAATTCTACCTCCAGGAATATCTTAACTCCACCTACTTCTTAGCATCCCTTCTACCCTCACTCTAGACCAAGCCACCATCTCACACCTGGACAGCCAACTGAGAAGCCTATGTGTTCCTGCCAATCTCTCCACAAGGAACCATTCTCCACAAGTTAATCCACTGCTTAAAACCCTTCAATCCTTTGAGATACATTGTTGTCCATTCAATTTGTGGCCCTCCCCAAGCACCTTTCCAACCACTTTAACCCTCACTTTGCTCACCTGCTTCAGTCCTTCAAACACCACATATGCTTACCAAAGCCTCCATGTCTGCTCTTACCACTAACATGACACTGTCAACCCCACTGCAAAATTTCTCACTTAACTGACACCTGCTAAATCTTCAGGCTGCAGCTTATACAGTAACTCCTCCAGGAAGCCTTCCCTGAACCACCCAGTCCAGTTGAGGTGCCCAGCCCAAGACTCCTATGCCCTGTTGCCAGCAGTGATCACACTTTATGTAACTATCTTTATGACCTGTTTCTCCCAATAGAGCTCTTCGGGTGGGGTCCCTCTGCCTTATTCATATCCTCCCATTGGTGTGCATTAAATGTTGTTGAGTGGGTGAGCAGAAGGATTAAAAAATCTATCTTCAGAACACTAACAAGAAAAGGGTTGTCAATTCCCAAACGATACAGTGTTTCAGGAGAGGGGCAAAGCAGGAGGAGGGGCGTGGGGAAGCCTTACGGCAAGAGGTGCTGGCTTGCCCAGAGCCAGTGCTTAGCAAAGTAATGCCAGGGGCCAAGGACCTGGTACCAATGACTTGCCCAGTAAAGTCGGTGATAATGAGGTAAGCCAGACAGGCCAGCTCCCTCCAAAGTCTGCACCAAAGAGGCCAGAGAGGACTGGCCAGTAGTTACAAGTTTCCCTGGATCCTCAGGAAGCAGCCTCTTCTAAGGTGAGGTGGGCAAGATTGTTCTTTGGCAACTAAACAGCGTCACCAGCATGGGCAGGGAGGGCAGGCTTGAGAGGAGACTGGTCTGGCTGGAAGCATGTGCCCTCCCCTCAAAGTGCAGGGAAGGTATCAAGGTTAGACGCCAATGTGCCTTTGTCGACCCGTTTACAAGAAGAGCCCGGGCGGGTCAAGTCCGCCAAGGCAAGGGAAGGGCGCTTGTCCTTCCGACACGGGTGAAACAGCTCGGCTCGGGCGCTCTTGAGTGGAATGAGCTGTGTGCATCTAAGAATAACGCCAGGAAAACGGGTCCCCGGCCGCCTCAGGCCTTCCTGAAATGAAATGGAGGCTGCTGCACCCCCACTTACAGAAGGTCTCCTGGCCCACGCGCACTTTGATCATGATCCACTCCATCGTTCCTCCCAGGACAAAAAAGAAGGGCAGGAACCTGTAGATGCCGAGTCGCTGCTTCCCGGGCACCCGCTGCAGAGCCCGCCTCACCTGGGCCCTGGAGAACATGTTCCAAAGAGCTCGTGGAAAAGGGTACGGCGGAACCAAGCCGCCTAGGAGCTGCTTCCTGCCGGCGGGCTGGAGCGCCCGGACGTGGCCGGCGACGCCCGGCCCTCGCCGCGCTCAGCGCCTACGAACTGCGCGGCCCCGCCCCCTTCGCCACAGCCCAGCGGGCGCGCAACTTGAGCCAGAGGCGGCTTCGCCAATCAGAGTGCGGCGGGGCGCGCGGATCCACCAATCAGGGTACTGAGGAGCGCGCGTGCTCTGAGAGGCCGGACCCGGCCTGAGCGGGGCGGCGCAGGCGCCTGGACTGGAGGCGGGGCGGCCCCAGGGGGGCGGGTCCGTTCTCGTGGCGTCCACCCGGCCCGCCCCCGTCTCCCAGCGCAGGCCAGCGCGGGGAGCTGGCGGCCGCGCCCCCTACCCTGCCACCGCCATCTTTTTCCCTGATCCCCTGAAAGTGACGACCCTCTCTGATGACCTAAACGTGTCCAGCACCATACTCTACGATGCAATTACTCGACGCCTTGCGTTTGATTCCTCGACGTGACTGGTGACTAGACTAAGAATAATCTGATGTGCCTTGTTGAGGACTGAACTCTCGCTAGCATAACACCAAGCCCAGAGAAACGTTTGCAACCGACCACGGAAGTGAATGAATGCCAGCCCGTACAGCAGGGGTTCTTAACCTTCTGTGTTCCACGGACCCCTTTGCCAGTCGGTGAAATGACTGCTACTGTGGTTTATTTATTGCATGCATTCATAAGTGAAGGAAATGCTAGATGTCGGTTAGAGGCCAGAGAAAATCAAGTAAGAACCCCTGCTGTATAGGGAATGGACCGTTCTGCAGGCACTGGGCGCCTTTTATGCATTGGCTCCTCATTCACGAAAACATTCACAGACAGCATGGTAGGTGAGGAGCGCGGGCTGTTCTCAGACCTCCATCCTCGCTCCACAGGCACTCCCTTAGCCCGTGTGTGCCTCGGGGCACTAATCCGTAAAATGGAGCTAAGAGCAAGTACCTTTCCCCAGCGGCGCTGCAAGGATTTAGCGAGATAAAACGCGTGTAGCACTTGGCACAACGCCTGGGGCTAGTAACGGCGCCCTTGGCCTGCCGTAGCTACAGTGTAGCGGGGCCAAGCAGGACCGCCTGAGCCCTACCCCTTACACTATGCCACCCGCAGACCCGCTACTTTCCTCTCGCCCGCTTCCCAGGTGGGACTGAGGGGGCTGAGCCAGGTGGAGGAGCCTGGCTCCAGAGCCTTCGCGCTCCTGATGGCCGCGCCATGGCTCCCCACTACCTGAGGGCTAACACACACACCCGGAGGGAGGGAGCGACGGAGGGGGAGAAGCTGGAGGAGCAGTTCTGAGAAGGGAGACAGAACTATTAGACAACCTAAGAAAAGCTGACGGAAACCTACAACCAAAGAGGCTTTGGCTCTGCGAACACAGAACCTAAAACTGGCTGGGACACAGAGCGAGCAAGCAGTGCCTCGCGAAAGGCCCATGGGGGGCAGAACGGTTTTTATGTTCTGTATGTTTCGTCACTATTAAAAATAAATATTTTTTCAGGGAGGGGGCCGTGGATCCCGCAGCTGGGCGGCCTGAAGCCGCCTGGGTCTCTGGCCCTGGAGGGGCGGCGGCGAAGCCTCCCGGCCCGGCTGGCTCCACCCAGCTCCCCACGCCTGCGTGCTGCTCCCGTTTCTCCGGGCTCTGCGGGCGTGGGCCGCACCCCGCAGCCTGCGCACCTCCCGCCCCGGACAGGTTCTCGTGTGGCCAGTTCCCACCTTCCGCCTAACCCTCGAGGGTCCTCGGCAGCGGCTGGCAGCCACCCACCGGCCTGACACACTGCAGGGGGGCCCAGCAGAGGTGCAGTGGCGCTTGGAATGTACACACACCCTTAAACCCGGGGAGGCCACCCTGGGGAGCACCCCCAAGGACACACTGCGCCCCCCTGGCCAGCTCCCCACCCACAGGGCCCCGGGCGTCGGGCAGCCTCCTCGGGGCCCGGCGTAGAGCCTGGCACGATGCAGGCTCAGAAAACCTATCCAAGTGGAAGAAGCGCGGGTGGGGAGTGGTTCCGGGCAGGAAAGGAATTTAGGAGGAAAGGCGGCGGCGCCGCTACAAAAGACAGCTCGAGAGGGGCCCTGGGCCGGGGAGCCGGGGGAGCCGGGGAGCCAGGGGGGCCGGGGGAGCCGGGGGCCGGGGGCCGGGGGAGCCGGGGGCCGGGAGCCGGGGGCCGGGGAGCCAGGGGCAGGGGACCGGGGGAGCCGGGGGCCGGGCGTGTGGCCGCTGCCTGCCGCTGCGCTCGGAGCCACGCGGGAGCAGGGGCTCCCGACCCCCGGCCCTGCAGCCTACGGCCCAGCCGCCCTGCTCCGAGAGAAAACGGGGCCCCCCGTGCGGGGCACAGGGCGGCAGAGAGAAGCGGCCGCCTCCGAGACCCTCAGCGCCCTGGACGTCCCGGGCTCTCCCCCGGGGCCGGCTCCGGGGAGCGCGGGAAGGGCCCTTTCTTCGCTGGGCGAGTACAGCGAGCGAGGCGCCCTGGTCGGCTCTGCGGGCCAAGGACTCCCGACCCGAGGACCCGCGGCCTGAGGGAGGCGCAGGGGGTGCCTCGGGAGGACCTGCCCCGCTCCGGGCCTCCCCCGGCCGTCCGGGGCGTCGCGGGGACGGCTGCTCTCTGGCCTCCCCGGCGGGGGACAGCAGGCGCCGCCATGGCCGCGGCGGCCGCCAAAGGGGGGCGCAGAGTCCTTCCCCGCCGCGCAGGGGCCGGGGGGAGTGGGCCGGGGGGAAGGGGGGAGGGGGCCGGGCGCCCGCCCCGCCCCGCCCCGCCCCGCCCCGGGCCGCCCGCCCCCCGG
>JAKSZT010053825.1:25356986-25449253 GCA_026826555.1 Tolypeutes matacus
CCCCCGGGCCCCGGCGCCCTGTGCCCCGGCAGCCCGCGCCCCGCGTCAGCCCCGGCGCCGGCCGGCGGGGCGGAGCTCGGCGAGCACCTGTGGGCTCGCTACCAGGACATGCGGAGGCTGGTGCACGGTGGGTGCGCGGGGGGTGCGCGGGGGGCGCCCCGCGGGGGCTCGGCGGGCGGCCGGGCGGGAGGCGCGCGGGCGGGTCGTGCCGGAAGCCCCGGGGGCGTCCTGACTCTCCGCGGGAGGACGAGAGGCTTGTTCCTTGGCTCCCTCTGCGGGAACCCGGCGTTCCTGGAGCGGCCGCTGGAGCGCGGGGCCTCCGCCATCTGTCTCGGGGGCTCCCCGCGGCCCGAGGCTGCGGCGGAAACGCCCCCAACCCCTTGTTCTCCGCCGGCCCTTAGTTGCGGGAGCGCAGTGGGCAAAGCCAGCGCACCCGCGCCGGCCCGAGCGGGCTCCTGCGGACAGCCCGCCCCGCCGGACTTCCCCGGCACTTCCAGATTCCACCCGGGAGGCCCGGGCCGGAGGGGGAAGAAGCGAGGCCAAGGCGCCCCAGCTCCCGGGAATCCAGAAGGCTTGCTGCAGCGTGGCCGCAGCACGTTCCCTCCGCAAACGGGCTGAGGAGCACCGAGGCAGGCTCTCAGAAGAGCGGACGGGCAGGGGTGCCCTGGTGGTGGAGGGCGGCTTCTGGGCGCAGACCCCTCAGCTCCTCTGGGTGCCCACGGGGCAAGAGAGTTTCCACCAAGATGTCACCGTGAGGGCCAACAGCAGCCAGCCGTACAGGCCGGGCCCCAGCCCTCCCTAAAAGCCCTCTGCCTGGGGTTCCTGGGGAGAGTCCGGGCATTGAGGTGGGCCTGGGGTTAGGGCCTGTGAGCAGAACCTTGCTGCTGGGCCACTGTCTCAGCCTGGGAACAGCAGCCCCCCTTCCTCTGTGGTCCCCTGAGCACGTGGCGATGAGTCAAGTGCGGGGGGCTGAGGAGGAGAAAGGGGGGGGGCGGACAGTGAGCCCCGTAAACCTAGCAGGCCGTGCCGGCTGGGGCCCACATCCTCACCCAGCCCTCTTGCCAGGCCTGACTGCCCTGTGGAAGGGAGTGGAACCCTGTGGGCCCCAAGGCTATGGTTTTCTCACACCAGAAATTGGGCCAGGAGGCCAGGCTCTGTGGGCTGCTGCTCCATCCCGCCTCATCTTTGGGAACATCGTCAGGGTCCTGGGTGAAGGCCTGGACTTGGCTAGGACTCTGGCAGCCAGGGCCTGTGCTGCCAAGCAGACCCCTCCCGTCCTTGGTGACGCTGGGCTGAGAGTCACACTCAGAGCCCCCAGGCACTGGGGAGGGCGAGGCCCAGCGCCCTAGGAGTGTTGTCTGCACCCACGGTCTGAGAAGCAGCTGCTCCGTGCCAGGCCTGCTCTGCCCTGGGGGCCGCCAGAGGAACCAGCCACACCTGTTTCCCCACCCACACCCTGCACTTGGGAAAGAGCACTGGGGGCGGAGCCCTGGTTCCAGAGGGGCCTCCGAGGTGGCTGCTCCTGAGCACGGAGCCCGTCGGCCAGGTGTCGACCTCGGAGCACTGGCAGCTGCCGGGCACGCCGCAGGGCCAGGGCATTTGTTGGTGGCCGGTTGTGTATGAGACAGGAATTCCCTGCGCTTTGGGCTGTTGTTTCGGACCTCAGCCATAGGCTCGAGGTCTCAGGAACGGAGCTGCCTGGGGACCCACAGGCACACCTAGTCCTGTCTGCCCCCTCTCACTCCGTCACTCCTTGAGGGATGCAGGTAAATTAGGGCAGGGAGGACCCGGGCTTGGGAGGCATTACCTGTGATCCTGCATTTGCCGCAGGCGCAGGGCGGGAATGCTGCACAGCACCTTCCTATGACACACTCGGTAGTTCTGTAGGTTGGCACCACTTTTATTTCCCCTTTAGAGACAAGCTGTGACCCAAGGGAAGAGGTGACTCCTGAGGTCACAGCTGTGGAAGTGACCTGGTCTGTGCAGCCTCAGTGCCCAGGCACTTTCTACCACATCTCCTCCATTATACAGACAGGGAAACTAAGGCACACAAGCCTGGGTCCCTCAGCCTCGTCCGCCTCGCTGGGACTCCAGAGCCCACTCTGCACAGGGCCCCTCTTGGCCTCCCTGCTTGGGCCTCGGAGCCAACTCAGGGACAGCCAGGGGTTTCGGGTGGCCACAACCACATTCCCAGAGCCCGACATCACACGTCCCGCCTGTCGTGATTAGCAGTGTTCCCTGGCTAGCGCCAGCAAATGTCATTACGCAGGCTGGCGGGCAGCTGAAATCCGATTAGAGGGGCCTCGCGCCCCGGGCTGTGGCAGCTGCTCAAGGCTGGCAGCCTGAGCAGCAAAGGGGTACCCAGGGGCCCCCACCCAGCTCCAGGTGAGGCGGAGAGGCAGCACTGGTGGTCTCAGTCCCCTCAGGGTTGGGGTCCCTGATCCCCACATGCTGCCCCACATACATACACCCAAGAATTGGGAGATGAGTCCAGCAGGGCAGGCTAGGCAGCCTGGGAGCAGCACAGGGGCCTCTCCCACAGGGGCTGAAGAACGGTGCCCGATCGAGAATGGGTTTGGGGCAAGGGCAGGACTCCCATTGTAGGCAGGCCTGAGGACAGCATCCCTGCCCTAGGGGTGTAGCCAGGGTCAGCGCAGAGCCATGGTGGGCTCCTGTGCCTGGCAGGCTCAGTGATGGCAGCCTGGGGGGGGCATGGCCTTGGTGTACTTGGTGGGCTGCAGGCCGTGGTGTAACCTAGGTGGGGTGTGGGGGAACCATGGGAGAAGCTCTGGCGCTAGGCTTGACCCACTGCCAGCTCTGCCTCACCCCAACAATGTGGCCCTGGGCAGGTGACATCTCGGGGCCTCTTCCGACCATCTGCTCCTTTGGGCTAAGTGTATCCACCTGCAGGGCTCCCCGTGAGGCTTTCAGGCTTGGGGCCCCCCAAAGTCCGTCTGCTGCTGCTGCGATCATCAGCCTCATCACCACTGACGCTTCGCCTCTCCTTCCTCTAGACCTCCTGCCCCCCGAGGTCTGCAGCCTCCTGAACCCAGCAGCCATCTACGCCAACAACGAGATCAGCCTGAGTGGCGTCGAGGTGTACGGCTTCGACTATGACTACACGCTGGCCCAGTATGCAGATGCCCTGCACCCTGAGATCTTCTCTGCCGCCCGGGACATCCTGATCGAGCACTACAAGGTGAGGTGCCTAGCCAGGGCCCAAGCCACCACCAGGCCCCATCCTGGACCCCTGGCCTGGTGGCTGCCCAGCCAACAGCTCTGGCAGTGCCACTGGCTCAGGTCCGGCCTCTCTTCCTCCAACAGTACCCAGAGGGGATTCGGAAGTACGACTACAACCCTAACTTTGCCATCCGTGGCCTCCACTACGACATCCAGAAGGTAGGTGGGTGGACCACTGACTGCCCCTGGTCCTCCCGAAGGGACATATATAGGGCCAACTCCTCAGCACCACCACCCCCTAGAGGGGGTCTCCTCATCTCCCCATTCCCTTGGCCTCAGAGCTCAAAGCTGTAGCTTTCTCCTGGGGTGCACGTGATCCTTTTGGTACTATCCAGTTGGCGCTTCAGCTAGGACAAGAGTCGGGTTCAGGACCAATAGCAAAATAACTCCTCGCCACCTGTCCTCCCCCTCGGTGCCCCAGAGCCTTCTGATGAAGATTGATGCCTTCCATTATGTGCAGCTGGGGACAGCCTACAGGTCAGTGCTGACCCCTTCCTGGCCCCCACCCCTGCTCAGCTATTCCAGGTCCACACTGTCCCGCCTCACCCTACTGTCCCCCACCCTGTGCTGTGGCCTGGGCCCAGAACCACTTTGGACCGATGGAGTCTGTGCATCTTCCCAGGGGCCTCCAGCCCGTACCGGACGAGGAGGTGATCGACCTGTATGGGGGCACCCAGCACATCCCACTGTACCAAATGAGTGGCTTCTACGGCAAGGTACTTGCACCTGCTGCCGCCCATGGCAGCCCATATCTGTGACCACACTGCAGACACTGGCTTCCAAGGAGGCAGTGCCCACACCTCATGGGCCAGTCCTCACCTGCAGGCGGCCCCCTCTGCCATGTCCCAGGGGTTCTGGTCTGCAGGGCTGGGGATGGTGGGCCTGAGGGAGTGCTGAGATAGTGGCCGCTCCCCAGGGCCCCTCCATCAAGCAGTTCATGGACATCTTCTCGCTGCCGGAGATGGCACTGCTGTCCTGCGTGGTGGACCACTTCCTGGACCATGGCTTGGAGTTCGACCAGGCACACCTCTACAAGGATGTGACGGTGAGGATGCTGGGCTTTGTCCCCGGGATGGCAGGGAAGGTGAAATCCAGCCAAGGCAGGGTGGGCCCTCCCGGGCCCCTGTCACACCCCTCCTACATGCTCACTGGTCCCTCTCTGCCTACAGGATGCCATTCGAGACGTGCACGTGAAGGGCCTCATGTACCAGTGGATCGAGCGGGACATGGGTACGGCTGGGGGGTAGCCCCGCCCCACAGCCTGCCCGAACAGGGCAGGACCACTGGCCCTCACAGACCCGTGTTCCCCCGTTAGAGAAGTACATCCTGAGAGGAGATGAAACGTTCGCCGTCCTGAATCGCCTGGTGACCCACGGGAAACAGCTCTTCCTCATCACCAACAGCCCCTTCAGCTTCGTGTGAGTCCAGCTCCACTGTGGACAGGGGTCTGGAGTGGGACTGGGGCGTGGGGTAGACGGGCGTGGAGCCGCCTCGGGCCACCTGCCTCCTGCCCTGCCTTTGCACAGGGACAAGGGGATGCGGCACATGGTGGGCCCTGATTGGCGCCAACTCTTCGACGTGGTCATCGTCCAGGCAGACAAGCCCAGTTTTTTCACTGACCGGCGCAAGTATGGCTCTGGGTCTGGCAGGGTGTGGGGGCCGTGGACGGGGACTAGAGGCCCCACCCCAGTGGAGGGGCTGAGGCACCTTGGCTTGGCCTTCATCCACCGCCCTGTGTTCTTGGGGTGAGGGTGCCCCTTGCTGGCTCGTGTCCCGCCGCAGGCTGGAAACCAAGCCCTGTCCCCCCACCCCAGGCCTTTCAGGAAACTCGATGAAAAGGGTGCTCTCCAATGGGATCGTATCACCCGCCTGGAAAAAGGCAAGATCTATCGGCAGGTGAGGGCCAAGGTGGGTGGGAATAGGGCCCAACAAAAGCCCCAGGCCGTGGCAGGGGCAGCCTCCCGAGCCCAGACCAGCCGCTGCACGTCTGCTTTCACACACTCCGAGTCCCACTGCTGCTTGTCTGTCTCCTCACACCTTGGGCCTGAATCCTTGGGAACGGCTGTCAGCCTCTGGGTCAGGCTGCCTGGATGTGGAATGCAACTCCACTACTACTAGCGTTTGATCCCTCTTTGCCTAGCTTTCCTCCTCTGTCCTTGAGTGGTGGTGTGAAGCCCTTGGCATTCACTGGGTGCCCACTAAACGGCATTAGTGTTGGGGCTGAGCACGCTGCAGCCAGAACACACCTGCTGGAGGGGCCCCGAGCTGGGCGGGGGGCAGCCTGCAGGAGTGGGCTGGAGGGGCTCCCTTTCCTGGCTGGCTGGGAGGATGAGAGGGGGCCTGGGCACTGCACCGTGAGCAGGAAGGGTGAAGGTGTTTGGCCCGGGGAGGAATGCGGAAATCCTGGTTGAACTGGGCTTCCTGGGGGTGGGGGCTCCAGAGGCCTCAGGGGCGGAGGTGAGAGGAGACCACAGGTGGGCCAAGGCAGCAGCCAGTCCCAAGGCCTGGGCTGAAGTGGCGCTGCCACCCCTTCCCCTGTCCCCCAGCTCTCCCCAGGTGCAGGCTTTCCCCTTCAGCTCCAAGGGCGACACTGCGCTTAGTCTTGGCATCCTTGGCGGTGGCTGAAGAGAGTCACTCACCTTTGTGGAAAATGGGTCTCCTTCTCCCTTGGCAGCCTTGAGGCTTTTATGCTGAGTGTTCTGAAATCTACAGTGTGTGTGTGTGTGTGTGTGTGCGCGCATGTGTGTGTGAGAACCTGCTTGGCTCTCGGTGCCTTGCACCCTAAGTCCCACTTCTCTGCCGTCTCGGTCTCCAGTTGCTGGAACCTTAGGCTCCACTCTGCCTGACTCAGTGACTGCCCTTCAGGACTCTTCCTCTTGGCTCAGGTTGCCTAGCATTTCACCCACATGGCTCCTTCCCTCTTCGGCAGGGTCTGCCTGCTTCTCCGCCTCCCCACTGGCTTTCAGCTCCCTGAGACTCTCGGGTGCAGACTGTGGCATTAACTGCGGTCTGTCAGGTGTAAATTCTCACTCTTGGAATGTGGGCTCCTGCCCTTGTGGCTGGTCCAGTTCCTGCTCTGGCCCTTCTTTGGTTTCTGATCCCTGCGAGCTTCCCCAGTTGAATTTGAGCCTGTTCACCTTCCCTACAGCTTTGGCACAGTAAGGTCTGCCATTGGCCTGCTGGGTCCCTGTGGGCCGAGGGCAGGAAGGACTTTGGGTCTAAAGGGCTCCCCTCAGGGCTCTGGGGCTTCGGCTGACGTCATCTCCCACAGAGGGTGGACTTGATCTCTAGCCTAGGCTGGAAGTGACACCGCAGGGAGGGGACGCCCTTGAGGCACTGGCACCATGCCAGGCCTACAGGAAAGCTTCCTGGGTAGGAGGACACCCCCTTCCCAAGTGTGAGGGGATGTGGCCAGGGCCAGAGAGGGGACACGAGGCCGTGGGAAAGGGCATCCAGCTGGAGGAGCCTCGCTGCCTCTGGGGGCGGGGGCACTATTAGAGGACGAGGCCTGGCTCAGTCAGCCCCGTCGGAGCCCCCTGCTATGCTGCTCAGTGGGCCCCCACCTCTCCCCAGGGAAACCTGTTTGACTTCCTGCGCCTGACAGAATGGCGTGGCCCCCGCGTGCTCTACTTTGGAGACCACCTCTACAGTGACTTGGCGGTGAGGGCGCTGGGCCGCAGGGGGAGGAGAGGGAGCCCCTGCAGCTGGCACTGAGCCCGCCCCCGCCACCAGGACCTCATGCTGCGGCACGGCTGGCGCACGGGCGCCATCATCCCCGAGCTGGAGCGGGAGATCCGCGTCATCAACACGGAGCAGTACATGCACTCGCTGACGTGGCAGCAGGCGCTCACGGGGCTGCTGGAGCGCATGCAGGTGGGGGGGGCGGCCCAGGGAGGGGCTGGGGTTGCTGCCTCCACACGCGCTGAGACACCCCCCATCTCCCCAGACCTACCAGGACGCAGAGTCGCGGCAGGTGCTGGCTGCCTGGATGAAGGAGCGGCAGGAGCTGAGGTGAGGGGGGCCGGAAGTCTCGGCCCACACCCCTCCTGTGCCCACCCTCTGAGCACCGCATGTCTCCCTCCAGGTGCATCACCAAGGCCCTGTTCAACCCTCAGTTTGGGAGCATCTTCCGCACCTTCCACAACCCCACCTACTTCTCCCGGCGCCTCGTGCGCTTCTCCGACCTCTACATGGCCTCACTCAGCTGCCTGCTCAACTACCGCGTGGACTTCACCTTCTACCCGCGCCGCACGCCCCTGCAGCACGAGGCGCCCCTCTGGATGGACCAGCTGTGCACCGGCTGCATGAAGACTCCCTTCCTCGGCGACATGGCCCACATCCGCTGAGGGCACCTTTATTGTCCAGGGCAGGCCCCAGGCCCTCCTGCCCCGCCCACTCTGGGCATCTGCCCAGACGAGCAATAAAGGGTCTCCTTCCTGAACGCGCCTCAGTCCCGGCTGCGTCACTTGACCGCGAGGATCCTCTGGGTGTCGGGGAAGTCCTCCTCCAGGAGCGAATCCTGGGACAGGATGGCCGTTGTGGCTGGGCCAAGACGGGGCCTCAGGCCCACCTCCCCATCTCCTGTGTCCCCCACACTCACATCAAAAGGCTCACAGAAAGTATCGTGGCTGCCAAAGACAGGGTTGGGGACAGAGACCAGGGTCGGGCTGGTCCCTTCCTGCCACGGGGAGAAGTCTTCATCGGCGTTATCTTCCGCCTGGAAAGCCAAGAATGAGTGGCGAGGGGCCTCGAGTGAGAGCAAAGGAGCACACCCCGCCGGCCTCAGCCTTACCTGGAAGGCAGAGAAGCCAAAGCCTGTGGCCTTGCCTCGGGCACGGAGGTAGATGGCTCCAGCCACCAGGCCAAGCAGTGCTCCAGCAGCCACCACAGCCCCCACGCCTGCTGCCACAGGTGGGGCCTCAGGTGCCAGCACTGCCTGCTGCAAACGCCAGGTGTCAAGGACTTGGCCAGACCTGCCCCTCCTCCCTTACAGCTCTGCCTCCCCACCCCACGACTCACAGGCTGTGGAGGTGCCAGGAGAGGGCTAGCTAGAGCGTGGATGATGCCATTGAAGGCCATGATGTCCCACTCGATGACACTGCCAACCACAACCGCCCCCGGGGCCTGTGGGGGATACGGGACTCAGGTCTGGCAGGTGAGTGAGGGCTGGGGCCAGCAGGGTAGGTGCAGTGCTCAGACTCACCCCAGGGGCCCAGGAACTGTTGTCGGGGCCCACAGCACTGATGACGAGGCTGAGGCCCGAGTGAGCAAGGAGCAAGGTGCCCTGGCTGGCATTGGCGCTCAGGAAGGTGGTGTTGGAGGCGTGCAACTCCAGGTCAGGGCCGCTCAGCGTCTGCAGGCAAAGCAAGGCCTGTTGGCTTAGGCCAGCGGGAGGTGGGGTCCAAGCCTGCTCCACCCACAGCCACTGCTACCATATTGTCCTCAAAGCCTTCGTTGACAGGGACAAACAGTGTCTTGTAGGTGAGCTCGTCGTCCAGGAAGTCTAGGAAATCGAGACCCTGCTGGGTGGCATTGGCATAGCCCAGAAGCATCTAGAAGAGGAAGACAGGGATGTGGGCAGAGTCCCTCCCCAGGGATACCAGCCACCCTGCAATAGCCCCACCCCAGGCTGGGCCCTGCTCACCCCATAGAAGGTGGAGAAGTTGGCAGTGGCAGCCAGCACATCAAGCAACTTCCCGTTGCACACGCTGGTCCCGTCGCCCACAAAGCCATCACGGCATTGGCAGGCGACGTCTGCGGGAAAGATGGGTCAGTGGTCAGCAGGTTGGTGGGAGGGGTAGCGCTTGGGAGGGGCGGGCAGGGGGATGCACCTTGCGTGCGGTAGCAGTAGGCGTCCCAGTGCTCTGAGCGGTTCTTGCGGGCGCCCAGGCTCACCACGCCCACCCGACCGTTGCCACAGTCTGCTGCGGGGAAGACGACGGGGTGGGCAGCGGAGCCATTGGCCAGCCAGCCCACGAGGCACAGGTGGAAGCCCAGCTGCAGGGAAGGAGGGCATGCTGAGGCCCAGGCCCGCCGGGGGGCCCCATCAGCTCGGCTCCAGGCTCCAGGACCCCGTGTACCTGCTGGGCAGCCGAGAGCTGAGGGAGCGAGGCCAGCTCAGCCCCCTGGGCCCCACATGCCGCCTCGGCCTCCGAGAAGGTCAGGCCGTAAGGGCCGCTGGTGGCCTGGAGGTGGAAGACACCGGCCCGTTTCTCTGTAGAGGACACGGGGACGTGGTCAGCTGGCAGGGGCAGCAGGATAAAGCAGGGGCACCGGGCGCAGGCGGGGGGCACACCCTGGAAGTGCAGGTCGGTACACACGGCATCTGCATGGCAGGGCGGCGGCCGGCCCAGGCAGCGGTCCACGGGCGGCTTGGGCTCCTCCAGGCACTGCAGCCCGTCGCCTACGTAGCCGGCGTGGCACTCGCACCGCCGAGCGTTCTGGTGGCGAGAGCAGGTGGTAGTGCCCTTCAATGACTGGGGGAGCCAGTCTACGGGGGTCTCCCCATCTGGCTGCCCGACCTCCCCATCTGCTCACCGGGCCGGTGCTCAAGCAGTCGGCATGCTCGCTGCAGCCCCCACGGTGGCTGTCGGCGCAGGGGTTGCGGGCCCGGCAGCTCCAGCCGTCACCCTCGTAGTCAGGCAGGCAGGTGCAGGCGACCACTGTGCCTACCTGGCTGCAGTTGGCATGCTCGCTGCAGCCGCCACGCCCATCCCGGCACAGGTCTGCCACTGGGGGCAGGAGTGGTTGGACCGGGTGACGGGCGGGCACGAGGTCTCCTCCACCTCCTCGTCCCCACCCCCTGCTTACCTGTGCACACATAGCCGTCCCCTTCGTAGCCCAGGCTGCACTCGCAGCTGTTGCCCGCACGGCACACGGCCTGGGGCGCGCAGAGTGGGGCGCACACAGGCTGCAGCTCTGTCCCCGGCGCCCAGCCCCACATAGCCAGGTTAGTGGCCGCCCTCCTCACCTCCACCTGTCCCACCCCACCCAGGGCCTTCCCGAGTGTGCAATCAGGGCCTGCACTGGTGTGTGCCAGCACGTATGAGCATGCAGGATGGGCGCAGGCCAAGGGCCACTCACCCAGCTGCACCTCACAGCGTGGCCCAGTCCAGCCCTCGTCACAGAAGCAGGAGCCCGAGCCCCCAAGGCCCTCGTCACAGCGGCCATGGGGGGTGCAGCGGCAGGCTGGGAAGAGGGGGAGGCGGGAAGATGGAGGCTGGCAGACAGGGGCCAGGGGAGTCAGGGAGCAGGGTGGGACGGGCGGGGCAGGGGTGGCCCACCTTGGCAACGGGGCCCAAAGGCACCCGGAGCGCAGAGTTCACACGCTGTCCCGGCGAAACCTGAGCGGCACTTACACTGCCCACTGCCGCTCATACCATCCAGGCACACGCCACTGTCACTACAGGGGCTGCTGGGGCCCCCGGGGCATGCTAGGGGATGGGGTGGGGGTGTCAGAGTGCGGCTCTCGTCTGAACCCAGGAATACCAGTCCACCCATGTCCCTTCCCCGCGGAGAACCCTCCAGGCCCCTACACCCTGGAGAACGCCCAAACCCGCCTCTTACCCACCCCAGGTCCTGCCACATCTACACACCTTAGAGCGTCCCCTCCAGCTAAGCTCCACTCCACCCCCACACCTGCCCCAGCCCCTCACCCCCCGAGACTTTCTCGCGGGCAGCAATCTCAGGGGCCAGAGGAGCCGGTCAGCCATGTCTACGGCCTCAGGACACTCACCCTGGCAGTCAATGCCGTAGTGCCCGGGGCAGCAGCTGGCCTTCCAGGTGGTGGTGACACAGTTTCGGCGGCAGCCCCTGCCCAGAGTATGGGGCTGGACCCAGAGGCTGGGCCGGGCCCAGCTGCGCAGTCCTGTGTAGCGCAGTGAAGGGGACGACCAGAACCTCGAGGAGTAGTGCCAGCAGGCCTCGGGGCTGCCCTGGACGGAGAGGGGTCAGGCGCAGCCAGCCAGGGCCCCCTGCCCGGCTCCCTACCCAGCCTCCTAGCCCTCACCTGCTCCTGGGAGCCCTCGGGACAGGGTGGCTCCAGGCCACAGATGCTGCAGGTCCTCTGGAAGGGATGGAGGCCGACACAAGGTCAGGGGGATGGACAGACAGGTGGGCTTGGTGCCCTGCCCGCGCACCTGCAGCCCAGGGCCTCCCTCACCTGCCGCAGTGGCCAGGTCTCAAAGCGGTCGCAGCGGGCACCCAGGCCTGGCGGCTCCAGCAGCTGGTCAATGCCGTAGGCCAGGCCACCTTCGAAGGGCAGGTGCCGCTGCACGATGTGTGTGCCATCCTCACCCACCACGAGCTCACCCTGCAGGGGCAGGGTATGGGGTGCACATGGCTCCCAACACCGCAGCCCCCACTGCCAGGGCTCCTGCCCCCCACCGCCCCCACGCCCCCACGCAAGCCCTCTCCCCAGACTCACTGGCCGGGCGCGGCTGCAGGAGAAGGAGATGGTGGTCCCGTGCATGGTGCGCAGCAGGCCCAGGTGCGGCAGGTCGGACGCCAAGGCCTGAGCAGACGGAGCCAGGGTGGGAGTGGGCAGGCAGGCCGGGCTTCGGGCAGCGGGAACCAAGGTCTGGGGTGCACCCACCTCGATGTTGCGGATCACGTGCCCGCGCAGGATGGCCGCCAGCTTGTCCCGGTGGGCTGCGTGGTACAGCCAGGTCTGGCGCTCAGGGGGCAGGGCTCGCAGCGCGGAGTCCGTGGGCCATAGCATGGTGAGGGGCCTGTGGGACGCATCTCGAAGCAGGGGCAGGAGGCCGGCTGTCTGGCGGGGCAGGGCAGAGACGTGGCTGTCACAGCCCAGGAAGGGCTCCCGGAAAGGGCTCCCAGGGCCTCCGGAGGCCCAGGCTCTCCCACTGGCCCCCCTCAGCTGTGACCATGCCAGGCTGACATCCGTGGACACACATGCCAGGATGGGCGTGCACACAGATGGTGCACGCTGGCGGCAGGCATGTGGGTACACATAAGGCACCTGCGTGCTCACACGGGGCCCTTGCTCACGGGTGTGGCCTCCCACGGGCGCGGGCGCGCACACAGGCAGGTGCCCGTGGACACGTGAGTACACGCACGGCCGCACACACTGACACACACGGAGGAAGTACCATCACCAGGCCGCTGAAGATCTTGTAACCGAAGCTCTCGGCGGCCGCGGTGACATTTCTCTGGGGAAAGGCGCGCGTGAGCCGCGAGGTTCGACAGGGAGGAGGGCCCGGACCCCGCACCCCGCACCCCGGACCCCCGCCCGCGCCCCCTCCCGGCCCCCCGCCTTCCGGCCCCGCACCCCCGCCCAGCCATACCCGCCCTCGCCCCCCCGGCCCCGCCCCCTTCGCCCAGCCATACCCGCCCTCGCCCCCCGGCCCCGCCCCATCTGCCCAGCCGTACCCGCCCTCGCCCCGTCGGCCCCGCCCCCCTCCGCCCAGCCATACCCGCCCTCGCCCCCCGGCCCCGCCCCCTCCGCCCAGCCGTACCCGCGGGGTGGGGGCCGCGCCCGGCGCCCAGTGCAGCGCGTCGGGCGGCAGCAGGACGCGGTCGATGAAGTGCAGGACGCCGTTCACGGCCTCGTGGTCGCTGCTCACGACGCGCGCGAAGTCATTGAGGAAGATGCTGCCCTGGGGGCGGGGCACGGGGCTGAAGGAAGCACTGGGGGTGCCTGGGGGGAGCCCTGGAGCCGGGGAGGAGCCTGGGTCGGGGCAGGTCACGGGTGGTGGTGGTGGTGGTGGTGGTGGTGGGCCCCACTAGGGGTGGTAGGCAGGGCAGGGGAGGGCAGCGTGGCCGGGAAGCAGGAGGAGGTTAGGGGGAGCCCTGGGCCCGGGACAGGCCCGTGGCACTAGGCGGGGCCCAGGGCAGTGCTCAGCGACGCGCCCACCAACCCGAGGGAGGTGACAGCCTTTCAACTGCGCGGGGCTCCAGAGGGCCTGAGGGCGGGGCCGAGGAGGGGCGGGGCCTGGCCGAGGAGGGGCGGGGCGGGGCCGGGCCGAGGAGGGGAGGGGCGGGGCCGGGCCGAGGGGGGCGGGGCCTGGCCGGGGCGGGGCGGGGCCGGGCTCACCTCCCTCTCGCTGAAGCGCAGCGTGTGTCCCGAGAGCGCCGTGGCGTACCCCACGTCCAGCAGCTCCTGGCTCTGCAGCTGGCGGCAGCCGATCACATGGTAGCGGAATACGAGCTGGCGGTGGGCGCGGATCTGGGCCAGCTCATCCTGGAGGGGGAGTCGTGAGGGTAGTGGGGGCTCCCCTGCGCCCACCCCCCCCCAGCCCTGTAACAGGCACTGCCTTACCCGGGACAGGTTGGTCATCAGATCAGCTTGTGGCACGAAGATCGTGAAAGGCCCGTCGCCCTTGAGCTCCTTGTACTCCTGGGGGTGGGGGGGACAGCTTGAGTGGAAGTGGGACAACCTGGAACCAACTCGAGGCCTCCCCAGATTTTCCAGGGAGACTTGGACTCTCAGAGACCAGCCCAGCCAACACCCTAATCAGACGGGAACATCAAGACCCAGACAGGGGTGAGACCTGCAGGTCCCAGAGGCAGGCTGGTTACTCACCAGGAGGTGGAGGCTGAAGAACGAGGCCTGCCTGTCCCGGAGGAGCTCCTGTGGGGGGCGGGGGGGAGGCGAGGATCAGCTCAGATTTTGGCTGGCCCCATTTAGGGCCTGGTCCCTATCCCAGCACCAAGGTCTGGCCAAGGCAGAGATGAGGAAGGGAAAGCCAGGGGAGTCTGGGCTGGGGTCAGGTCCAGTTGAGTCAGGGATCAGGGTCATGGCCAGGATCAGGATGGAGGCTGGGATCTTGTCCAAGACCATGCCTGGGTAAGGCTCCTAGGGCATAGCCAAAATCGGGTCACAGTTTGAACTTGGGCAACATTACCAAGCCAACTCGGGCACGGCAGGTGAAGCCATCACCCACAGTGTGGCCTGCATCGCAGGTGCACGTCCTCTGGGCATCCCCCGTGCTTTTGCACACAGCGTAGGGGCTGCAGCCTCCATTGTTCTGAGGCAGGGATAGAAGAGGGAGGCATCAGTGGCTCCCAGGACTCTAAGCCCCCCAGCCCTGGGGAGGGGGCCATGCAGCTTCCCAACCCCCACGGTCCCATTTCCTACAGATCAGCCAGACCTGAGCTTGGGGGGGGGGAGCGGTTGCCCACCCTTCAGAGGCCTGTGGGACCCTGCTGGGGGTAAGGGTGACTGCTTCCTGCCTCAGTCCCTTCCCTCTGTGAAATGGGGTAGGGCTGGGGGCCTGACCTGGGAGCAGGGGTCCAGGAGCTCACAGGTGCGGATGCCATCCCCACTGTAACCCTCACGGCAGCTGCAGGAGACCTGTCCCCCAAAACCCTCATCAGGGGGACTCCTGGGAGCCAAGGGTTAGCCAGCGCCCAGGACGGAAGGGGCACCCCTCCCCTGGGCTTGGCCTGCGGGGACGGCACAGCCCGTGTCCAGCCCTGCTGCCTGACCTGCTGGGGTCCGGTCGGGATGCACTCAGCGTGAACGTGGCAGCCCCCGTGGTGGACGAGACAGCTGTTGACTTCTGGTGGAGAAGATGTGCTGTGATGAAGAAGGGGGCCAGCAGGCCCCTCCATTCATCCGTCCACCTGTCCACCCAGGTCTTCATCCCCTACTCTCTTGGCCCCCTCAGTCCCCACAACTGTGTTCGCCCTTCAGCCCTTCCTAGTCTGACTCAGATCACTGACGCTGGACCCCCAGCCCTACCTACTTCCAGGTTGGGGGTCCCAGCCTCACCCTGGCACAGCTCCCCGTCGCCCGTGTAGCCTTCCTGGCAGGTGCATATCCGCTGTCCAGGTGCCACCTTGGTGCAGTTGGCGTGGGGGGAGCAGCCCCCGTGCTCCTGAGTGCAGGGGTCCACCTCTGGGAGCAGATGGACCGGGACAGCCGTGAGGAACAGGCTCATCGGCAGGGCAGGGGCGGAGGAGGAGGGCATGGGAGAAAGGCAGAGGTCGGGGCGGGGAGGGCCAGAGGTGGGCCAGCAATAAAGACTGGGACCAGAGGGAGAACAGAGGGCTTTGTGGGGACGGGAAAGGCCAGGGCATCCGCGTGGCTGGACCTGAACAGTGGGTGCCGTTGCCTGAATATCCCGCGGCACAGGCGCAGGCGGGGGCTCCGGCCGGGTCCTGCACGCAGCTGGGAGGGACGGCAGCTGCTCAGCCTGTGCCTGCTTGGCCCCTGCCCTGGCCCCCAGGCACCCCCACCCCAGGCTGGGCTCACTCACTTGGCATTGGGGTCGCACTCCCTTGGGCACTGAGGGCCACTGATTTCTGAGGGTAGAGAAGTGGTTCTGGTCATTGGGGCCCAGGAACTGCCTCCCCAGGAGTCACCGGACCCCTTTCCCTTGGGGCCCACTCACTCTGGTCACAGCGGAGGCCCTGCCAGCCCACGTTACAGACACAGCTTCCGTCCCCTCGCAGCCCCTCCTGGCACAGACCATGGGCACAGTCACACACTGGGAGTGGGACAAGAAGGGCAAGAGTCAGCCCACTGCCCCCATCCGGCTGCCCCCCGGCTGCACCCTCTCCCCCATACTCACCTCCGGCACAGCCGGGCCCGTAGCGGCCCAGCTCACACACCTCACAGGCCGTGCCGTGGAAGCCCTCGTGGCAGCGGCACTCTCCGCTGCCCAGGAGCCGGTCCTGGCACTGCCCATGACCCGAGCAAACAACACCCAGAGCCCCCGGGCATGGCTCACACAAGATGCCAAAGAAGCCAGGGCAGCAGTCGGGCACCTGCGCGGGGAGGGAAAGGGGGCGAGGCCCCAGCACAGACAAGGATGGGATGTCAGGGGAGGAGGGTCCCAGGCAGGGAGCATCTTGGGCCTCCCCGTGGCAGTGGTGAGGAAACAGGCTCAGGTAGGGAAAGGCCAGGTGGAGATCCCACAGCGAGGGGCAGAGCTGCACCCGGGACCCACCAGCCGCTGCCTCTCAGGCTTGGTTGACGGCGCCAGCTCTGGCCTAAGTCCCTCCCTCCCATTCCTGGGGAAGTGGACACAGGGTCAAACACTAGCACCTCTGGCCCCAAGCCCACGCCTTTCTCCCCTGCCTCCTGTGCTTGCCTCACTCTCCTCACCCTGTCCCAGCCCTGCCTCTGCCCGTGAAGTCCAGTCTCCTCCCTGGACCCCACTCCCACCTCCTTGTGTCCGACCTGAGAGCTGGGGGCGGGGAGGGGGCTTCGGGGCAAACCTCGATCTTCTTGGCACACGTGAAAGAACAGCCCCGGGAGAAGGAGAAGCCGGATCGGTAGACACAGCTTTTCTTGGGGGTGTCCTGGAAATGGGGACAGGCAGGAAGGGTCAGCCAGTTATTGGGGCAGGGCAGGGCATGGGGACACAGGGATGGACTACAGGTGCCAGAGTGGATAGGACAGACCAGCAAGATGATGAGAAGGCCTGGGAGGACCGAGCCAGCTAGACCAGACGAGGGCGGAGGCCGCGGGGCCGTGGACCGGGCAGTGTGAGCGAGGCCTGCTGGAGCCTCCCCAGGCCTCCAGGCCTCTGTCAGGGAGGGCTGGCCGCCCTCGAGCACCCCAGGTCCCCCCTGCAAGGGCCAAGCAGACCTGAGGCTGGGGGCTCGGCGCCTTGCGAGCACTGGGAGCGGGCAAAGCAAGAGCAGCCTCACCTGCAGCTGGAAGCCCTGGGTGCAGCGGAGTTTCCGGGTGCAGTTGATGCATTTCTCCTGGGGCCGGGCAGGGTGCGGGTCAGGTGGTCTGGACGAGGGCCCCCAACCCACCATCCTTTTCCCAGCACTCGCACCCCTGACCGGGCGCCCCCCTCCCGGCCACCCCCAGCCACGCCAAGCAGCAGCTCCCAGATGAACTCCCGCCCGCCCTCCTCCGGCCCTGCCCCTCACCCGCAGGGCCTCCGCGTGGCTGCGCAGGCAGCGGCTTGAGCCCACCGTCAGGACCCCCGACAGGCCGAACAGTGAGCGACCCGGGGCCTCGAGCGCAGGGCCCTCCAGCGGCACGTGGTTCACCTCGGGCTGGGGGCGGGTAGGAGGCTGAGCCCTGCCCCACCCCACCCCAGCCCATCCTCACCCTGGGGTGGGGGTCCTCCCGGGTGGGCAGGTCCCGGGAGCAGATTGGAGGCTCCCAGGTGTCTCCTTGTCCACCCCCCTTCGCACCTGGCCACTGTGGTTGTAGAAGACGAGCCAGTGGGCGGGGCCCAGCAGGGAGTTGCGGTGGCCCCCGCCCCGCAGGGCTTCCGTGGACAGCGCCTCCCCCAGGACCACGTGGTGCCGCACTGTGTCCGCATCCTGCGGGGGGGACGGTAGCAGCTCAGGTGGCTGCAGGGCCACTGCGTGGGACCGAGGCCCGCGCCCGCCCCTGCAGCCCCCGCGGCCTCACCAGGCTGCTGCCGTTGCCCTGGGCCTCCAGCGAGCGGTTCGTGGGTACGAAGATGGTGTAGGCGGTGGCGGCCTCGATCTGGGACACCAGCCTGTGGCGCTGGGGCCGGGGGTGGAGCCGGGGGTCAGGGGGCAGCATGGCTGCCTCGGGCCTGCTCCCGGGAGCCAGCCAGCTCCCTCCAGACCGGGGAGGGGGCCCCTGCCCAGACACCCCCCTACCCCGGGCCCCTCACCTGCAGCAGCTCCCGGAAGAGGCTGAAGGCAGGCACGGAGCCCAGCTGCCGCAGCAAACCCTGCCCACCCGGCTCGTCCCCTCGCGGCGGCAGCAAGACCTGCGGCGGAGCACGGGCCGGTCAGTGTGCTGCTGTCTCTCAGCCCGCCCGGCAGGGTCCCTGCACACCCCCCGCCATACCCGGCTGAGGACATGCAGGAGGCCGTTGGTGGCCAGGAGGTCAGCCACATCCACGCTGGCGTTCTGCACCCAGACCCTCTGGAAGGCAGCAGGCAGGGCTCGGCCCCAGGGGCACGGAGAGGCCCCACGCAGCCTGGCCCGATGCCCTCAGACTCAGGACCCCCCAGAGGAGCACACAGCCCTCACCAGGGCCCACGTTTAAAGGAGGGGGTGCCATGCCCACCAGGACGGATGACAGCCCACCACAGGGTCGTCACTGCTGGCAAGAGCCGCAATGCCCCCCCAGCACCCATCCGGGCCAGGCCTGGCAGGGCGAGGGCACCCCGATCTCTTCCAGTGAGGGGCCCTGTCGAGCTCCCTCCTGTGCCCCACATACCCCACTAATGTTGCGGATCTGCCAGCGGGTGGTGGGGCTCAGGGTGGCCACATCCTGCCCGCCCAGCCGGGCCAGCTCCTCCCGGGAGAGGGCACCCTGGAGAAAATGGGCCCTGAGGGGGCACCGTGTGGAGGGGTCATGAAACCAGCTTAGCGTAACCTCCTGAGACCCCTGGGACTGGGGGCCACCCCAGGGGTTGGACACAAGCCCTGCTCAGGACCCGATTCTCCTCCACCCTCTGGGGAGGGGCTGGGCCCTGCCCTGCAGCCCCTCCCCCAGCCGGCCCCACTGCCCCACCTGACCAGGTGTGGCAGCATCCTCGGCTGCAGCCAGAAGGCCCGGTCCTCGGGGCTCAGGCTGCGGATGGCCAGCTCGGAGGGCACCAGGGCTGTGACGGGGCTGCTGGCGGGGAGGCTGAGGCCGGCACTCTGAGGACCACAGGGGACAGGGCTGACAAGCTCAGCCACCACCTCGACAACACCTGCTCCCAGCCCCCCAGGTCTACCCCCACCTCCTGCTCTTGAAATGCCACGGGGCACCCATGCGCCCGGGGAGGCCTCCCGGATTCGAGCCCCAACCCCTGCATCCTGCGCTGTCCTACCTTGATCCACTGGTAGAAGGCAGAGAAGTGGGCCTTTGCCTCCAGCTCCTAAGGTGAGGAGAAGAGCTGAGGTCATGGGTCTGGGGGCGTTTCCAAGCCCTCCTGCCCATCCCGGATGCTGAACGCAGCCTCCTTCCTCCCCAAGGTGCATGGGAGGACCCTTCCCCACACGGAAGGCACAGAAGATGAATCTGAGCCCCACCGACCTGGAAGATGTCTCCATAGCAGCTGAAGCCATCACCCCCATAGCCAGGGGGGCACGTGCAGACCCTCTGGCCTCCTCCCACTGCCCTGCAGGTGGCCTGGGTGGGGGTGGGGCAGAGAGACCCAGCCCTCCATTCAGCACCCATCCCACCGGCCTCCATCTCTCGTTCCCCCTTGTCACCCAGCCTCCGGCTCTCTGCCTGTCCAGCCACCATCCGTCCAGGCTGCACTTATGGTGCTCCTTTGGCATGCCTGCCCTGCTCTCCCAGATTTCAGAGCTCTGACATGAGAACGACCCCACCGAGTGAGGTCAGATGGGTCAGGGGATGCCCGGGGCTGGGGGAGCACGCGGGAGGCTCGGCCATCAGGAGAGGCCTGAGCTGAGAGTGGCCAGAGGTGTGGCGCAGGGAGGCCTGCCCGAGGACAGGACCGAGGACTGTGGCCGTGGCAGAGCAGAGCAGGTCAGGGCACAGCCAGGAGCAAGGCGTGGCTGGGTGTGGGCAGGGCGTGGGGGTGCAGTGGGGAGAGGAGGCTGAGTGGGGCTGCGTCTTGCTGGGCCTGCAGGGAAGGGAAAGCTCTCTCCTGTGGCGGAGGGAGGGACATGGCTGGACTTGGAGACAGGGGCACCCACTGCTGAGGCCCACCCTGGAGACCCTCCCCAGGGCTCGGAGCCCTCTCACCCCCTCACCAGGTCGTGGCAGCCACCGTTGCCCACCCGGCAGGGGTCAATAGGGCTGCACTCGTAGCCGTCCCCGGCGAAGCCCAGCTTGCAGGTGCACCGGCTCTGGACAAGGAGGGGAGCAGGGAGCCTCAGCTCACCTGGACGTCCACACCTCCGTCCTCTTTCGGGAGACCTGCCTGCGCCCCAAAGCCCCTTCTCCCAGTCCCACCCTTGGAGATCCAATTTCCAGATGGGGAAACCAAGGCCCTGAGAGGAGCCTGGCTCTCGGGATCAGTCTGAAGAAGCGATGTCCCCGGCAGGGAAGCGCCCATGGAGACTTGGTGCCCTTCTGCCCTCGGGGCCTGGGGGGGCACAGGTGGCTTCCCTGCCTGGGCCAGCGCAGTCAGCAGTGCCAGGCCTGCCCAGGCAGCCCCCACCTCCACCCCTGCCACCCTGTTTGGCTGCCCTGACCCCTCCCACTAACTGCTAATGCCTCGGGCCTGTCCATGCTGCCAGGGGAGTGATGGGCGAGCACCCACGCGCACTCTCCATTCCCCTGTTGGCAGGGTGGGGTGGTCTAGACCTGCTCATGTAAATCCTCAGGCTCTGGATTTTCAGGCTCCTGATGGGGCTCAGAGGCTCCGGCTCTCACAGGCCCCATGGGCTGGCGGCCCAGGGGCCGTCAGGGGGCTGTGAAGACAGGGAGGCCCTCGGGGCCCTGTATGGGCCTGGACCACACAGAGGCCTGGCCTCCTAAACCGGACCATGCGGGATCTGAAATGCCGCCAGGTTCACCTGGAAGGCTCCTGGAGCCGAATGAGCCCAAGCGATTGGATTCTGAGATGGCAAAGTTCCAGAGCTGGATTTCCATGAATCTCAAGTGCGGTTCGTCACTCCCTGCAGGCAGGGCCTCTTCCCTAAGTCTAGAGCAGGCTGGCCTAGCAGGTGATCACAGGCGCCAGATAACGCCTGGGAAACTGAGTGAGGGAAAGAACTCGTCCCCGATCACGCGACTCGGCATTTCAGAACTGGATTCTCATCTGTGTCTGCGGTGCGAGGACGTGAGCTTGCATGCTTGGAGTCAGATGGGACGGGAGGGAGCCCCCAGGACTGACACCCCACCCGCTCCACTGTCCCAAGGCCTCGCTGCCTCACCTGCCCAGGGCCCACGTAGCTGCAGAGGGCGTCGGCGTGGCAGCCACCACGGCCGTCCAGCTCACACTCATCGATGGCCACACAGACGCGGCCGTCCCCGCTCCAGCCTTTGTGACACGTGCAGTGGTGGGTGCCCCGGGCCCCGGGGACGCACTCAGCCTGTGAGAGCCATGGACTCAGGGCCACGGAGCCCGCCTCCCTCCCCCCAGCGCCTCCCTATCCCCAGGCCCAGCACTTCAGGGAGGGGCAGCCAGACTGACGTTCTCTGAGCAGCCGCCCTGATCAGGGCGGGAGCAGGGGTTGGTGGGTGTGCAGGAGAAGCCGTCGCCCTCAAAGCCATCGAGGCAGACACACCTGGGGGGAGAGGGGAAGGAGCGGCTTCCAGTGAGCGTCCCGGAGAGGCTAGGGGCTGAGCGAGGTCATGAAGCCCTCACCTGCTGACACCGCCCTGGCTGACGCAGCGGGCATGCAGGTGACAGCTCTGGGCCAGACCCGAGGGCCCACAGTCCCCCATGGACTCGTTGCAGAAGCGGCCACTGAAGCCAGGGGCACACGTGCCTTCTTGGCACACCCCTCCACTGCCTGGACGGTTGTCACACAGACCATGTAAGCAGCCGCAATCTGTGGGGAGGAGATGGGGGCAGAGAAACTGAGGCAGGAGCAGGGCTGACTGGGAGCTGGGGTGGATCTGGGGGAGGGCAAGGAATGGGGCAGCCTGTCTAGCCTTGACTTCAGAGCCACAAAATCAGAGAACATTCCAGACTCAATGGGTGGGCAGAGGAAATGCAAAGGAGCAATTCTGTACTTTGGATCACTCCATTCTAGCTGCATTCTAGGGCCCCAGCACCATCAGGAAGTTCGTCTGTATGTCTGACCTAAATTCTGCATGCTTTAGTTTAAGCCACAGTCCTCCTCCTAGCATGGGTAAAGGGGGCAACATTTGTTTCTGTTCCCAAGTCTTATTCCACTCCCTCTGGCCATCAGCCCTCCTCCTGGGGCCTGGTTCCCCTTCTTGGGAGCCCCCAGACCCCTTTCCCAGCAGGTGCTTTTTCTCCCCAAAAGATGTCCTGGGCCAGGACCACCCACCTTCCTGGCACTGGTCTCCGTGCTTGTTTGGGTTGGAGCAGATGTGGCAGGCGATGCCTTTGTAGTCTGGGAAGCAGAGGCAGGCCCCGTTGCCCTGGACCCCGTCATTGCACTGGGGGGTGGGCAGGAGACAGGGTCAGTCACAGGGAAGAGTCCCCACATCCCCGCCCCTCACAGGCCAGCTCTGAGCTGCTGCTCCCCTCCTGGAGGAGCCCCTCAAGGCCACTGATGCTGCCAAAGCACTGGCCCCCAACAGCACCCAGCCCTGGAAGCCTCTGAGTGACTTCCGCTCAGCCTCCATAGCCAGGTGCTACAGTGCCACTGATGTCACCAAGTGGCAGAAACGGAACACAAGAGAAAATTGCTGGCACATGAAAATAGATGCAAAAAAAAAAACCCACAAAACCTCTAAGTGTTTCTAAAGTATTGAACACAAGCTGGCCCAGCTTCCACTGACCGGATGTGAGGGACCCAAGGCCAGTCAGAGGCCAGTCGCCGGCCAGCCTGGGGAGGAGCCCCCGTCTCCCCCACGCCTCACCCCAGGAGAGGACAGGACTCACGCTGCCTTTGCCGTAGCAGGGGCTGGAGAAGCCCCCAGGACACTGCGCGCAGTCAGGTCCAAAAAACCCTTTGCAGCAGCCGGGTTTCTGTAAGAGACGCCAGGCCACCCCAGAGGGAGGCGCTGTGGGAGAGCCCTCCACAAGCCTCGCCCCCCAGGGCCCGCTCGGCGCCCACCCGGGAGCCCCGGAGGGGAGGCAGCCGCCCCGGGCCAGCCTGGGGTGCGCTGCCCATGCCCAGGGCTCACCGTGGTGGTCTGGTTGCAGGAGCGGGCGCAGCCCTTCTTGAGAACGTCGAGCCCGGCGGGGTCGTGGATGTAGGTGCACTCCTGGGGGAGCATGTCCTGGGGGCGAGCGGGGCCAGGCCGGTCAGCCTCTGCCACCTCCCTGTGGGTCCAGCACCCCCGCCCCCCAGGGGACCCTGAGCAGCGCTGGGCCTCCTAGACGCCCCCGTCTTTCCCGCCCCCCGGGCAGAAGCCTCAGCAGGAGCCTGAGGGCCAGGCAAGGGGTTCTCACCAGCTGCACGCTGTTGGGGGGGCACGAGCTGGTGTTGAGGACCTGGCAGTCCACGCAAGAGCCCTGGGCGGGCGGGGGGGGGGCGTTAGTCACCAGCTAGTTATCCAGGGGTCCCGAGCAAGCGCGCCGAGCTGGCTCCTGAGGCGTGGGGAAGAGCCAGCCAGGGCAAGGCAGGGGGGCTGGCTTTGCAGGTGGAGGGAGCCGCCAGGGCGAGGTCCCCGAGGCGGGGTGCTGAGCCGGGGCAGGACGGGGCAAGGGGCACGGCGAGCTGCAGGTGAGTACAGACCTGGAGGCAGGCTCGAGGGGGCTGCCGAGGGTTGGACTGCAGAGTCCGGGGGGATGCCTGGGGGTCTGCAGACCGAGCCCCCTTTTCGCCCACCCCGTTGACCGGAGGAGAGCGAGTACAGGGCGCCCCTGCCTCCTGGGCACTCACCGCCACGACCTGGTGGTGCGGCTCGCTGCAGTGCTTGGGCAGGATGGGCTGGATGGTCGGGGGCAGCAGGACGCCCTCCAGCAGGTGGATCACTCCGTTGGCGGCCGGCATGTCCACTCTCCGCAGCGGGACGCCCTCAGGTCCCAGCAGGACGCGCCCCTGCCATAGAGACCCGCTGTGCACCCGGCCAGCCCTGCAGCTCAGTTAGGGCTGAGCGGTGCTGCAGCGGGTGCGGCCCGGCCCCCGGGCCCATCTCTTCTCCCTCTCGCCTTGGCCAGTGCCCCCTGCCCTGGTCAGCAGCTCTGTCCCGGCCTCCACGCGCTTTCCCGTGGCTCCCGCCCCCCTGGGGCACCGCCCATGTGCACCCTCCTCTTCCTTGAGCCCTCCTGCCTCCCCCGGCCACCACCGGGTCTAGCAGAGCAGTCTGCCCACCCCCACGCCCCCAGGGCTCGCAGCTCTTGGCAGGTCACCAGCCCCTCCGTCCCTCACCTCTTCGGAGATATTCACGGCCAGGACCTGGTTTGCCATGGTGAGGACTCGGCCCTTGGAAATGAGCTTCTCAATGGTCATCTGGGGCAGGGGAGAGGGTGGCCTTGGGGTGACACTGGCCACATCTTGGGGTCACATCCACTCCTGCCCCGGCGACCACAGCCATCCCCTTGGCCCCCAGGCTCGCCTGTGTGCTTTAATAGTCCAGAGGGGAAGGAAGGGGAGACAGGGAGGAGAAGGGTCCCTGGAAACCAGAACCCGCAGACAAACCCCCCGACTGCCCCACAGTGGGTGCAAGCCCTCCCAAAGAGGGGCTCTCACCTGGCCGTGGCTGTAGATGTGGTACCTCACCAGTTCCTGCAGTTTGGAGAGACCCTGGCAGGGGAGGGAAGACTTGGCTCCGGAGCCCCCATGGGCCCCACGCCCCCAGCTGCTTCTCCCCACCCGAGCTTACTGTGGTGAAGAGGTAGATGAGACGGCCGTCACGCAAGCTGTCCACGGCCTCGTTGCTTGGGACAAAGACCGTGAAGGGCCCAGGCCCGTCCAGGATGGAGGGCAGCCCGCAGTTCTGTGGCAGTGGGAGGAGGTCCCAAGGTCAGGCCCACCTCTGAGCCACCTGTGCCCTGCCACTCTCAGGCCACAGAGAACTCCCACCAGCAGCCGGCGGGAGGCCTTGGCGATGAGTCCCAGCTACGGCAAAACCTCGGGGTTATGAGGGCAGGTTCCAGGGTGGGGGCATGGGCACAGGCCACGGCACTCCAGAACCCCAGAGCACCGTGGGACGGCTCTGGGGTAACAAGGGGTCCTGGCCAGCTGGGTTAGGACCCTCCCCCCAGCTCACCTCCAGGATGGTTTCAAAGCGGCTGAAAGCCTCCGTGGAGGCCAGGATCTGCCCGATGGTTCTCTGCAGGGAGGGATGGGCACGAGGGCCCCAGGGAGGGGTGAGGCTGCTTTAGCCTCGGGGGCAGGAGCTGAGCCGTAGTCCTGCCCAGAACCGGCCCTGCCTCCCCTGAGCGTCTGAGGGTCCGGGGGAGGGTGCCGGCTCACCTCGGGGTCCCCAGGGAACCCTGGGCGCGGCTGCCACTGCAGGGCGGTGACCACGTGGAAGACGCCGTTGGCTGCTGGGTGGTTGGCGCCCTGGATGAGGACTGTCTGCTCGGGCTGGTCCTCATACTTGTAGGTGTACTTCTGGTGAGACGGGCCGTGTCCGTCTGAGCCTCACAGGCCGGCCTCCTTCCCACCGCCGCCGCTTTTGCTGGGCTGCCCCCTGCCCCCACCTGTGACTCCTCCGGCCCCAGGCCGAGGTCCCCTCCCTTGCCTTGTAGCGGTTGAAGGTGACAGTGATCAGCTGCCCGGCCAGCGTCCACCACCTGCGCGTCTGCTGGGCCCCCGACTCCTCCAGCACGTGCTGCCCTGCGATGACGTGCTGTCTGCAGAGCTGCCAGGCGAGGGACGCCTGTGGGTGCGAGCGGACAGGGTGCCGAGTGAGTGCGGGGCGGCCTGCTCCTCTTCCCACCACCCCTGCCCAAGCCTGGCCTCAGCTCCCCGCAGCGTGGACTTGGCAGGACGGGCTCACGTTCATGGTCCTGGGGGAGGGGGAGACGGCCGGCACCAGCACCGTGAAGGGGCCTGACGTGGCGAGGAGCTCCCGGCAGCCCTGGTCTGGGGGTGGGACAGAGGATGCGGCAGAATGAACCTGGGGGCGACCCCGGGGGAAGGGAGCTGCAGCCCTGGGCTTGGGGGGAGGATGAGGGGCGTGGACAGCCCTGGGGCCAGGTCTAGGGGATCCGGTGGAGGCCGTTGGAGCCCGGGGGTGGCCAGGTCCCAGGCCCACCCGGAGCCCACCCGCTGCTCCACAGGCTCCGCAGAGCCTGCCCTTCCCTCCTGCCTCGGCGGGGGCCACGCACCCAGCATGGCGACGGCGGTTCTCAGGCGCAGGAACACCAGGCCCGTCTGGCTGGACTTCTGCAGCTCGTGGAGCAGGTGCCCGTAGCAGGCACGCCCGTCGCCCACCTCGCCCTCCTTGCACGCACAGCTGGGGGCGCAGGGAGCACCGGTCAGGGCAGGACCCCTCACCTGGCCTGCCCACTGCCCCCAGCTGGCCCTCTCTGCTCTGTCCGCTGTGCGCCCCGCTGAGGCCCCTGTGCCCACCTGGTCTTCCCATCGGGGGTCACCCGGCAGGTGGCTGACCGGTCGCAGGAGTGGTGGAAGCAGACAGGGAAGCAGCCCGCGGAGGCGTTGCGGTTGGCGCTGACCAGGCCGGGCTTACACGAGCAGGAGGCCTGGGCCGCCACACCACGGGGGAGAGCGGGGTCAGGCCGAGGGCTCCAGCCCCCTGCTGCTCTCTGAGGAAGGGCCCACCTCCTCTCCCCATTGCACACGCAGGCAGCTGAGGCTCCCGCGGGGCCCCTGGGCTCACTTTGCCTGGCCGCTGGTACAGACACACGGTGGAGTTCCGGGGGCAGCCGCCATGGTCGGCGGTGCATGGGTCCCGGGGCAGACACACCGTCCCATCGCCGTGGTAGCCCTCGGGACAGCGACACTCTGCCTGCCCCTTGGGGCTCACCGAACACCGGGCCAGCGGGGCGCAGGGCGATGGCCGGCAGGGGTCGGGGGCTGCCAGGGCAGAGTGACGAGGGCCCAAGTGAGCTGGGCACGCAGGAGCCCGATCTCCCCAGCGCAACACGGCCTGGGACTGGGGTGAGCAGCTCACCTGGGCCCTCTTCCCCTCCCTCAGTGGGTAGGTGGGACCTGCTGGGGCTAAAAGGCAGCCCCCCAGCATCTGCCCACCCGGTGCCGGGGCACCCGGCCTCCAGGTCCCAGGCTCACCTCGGCATTCGCTGCCCTGCAGGGTGTGGCCGGACAGGCAGCTGCAGGCGGGGGCCTCTGCCGAGCACTGGGAGTTCTTGGGACACCGCAGGGCCTGGCAGACGGGCAGCTCTGAGCAGAGAGAGGAGAGCGCTGCAGTGGCCCGAAGCCCCGGGCAGGGCAGGGCCCAGGGGTGGACGTGCAGCCCGAGGGGCTTCCCGGCTCTGCCCCGTGCACTGTGCGGCTCTGGCCCCCAGACAGCAGACAGGCGCGTGCCCTCCTCCTCAGAAAGAATGAGTCTGCGGGAGAGGTCCTGCTGGGCCCGGCCCCATCCCTCCCCTGCTCTGGCCCCCGAGGACCCCGGCCTCAGGCTGCCCCAGCAGCACTGCCCACCTTGATCACAGAGGGGTCCGGTATAGCCAGCAAAGCACAGGCAGCTGCCGTCCCCGAGCGGCCCCCGGCTGCACACGCCGTGCACGCAGCTGCACACTGGGAGGGGCACACAGAGGCGGCTGGGACCCCACCCTCGCCCAGGGACGTGTAGGGACACTGGACACCCACCCTCAGCACCTCTAGAACTCAGCTCTGGCAGGGACAGGACCAGGACGGAGGGTACAGAGTTGGGATGCAGCACCCACAGGGCAGAGGGACGGTGGGAGCCCAGCCTGGGGCTTCAGGGAGGGCTTCCTGGAGGAAGGTGCCACGGAGTGCTGCATTTGTAAGGGCCTGGAGGGGTGATGAAGCTTCACCTGGAGGGGAAGTGTGCAGCTGAGGGGCTGGGAGAGGGGCTGAAGGGTCAGGTGGGAGCTGGTTGTATGGGCTGGGCACCCAGAGGCTCCAGGTGGACGCTGGCCCGGCCTCCCTGCCCCCTCAGCCTGGCCCGGCCTCCCTGCCCCCTCAGCCTCTCACCTGACTGGCAGTCGGGTCCAAACCGGTTGGGGTCTCGGCACTCCTGGCAGGCTGAGCCACTGAAGTTCTCCTAGTGCGGGTGGCACCCGGTCAGCACGGCTCCTCCCCCGCCCCCCCAGGCCGTCCACAGCAGCCCTCACCTGGCACACACAGGTCCCGTCCCTGGCCATGCCATCCAGGCAGGTCCCGCGGCCGTTGCAAGGGGTCTCGGCTCCCCCGGGGCACTCTGTGGAGCCCCCAGAACTCAGCCTCACCCCCAGAACCCCAGGCTGGCCCTGCCCCCAGGGCAGCCCGCACCAGGGGGCCAAGCCTAGGAGGCTCTCGGCAAAGGTGCGTGCAGTGAAGGAGAGGAAGGGGCCGCAGGCGGAGCCTGCAGGCGGGGAGCCTGGGGCTGGGCTGTGAGGAGCACGGGGTGGCCCCCCTCCCCCTACCGTAGCACTGGGACCCCCAGTAGCCGGGGCAGCAGGCCTTCTGTGCCACATCCTTCCAGCACTCCATGCGGCAGCCGCTCATGGACAGCAAGGAGTCCCCCAGCTGCACCTCGTAGCTGGGGGCAGAGGGGGACAGGGTGGGGGATAGGCTGGAAGCCGGCACCCTGACCCCACCTCCCCTCCCCCTGGCAGGCCCGGCACAGGGCCGGGCACGTAGCAGGCACTTGGTAAGGGGCTCTTAGCCCTCCTCCCCGCCCATCTCTGCCTCACTGGAAGGCGCCTGGGTGGGGCTGCCAGCCATGTGGCTAAGCGAGGCTTTGCCTCACCCCTGGTCCCCCGCCTCCCTCGAGGTGCTCCTGGAAGGGGACCAGGATGGGGTGGGGGCCGCACCGGCAGTCCTGGGCTATCTTCTCCAGCGAGTCCCGATACCAGCCTGGGGGACACAAGCGCTTCCTGATGGCGGCGCATGGGGTGCAGGGCGTGTGGGTGACAAACTTGGTCTTCGTGTCGCAGCGTTTGGACCGTACCTGGATGACGGGTGGGTGGGCAGGGTGGCCAGGAGGAGGGCCTAGACCTGACCTCGGCAAGGCCCGTACCCCTCGGTCCCCAGCAGGCCAGTGGGGATGCCGTGAGGACGGCGAAGGGCTAGGAGGCTGGGGAAACTGCCAGTCAGGAGGTGCTGCCACGCCACGACCCCCAGCCACGGCCACGTACCTTTGCTCACTCCCAGTCCCCTGCCCACGGCCGCCACCTCCTGTCCACAGCCCTAAGGTGTGCCCAGAAGCCCTTCTATCTTCTGATGTGAAGGGACTTTGGCTAATCTTTCCCACCTCAGCCCATTTCAGGTGAGGAAACTGAGGCCCAGGGTGGGTGGCCCCTGCTAAAGTTCCCCCAGTGATGGAGCACAAGTCAGGGGACTGGAACCCACTTCTCCCAGCGCCCAGCCTAGTGGTCATGCTGCTCTTTCACTTAAAAATAAAACATCTGAGGGGGACGGACGTGGCTCAACTGGTTGGGCGTCCGTCTCCCATATGGAGGGACCCGGGTTCGATCCCCGGGACCTCCCAGTAAAAAAACAAAACAAAACAAACAAACAAAAAAAAAACACCTGAGGTGCTGAGGGGGAGAACACAGTGCCTGCGTCCTCGGCTGCTTTCCCGGCCACCCTGTGAGCCCTGCCCATGGGGGCCGGTCCCACTGCCGCACTGCTCTGACCCTTTTCCCTGCTGTTGCCTAATGACCGTCTCCAGCCAGGCCCAAGCCCCTGTCCTGCCCAGGACTGCTGCATAAGCTCGCATGTGCGAGTGTCTTGTGTTTGGGCATCATTCGTCAGGCCTGACACCAGGCCTGGCCGCTGTCCTCACACAGGCTGGGACCCAGGGGTCCAGGCAGGGCCAGCAATGCTGGCAGCCAAGGGGACAGCAGGGACCCAGGCAGCTTCCCGGGGAGGTGACAATAACATCAAGAGCTGATGGGTGCCTGGGAGTTGAGCGGGGGCAGTGGTCCTGGCAGGGGGCAGCGGGGGAAAGGCCCGGAAGTGGGAAGGAGCCACTGACGCTGGTGAAGAGGCAGATGGTGGTCTGAGGCAATGGGGAGGGGTGGCAGCTGGCGGCTGGGACAGCAGGGCCTTGTCTGCCCGGGCGAGGCGGAGTTGGTGCTTTAGACAGGGTCCCTGGCTGCTGCACGGAAACCACAGTAGAGGTGGGGGCAGTGCACGAGAGTGTCACGGAGAACAAGGTCACTGGGGTGGATCAGAGACCCTGAGAGGTGGCGTTGATGGGACTTGGGTGACGGGAAGAGGTGTGGGCAGAGCTCGGTCCTAGGGGCGCGGGGGAGCCCTGAGCGGGCAGCTGCCCCAGTGGCACAGGCACAGGGGCGACGATGAGGGCCCCTGCCCTCTCGCTCCCTGGCCTGTCCTAGCACCTGGACGTCAGCCCTGGAGCTGCCAAAGTCCCAATAAGCTGCAGTGTTGTACCCTGGAGGAGCAGACCCTAAACTCACCCTCGTAAGGTGGGAACGGGGCAGAGGAAAGGCCCGGTTTGATGGGGAGAGGTGGCCTGGGCTTGGGGCATGGCCTGGATGCGCTTGGCTTGGAAAGTGCTGAGCGCGCTAAGAGCCACGGGAATGAGCTCAGACGCCTCTTTCCCAGAACTAATTACAGGTGTGGGGCCCCTCAACGCCAGAGGAAAGGAGAAATGGGGCCCCAGACTCTTTCTTCTGGAGCACACGAGAATCCCAGGGCCTCCCAGCCGCCGTGATTTGGCCTTTTCCGCTCATGCCTCTGCGGTCTGTGAACAGGGAAGTTGCTCGGAGGGGCCCAGCGTCCAGCCGGGGGCCCGGGGTGCTGTGGTCTCATTCCCCACCCTGCGGCCCCGTCTTTGCTGAGCCAGGGAGCGACTAGGAAATTGGGTAACTTGAGGGCTGCTCAGCTGCCAGCTGGGAAAGGCCCTGTGGGCGGCGGGTTCCCTGAGGGCCACCTGCCAGTCGGCAAGTTGCCAGGCCGTGGGCAGGGGCTTGCTCTGGGAGGAACGTGGGCTAGCCCCGGCCCAGGCTCTGGGCGAGCAGAAGAGCGCCATTCCCAGGCTGGGGACAGAGCCAGGGTGCCAGGGGGCTGTTTGAGGTACAGGCGGGGACAAGGCCGTGGCTTTGGGACGCTGGTGGAGGCTCGTCCACAGGATGTCGGTGTTTGTAAATGTGTGTGAAGTGGAGATGGGTGGATAAGCCAGCGCCAAGCCACAACCTCCAGGGCTCACACTCGGGGGCACTTAAGCTCCAGCCGGGCACGTGGCCTGGAGGGAGCAGCGGCAGCCTGAGCCCACGTTCTCCCTGCGGGTCCCACTGGGTCATGGCCTGGGTGCTGAGCCAGATTCCCTTCTCCCTGTGGGTGCCTCGGGACCGGCCAGAGCCGGGGCAGCCGCTGGGCGTGCCCCTGCTCCATTCCCAGGACTGAGCTTGCAACGTCTGCTTCCCGCAGCGAAGCTGCTGGGGCAGTTGAGGCACGCAAGGTATCGAGCTTGCTTGTGAAAAGATGGAAGACACTCCCCCACACTGGAGCCATGCTCAGGGCTGCTTTCCGGGCCCAAGGCTCAGAACCAACCCCCCTCAGAGAGGACACTCCAAAACTGCTTCCCCTGCCCAAAAGCAGAGCGGGGGAGGGCAGCACTGGGTCCTGGCCAATGCCTGAGCCTTTGCACCCACCCCGAGCCCACACGCCCCACAGGAAGTGCCTGGCACAGAGCAGGTGCTTGGCAAATGGTCGTTAAAAGGACAGGTGTTAAGGGAAGCGGGCATAGCTCAGTGGTTGAGCACCTGCTTCGTATGTGCAAGGTGCCAGGTTCAATCCCCGGTACCTCCTAAAAAAAAAAAAAAAAAAAAAGACGTGCTAAGACCTCTGCCTCCAGGAAGCCTTCCCATCTCATCTGCCTGAACCTGCCTGTGTTCAAGTCCCACTGCTGCCCCTCATGGGCTGCAACCCAGGGGCTGTTCCTTCTCAGAGCCTAGGCTCCTAATGTTGACCATGAGTGGGCCTCGGGAGACACAGGCTGCCAGGAGCACTGAGCGGCCACGGGGGCGTGGGTCTGGAGACCAGCCCTGACGTCCACGAGAACCACCAGGCTCTCCTCCTTGGCCCAGGCTGGCCGAGCCCCAGCCCGAGAGCAGCTGGGGATGATCGCTCCCTGGCCCGAGGCCCCATCACCCCAGAACATGAAGAGGTGGCAAGACCTTTGACATTCCCTTGCATTGTACTTACCAGGAAACTGAGGCACAGAGGGACCAGGAACCCACCTGCAGGGCTCAGCACAGCCCTGGGGCCCTTTGTTCTTCCCCCGTGATTGATGCCTTCTCAGCCCAGAGCTGCTCTGAAGCTCACGAGGACCCCTCTCCCTGCCTCCTCTCCGAGGGACCACAAGGTGGACAAGAGCCTGATGGTGGCACTGCCTGGTAGTGGGACCCCAGCCGAGTCTTCCCCCTCTTGGACCCTTGGTCTGCCCGTTAGTGCCCCAACAGTCAGGTGAACTTGGCCTCACAGGGGGTCCTGCGTGTGGGCAGGCCCCACACAGGTGACCATCTCCCGGATGGGGAGTGGCAGGCAGTGCCTGGAGCATGGCTCAGAGTTGGAATGATCGGCTCCTGCTCCCTTTGGGCAGGTGTCCTCATAGGGAGAACAGCAGGACTCTCTGCCCCTGGCTGTGAGGACCCGGGGGCACTATGCCCAGGGCGTGCCCAGGGCTGTGCGTTTGATAAACAGCAGCTCTGAGGATTTGCGGTGTGATCGCTGGCTGCTGTTTTCCTGGACAGCGGTGGGGAGGGGTGTAAATGCCACTCTGGCTCCCAGGTGCCCAGACAGAGACCCTCAGCCTGAGGAGGTGGTTGAGTCTGGCTGCCTGTGCCTGACCAGAGAAGGTCAGACAGACCCCAGCAGTCCCACACCCGTGCCCTACCATGTACGGTCCCCTCCTGCCCCCTCTGTTGGCTGGCACGGCCCCCCACACTCGCTCACACTCACCTTCTGCCCCCTGACGAAGCTGGAGCCTGCCAGGCAGATGGCCAGGAAGCAGAGCAGCAGGAGACCCTGGGGCCCCACCATGGCCGACACGCTGCCTGGGACAGAGTGGGGGCTGCCGGCGTGGGGAGGGAGCTCGAGGAGGCAGGCACGGGGCGGACAGGCGGGACGGGGCGGGCAGTTGCCTTAAAAGCGTCGGAGGCCCCGCCAGCTCACCCCCCACAGGAACCCGCCAGGATTTCCTCCTGCGTATCAGCAGCCTGCAGACGGAAGGGAAAGCTCTGGCCGCTGACCCCTGCATGGCCGGCCCAGCCCGGGACCCTCCTCCTGGCTGCCACAGCCTCCGAGCCCACCACTGGCCCTGGGCCGGGGTCTAGCAGAGGCCCTGAAGCCAATGCCAACAACCTTCCGTCCGCCTGTCTGCCAAAGCCCCCTTAGAGGCCCTGGGGGGTTCTCGTCAGCGAGGAGCTAAAGCAGCCCAGGGAGGGTCTGTCTGCACCCACTTTGACCTTGCCACCTGCTGAGGGCATTTCTGGGTCTCTGGCTCCGTGCCAAGTGCCACACCGAGCAGGCAGCCCGTCGGAGCTCCCATCCTCTCACCTGCCCCGTCCGCTCGGCCTCCACCACCCCTGGCCCTCACCCACGCCCAGCCTCTCCCTGGACAGGCCCCCTCCCTCCCTGGGCCTCTCGGCAGCTGGTGTCTAACTGGCTTCCACTGCACCTCAATGCCCTCTCCACGCCAGCCGCCTCTCACCTTGCCGCCTGCTCTGCCCCAAAAAGGCGCCAGGCGAGCTCCTTTGGCGAGCGCGGTTATCCCAGACCACCTCAGGTCACAGGTCACCAGGTCAGAGGGCGTTCCTGACCCCACAGGTTCCCACGGTGGTTCCCCTGCTCTGTAGCACTGGCCACCAGCTGGCATCTGTCTCCCCCACTGGAATGTCAGCTCCAGGAGAGCAGGGATGGTGTCTGGCTGGCACGTGGGGTGGATGTGCAACATGTACGTGAGAGGCGTAGGGCTGGGGGTACTCCTATTTCCCCTCAGTTACTGGCAGGGACAACGTGGCTCAGAGGAGCCGGGTAAGCTGTCTGAGGTCACCCAGCTAAGGCCTGCTGCCCCTACAGGGGAATGGCTGTCACCAGCCTCCCTCAGCCTGTGTCAGGCTGTGGGGCCTGGGGACAGTAGCCCAGGTGGTAAGGCCTCCGTGTGGGGGTCCTGTCTGTCACTACCCTTGTTTACAGAAGTTGTAAACGAGATGGAGAGGCAAGGCGGACCACAGAACCCGGTGGCCGCTTGCAGTAGGAATGGGGCCAAGGAAGGGCTGGGGCCCAAGGACTGCCTCAGAAATCCCTGAGGCAGCCCCCATGCCTCTGAGGACGTGGGCACACACAGATGGGCACAGGGTCCTGCTCTCCCCTACCCAGCACCTGGGCCTTACCAGCCCACACTTGCCCCCTCTGCTGTTTCAGGGCCACCTTGGGGAGACCCCACACAGTGCTGGCGAGCCCAGGCTCCAGGCCTCACCTTCACAACAGGCTGCAGTGTCTGGCAGGGTTGGGCCCAGCCAAGAGGCAGGCAGACAGGGGGGCAGCAGGCAGGCAGACGGGGGCAGCAGGCAGGGGTGCAGCAGGCTGGGGGTGCAGCAGGCAGGGGTACAGCAGGCTGTGGTTCCAGGTGTCCTGAGCGTCCGACTGTTCTCCTTTGGCCCCGAGGCTGGTGGTTTAGGCACAGCCCAGCACAGTCCTGTCCAGAGGCCCGCCACACCTCCTCCGTCATCTTGGTTCAGGCCACCCAGCAAGCGGCTGGCCCTGGGAGGGCTGCTCCTCCCTCCCCAACCTCCTTCCTCTCCCCAACACCTTGTCTTCCTGTGCCTTCAGGGTACCCCTTCTGCCCCATGCCTGCTGTGCCCTGCTGGGACCTTAGTGGCCCCTGAAATGAGAGACCCAGACTGTGTCAGATTCTGCTTTATTGGAATAGAGAAAGCAGCACCAGGAGTCACTCTTGGTGCTGACAGCTCTAGGCCCCTGCCCCACCCTCAGCCCCAAAGCTTGGGGGACCCTTCCCCACGGGGCTGTCCCTCCTGCTGGGCCAGGGGAGGGCTCCCTTTTGAAAAACTGCCCGGGGCAGGAGCCTCTAATGCATTTTGCTACCAGCTTCCTCATCAGCAGCAAAATGCCAACAACGAGATCAACAAAGGCCTGGATCCAACGCCTCAGGAAAGGACACAAGGAGTGAACCAGACCCACGGCGTCCCAGGTTAACGACGGTGCCACGACACGGGACACAGGACTAGCTGCCAGCCATGCCACCCCAGGGGACAGGAACACACCTCCAGGAGGCTGACGGGCATGGGCAGCTCTGGATGGGGTGTTTCGGCCCAGAATTTGCAAGAATGAACTGGACACGTGCTTTCCTTTGTCAGGAGAGTCAGAGTAAGGTAACAAAAGGGAAGAAAACAAGTTCTTCAAAAGCACAAAGAAAGCCTGCTTCCCCATGCCGGGTGGGCCCCAGGCCAGATGGGGACGGCAAGGTGTGGGCTAGCCTGTGAGCTCAACGGGCAGCTCACGGCCACACAGGGCCTCCCACTGGCGGGCCAAAAGCGAGATGAGCTTCTCGCGGCTCTCGGCGCTGGGGACAAACACCTGCCACTGGACCTCGCGGCCCTGGCCGGCCTCGGCCGGGCCACCTGCCTCCTCCCCAAAGTGGTCCAGGGTGACGGTGCCCATGAGGTCATGGCCCTGCACATCATCAAAGACGAGGGTGAGGGCCTGTGGGTAGGTCTGGTAGCCCATGAGCACGCGGTCCAGGTCCCGGACACGGCGGCCATCGTCCAGCCGGTACCTGTCCCTCTGGGGCGGCTCTTTGGCGAACTCAGGCAACGGGTAGTGGATGTAATCTTCGTCTAGCAGAAAGATCTCAGCGCTGGTGAGCAGGAGCGTCTTGGGGCGCAGCACGCCCCTGCAGCGCCCAGCGGGTGGTGTGCCCACCTGGAAGGCCTGCAGGTACAGCAGGATGCTGGGAGTGGGCGCCTTCTCCGGGGCAGCCATCTTCTGGGCCACGATGAATGTCAAGTCCCCGATTTCCTCCTCACTGGGGTAGGTGAACTTGACGCGGCTCGAGTGGATCAGCTCATAGTTCTCCATCTTCCCTGCAGAAAGGGATGGGCCAGGGCTGTAGCCTGGGAATGACCTGTGAGGGGGCTGGGGGCGCCCCCAAGGCCCCGTCCTCGTGCAGAGACCCACAAGCCAGCAGTCCAGATCAGAGCAGACACTTGAGGTGTGTCTGCTGGATGGCTGGTGTTTGCTGGGATGGAGACCGCCATGGGCAAACCCCGGCCAGCTAAGCAGGAAAAGAGAAAAAGCGAGAGGGAGATGGTGGCGGAAAGGGCTCTGGTGCACAGAGGGGCTCAGGGGGCACAGGTACCTGTGGTCTTGTTCCCAAACTCCGAGTAGAAGTCCTTGTCGACAGGCTCAGGTGAGGGCGTGCGCTCCAGCGAGGACAGCACGGCCATGAGGTGCTGCAGGAAGCAGTGCGTCAGGTAGCTGTCCCGCGTCAAGCAGGTAACCACCTGCACCGGGCAGGAGCCTGCATGAGAAGGGGCTGGTCGTGGTCACAGGCCACCACTCCCCAGCCCCACCCTGCCGCCGGAGCGACCTCTGGTCTCTGGTAGGTCTCAGCACAGACCTGACACCCACAAACCAGGGCCAAGAGGGCCACGTGGGAGAGCAGGGCTGGGGCCTAGGCAGACAGCCATTCCTCTGGCCGGAAGGGCTGTGACATTTTTCTGGAAGGGGATACAGAGGCATTAGGGAAAGAGCTTAGCTTTCTCTCTTCAGGAAGTGAGTCAGGAACATCCTGCCTGTGACTCCAGGGCCCACTCTGCCTGCCACCGGCACCCGCACACCCCGTGCCTCCTGCTCCCAGCGCCGGGGCGAGTTCTGCACATTCAGCAGCTCCTGGAGCTGCTTCCTCCTGCTTAACTGGCTTGTGGGGGGAGAGGGAACTCTGCCTGAGATAAGGCACCCATGTGTGGAAGCTGGAAGTCCCCCGGTGATACCGGCCTTCACCCAAAACAGGACAAAGCACAGCAGTGCACTCACCCGTCAGCCGGAAATACTGGTCAAAAAGCCCGACGTTGACTGACTGCAGGTCACTGAGTTTTAAAACAAAGCACTGGGAGATGTGGAAGGGACTGTTGTTATAGTCGGTGTTTTTCTGATGCCAGAAATCTGTGATGGGGAGAAACGGGAGTGTGGCGATGGCCGTGCAGGCAAGGGCGAGTCCCAGGAGGTGGCTGTGTCTAGGCAGAAACGGGCCCCTCGGTGGCCTGGCCTGCTGAGGTGCCGCCATCAGCTCAACACATGCAAGGCCTCGTGGGCAGCGTGTTCGAGGGTCTGGGCCTTGCCTGGCTCCCACCGAGGCAACACAGGGCAGAGGCCGCCTAGCTCCTCCCTCACCGTGGCCAGTCCTGAGCACTTGCTGGTCCCTGGCTTGGTGCTTTCACGCGGGAAGTGCTATTATTATCCCCCTTCCCCCTTCCTTAGACAAGGGATTCTCTGCTTGGAGCAGCCAGTCGCTGCCTGAGGCCACACGGTTGGCTCCAGAGCCAGAACCCGGCTGACCGGAGAGCAGATCCAGGCTCTCGGCCCAGCAGGCCCGTGGTACATACCCTGCAGCGGCTCTGAGAAGTAGCGGCGGAGGCCGTCGTGCAGCACGAAGTACACAGCCTTGGTGGAGAGCAGCATGCAGGCGGTGACCTCCAGCGCCGGGGTCTGGTAGAACACCACTGAGGACCACATGAGGTGCCTCAGCTCCTCGTTTTCAACCTAGAGAGGGGTCGGTTCAGGCCTGGAGGACAGCTGAGCCAGGGGAGGGGGCACACCCTCTATTTTTCTAGACCACGCCTGAAGGTAAGAGCTCCTGTCGGCCCCGCTGCCCTGCCCGCTGCAGGGACAAGCCAGCAGCCTTGGAAAGGGGGACACGGGAAGCTGACCACCTCAGCAACCTGTTTATAAACTCAGAGGCGGAGAGGAAGTCAGGAGTGGGGGGTGGGCAGGGGTGGGGTCAGCAGGGGCCAAAGGCTAGCAGTGGTCACAGGGGAGGTGAGGACAGGGACACCTGAACAGGGGTGGGCAGCCCAGGCCCTTCCCCGCGGAGGAAAGGCCAGCAAGTCCATGTTCAGCTCCAGTCGATGTCAGAAAAGCTCAAGAACCTGAGCCGGACCCCCAGCCAAGCCCTGCCCCACCCTCAGGACCGCGCCACGCCAGAACCCGGCCTGCGCCTCTGTCCACAGCGGTGCCCATCAGCAAGACCAGAGCCCCGGCCCCAGCTACCTCGGCGATGCTGCTGTGGAAGAACTCGACGATGGAGGCCCCCCGTAGGCTGGCAATGTGCCGGAGCGACGGGCAGATGGGCAAGTGGGAGGGGATCTGGTTCTCCTCTGATGTGGACTGGATCAGGTGGCTGCTCGGGTACTGGGCAGGGGTCTCAGTTTGCGACAGGGCCTCCACTGGGTTCTCCTCCGGGGTCGGGGCCTCCGCTGGGGTCTCCTTCAGGGTCGGGGCCTCCGCTGGGGTCTCCTCCGGGGTCGGGGCTTCCGCTAGGTTCTCCTCCAGGGCTGGGGCCTCCACTGGCTTCTCCTCCGGGATCAGGGCCTCCACTGGGGTGTCCTCTGGAGCCAGGGCCGGGGCCTCTGCTGGGGCAGGAGCTGGGACCTCCGCTGGGGCCTCTGCCACGGCTTCCTGGGGACACTGGTCACTGCTGCATCACCCAACCCACCAAGTAACACTGTGTTACCACGTGGGCCCCAAACAGAAGTACATGTGTGTGCAGCCTCAGAGCCAAGGGCAGTGTGTCCATCACATGTTACCTCTGGGGTCACCCTGGGGATGTGGACACCGGGTTCCCTATGGGAGAAGCAAACTACAGAGGGAGAGTGCCCAGGCCCCTCCTCTTGGGAAGGAGTGGGCAGACGGGGCAGGGTGGAGCCAGACTCTGGTGGCAGAGGCTTTGGCCCATGGACTGAAAACCCTCCTTGAGAAGGTGACAGGCATCAGAGATGCCATTGCAGAGTCCAGAGAGTGGACCACAGGGCCAGGTGCTTGTGGAGGTAACAAACTGTCCCTCAGTTTGCCCTCTGGGGCTTCCTCGGGGGGCCCAGACGCCCACCTGACTCAACCACCCCACGTGGCCATAGCAGGTTTCCCCAATCAGACAAGGCTCTGAGCCCTTAGCTCACAGAGCAACTGGTCTACCCGCTCAAAGGGCCATCTCACATGCTGTCCTCTCAAAGGACCTGGTCCAGCTGTTGAGAGACATCCCTCAGATCCTGACCCTGCACTTGACCAAATGCTCCCAAGAAGCCTCTGGGCTGTCCTACTGTCCTGGGGCAGGGACACCTCCTGCTGGGGGAAGCAGGGCCCAGTTCCCGCATGCCATCCCCAGGTAGTTCTGGCCAGGTTGGGGAGTGCCAGCAAAACGAAGACAAGGTGTCCACCACCCCAAAGCTCAGCACGGGGTGGGGAGGGAATTGGGTGATGGCCACACATGGCCGCCTCCAGCACAAGCTTTTCCCCAGCATCTGGGGACACAAGGGGTCTCTGTGGAGGGCGCGAGATTGGACTAGGCAGAAGAGGGGCGCCAGATTCAGCCAGGAAGAGGCCAGGAGGCTGGCAGCCGTTTGGGATCATCAGCTGGGCGGCTGGAGTCAGAGGAGGAAGGCGGACCCCACGAGGTGCTGGGGTGAGGCCCGGGCAAGGCAGGCACAGGAGAGGCAGGGGTGAGGACAGGGTCTCCACTGTCGGTGAGGATGGTCGGGAAAACGAGTTTGCCTGTATCTCAGGGGAGAGGAAGACCTTGCCACTCTTAGCCAGAAGAGCTCCTTTGAAAGAAACTCCCCAAACCACACATGACAAGAGGGCTCCTCAGCAGCCCAGTTCTTCCTGAGCCCTGGGTGAGAGCAATGCCTAGAGGCCACACTCAGACCCTGTGGAACAAAGTGGAGAGGACAAGGGCCAAGGTGCTGGCTCCCCTGGCCTCGGCACATCCAGCAGCCGCGGCTCTCCTGTGGGCGGGCAGGTGGGAGGCCCCCTCGGGCTGCCCTCACTGCCCCAGGCCCAGCCTGTGTTTGTGACAGAGAAGCTTCTTGGGCTTCTTCCAAAGCCTTAGGAGATAAGGAGCAGCCCAGTGGCCAGCCTGAGGAAGCCAAGGGCAAAGCGGAGGGCAGCCAGGAGATGAGACACTGAGGAGTGGGAGAGGGACCCCGTGAGAGCCGGGCCAGCCCCAGACATACTTGCAAGCCGCAGATGCTCGGAGACCTGGTGCCAGGGCTCAGACACGCTGAGGTGCACTCCCTGGACACCTGGACACGCCAGCCCCATGCCCCCCACCCCCCAGGAGCCTGGGCTTTGTCTCACCTGGCCCTGACCTCGGCGGGCTGGCCGTCCACAAGGGGGCCCTGGGACCTGCCCCCGGTCACAGGCGTCTTGGCGATGACCACAGTCTTCAGGTCCTGCAGCGAGGCCCGCAGCTGGTTGTAGATGCGCAGGAAGTGGAATTTCTCGTGGGGCAGCACGAAGATGGCGGTGACAAACCTGTACCCCACGAGCAGCTCGAGCACATGGCCATCGGCGAAGGCGCCACGTGGCTGGGTGCAGCTGCGTGTGGGGTCTAGCAGCACGGTGGAGAGCGGCACGCGGCTGAGCTTGAAGCTGTTGCGGTTGCGACAGTTGTGGGTGCCACGGTTGGGCATGGGGTTGAAGTCAGCCTTGATGACGTTGAGGTGCTGGGGCGTGAGCAGCAGCCAGTAGGGGATGGCGGCGGACTTGACGGCCTCGGAGGGTGCACAGCAGGAACGCCGCACGGCCGAGCAGAGCGTGCAGCTGGCCCATTCGATGTTGCCCGAGTAGTCGCCGGCGGCCGTCTGCACCATCCGCTTGTCGCTGTAGACCAGGTAGACGGGGAAGCAGCCCTGGCTGCGCTCCTGGCAGCCGCCCGCCACCTTGTAGAAGGTGAGCAGCTGGCGGAGGAACTCCTGCAGGCTGGTGTGGCTGCCGTACAGGATGGGGCTACACAGCATGGCCATGTGCTGCGGGGCGAAGCAAGAACGCAGGTCCGCGTGGAACTCGTGCAGGTTGGCGGCGTCGGAGATGATGAAGAGCGTGTTCTCGCTGTGCCGGACCTTGAGCACCAGACACAGCTCGGGCATGAGGAAGCCGAACTCGGTGAGGTCGCCATGCGGGAAGCAGAAGACGAAGCGCAGGGACGAGAGGATGTGCTGGCTGCTGCCCCGCGACTCCTGGTGCGGAATCTCGAAGACGGCGATGCCAAAGTCGGTCAGCACCAGGCAGGCGGCAAACTGCCGGATGCTGCCTTGCACGTGGATCAGGAAGCACCACAGCACCTTGAGGATGCGGATGTGCTCCAGCAGGAAGTCCTCGTCCGCACCCAGGGCCCACTCCAGAGCCAGGCGCTCCTCCTCACCCTCCTCCTCCTCCTCCTCCTCGTCCTCTTCCTCCCCCAGAGCCCCCTCCTCCTCTTCCTCCATGTCCGGGGGCCCCATTTCAAAGTAGCGGTTCTCCGCAGCCGCCTCCTCCTCGTCCTCCTCGCCCCGCATGCCCAGGCCCTCCTCCCGCTGGTTGGCGGCCTCGATCCAGGCGGGTAGCTGCCGCTCGATGGCCTGCCGGATCAGCGTGCTCAGGCGCTGGATGAAGTCCTGGTTGGTGGCCGTGTAGCCAATGCAGGTGAAGGGCAAGAAGATGATCTGGCCCGAGCCGGGCACCACCTGGACCTCTGGCTCCGAGTGTTCGGGGCTGTGTGGAGAGAGGCGGGGTGAGTGACCAGCCAGGCTGGGACACCCCGGCCCCCCCGCCCCCATCTGGAGCCTAGGCACTAGCCTGTATGGCTCCCAGGCCTCCTAAGAGGCCTGTTCCAGAGGTACTGACAGCAGAGAAGGCCGGGGCTGCCAGGTCAGGAGGGGGACATGCCTCCGGGGGCTCCAACCACAGCCGTCCAGGAGTCCTGCCCAGACCGGACCAGTTCCCACGAAAGCTCCGCAGAGCAGACAAGAGCTCACAGAGAAGCCATCTCATCCACTCAGAGGGCCAGCTGGAAGCCCCAAAGGCAATGAGTGCCCAAGGGTGCAATCCCATGAGTCTATGACCACCCCCTTCAGGGGCTCCCAGCGGCCTCCAACGGTGGGGGGGTGATGGGTGATGGGGGAGTGAGCTAGGGTGGGTCTTAGGACCTTACAACTTAAATTCAAGCTCCTCTGGGCCACTGCTGCCCTCGGTGAAAAGGCATCATGTAGAATAAGGGATGGTGAACATGGGCTAAAGAGCCAGATGGTAAATACTACAGGCCACCACTGTCCAGACTTTTTTTGTTAAACAGTCCTTAAAAAATGCAAAAAACATTCTTAGCTTATGGGCTGTACAAACTGGCTGTGAATTAAATGGACCTCAATCTGCTGACTCCGAATGCAGGATCAACATGTGTCAGGCAAAGTTCAGGGATCAGAATTTGGAAACAGATCAGCGCTCATATCATGTGTTTGTTTTAAGGAAAAAAATAAGTTTTACAAACTTATGGGAACAGATTTAACAAAATCCAGCTGGCTGCCACCAGCCAAGCTGCCTGTGTGCAGAGGCCCCTGGCTGAGGGCAGCCAGGCCTGGAGGCTGTCTCAGCTCCTTTCCTACCTTGTCCCGCCAACCGCTCCGGGCACATCCCTTAAATCGTCAGGAGCCGCCTGGAAGAGAAAGGCCTGCAGTCAGTGCCCGCCCGCCGACGCCCTTCCCCGGGTATCCCTCCCTCCCTCCCCGCCCTGCAACAGGCTCCTCGCCATCCCCACCCTTCACTCTGGGTGACCCCAGCCCACGCACCCAGTCCCTGGGCCAGAGCCTCTCACCACCTTCCAGCTCAGCTCAGTGCCCCTGGGTCCGGCCCTTGAGGGCTCCTTGTGCCACCTGGAGGGCCCTTGTGGACAGTCCACCAATTTGGTCTGGCCCTGGTGTCGGCAGAAGGAGCACTGCATGAAAGGCCCCCCAAGTCCAGGTGGCAGGGAAGAGCCAGGGCTCTGGAGCCCACGCTCCTGGCCTCAGATCCTGGCACTGTCTCACTAGCTGGGTGGCCCTAGGGAGGGTGAAAGGAGAGTGCCCACAGGGTGTAGGGCAAACCACCAGCAGCACAGGGCCATGCCTGCACTGTTAGACGGAGGCGAGCCAGGCCCACCCCTAAGCAAACAAGTGCTCACGCTATACCTGGGCACAGAAAGGGGCTTAGGGACCTCCACCAGCAGCCAGAGGAGCTGCCAGAGCCACACTCTCCTCCCGACTAGGCGTTTCTGACTGCCAGGGTGACACGTGGGAACAGGATGGGCAGGGGGCAAGAGACTCTTCCTGTTGGGTTTGGAACCAAAACAAACACCCCACAGGGGCCTTCTGGGCTGCCTTCCCCAGGGGAGGTGCTCAGGGGATGGGGCTCAGGGGTCATCCAGCTTTCCCTACCAGGGCCAATGAAAGGGAAGCATCTGTTCCCACCAACACCTGGGGACAGAGACGCCGACTAGCCCCTTAACCGCTGGTTTGCCATGAAAGCTAAGCTAGAGACGCATCTGAGAGAAAAGACTGGGTGGCCAAGCAGAGGGCGCCAAACGCTGGAAGCACTTGCCACAACTCGAGCTGGACCACTTCCCGCTTCCAGATAACTTCAGACAGTAGCATTGGCTCCACAGAGGACACCAAATCCCCTAAACAGATGGAGGGTGTTACCTGTACCGCAGGGATAGATTCCAAGGAATCAGAGCATCCCTGGGTAATGGGCCGGTCCTCAGGAGTGAGACTGTCAGTGGACGAGAGGCTGCTGGCCAGGGCCTCCTCCTGCACGAACATGATTCCTGGAAAGACCAGGGGCGGGAGGGCAGACGGGGCAAGGAGGGCAGCTGTTCAACAAACGGGGCTGGGCCTGAGACCCCAAAACCCAGCCACAGGATTACAGAAGGAAATGTGAAAACTGAAATCTTAAAAATAACCCCAAGAAGGAGCAAATGACTGCTTATCTAATTTCAGCCTAGAGAGAGACTTTCTGAGCACAAATACGAAAAAAAAAAAACAAAACAGAGCTGTGACTACATAAAAACTTTAAACTTGTCAATTAAAAAATGAGACCTAAGGTAAATCAAAATCAAACGAGGAAAGCAGATGTGACTCAAGCAGTTGGGTGCCCGCCTACCACACAGGAGGTCCTGCGTTTGGTTCCTGGTGCCTCCTAAAGACGGGCTGGCGCGACAAGCTGACACAATGAGATGATGCAATGAAGAGACACAAGAAGGAAAACACATTGGGAGACACAACAAGCAGGGAAGGAGATGGCTCAAGTGATTGGGCGCCTCCCTCCCATATGAGAGGTCCCGGGTTCGGTTTCTGGTGCCTCCTAAAAAGAAGGCAAGCAAACACAGAGAGCACACAACGAACAGACACAGAGCAGACAGCGAGTGCAAATGGGGGCGGGGGGGAATAAATAGATAAAACAAATCTTAAAAAAAAAAAATCAAATGAAATGAGAAAAAAAGGTTTGCAACATTTGACAAAAGGCTTATATCTTTAAACTACAAAAAGCTGAGATTACAGAAAAGGGGGAGAAGGATGGAAATCCCTTTTGAAGACTACGCAAAGGACACGAACAGACATATTCCACAGAAAAACAGCCAGTGCATTATAACAGGCGACAACAACGTCCGCCCTTGTGAGCAGTTAGAGAAATGCAAGCTCAAACAAGAGGCTGGTTTTCAGCTATCACCTTGGCAAAGGTTAGGTCGACTCTGTGACCTTGACCGGGCTTATCTGGACAGAGGTAGGCGCAGGGGTGTGCCTGCTGAGAGCAGTTTGGCGATATGTCCATCATGAGCCTTAAACATGCTCCCTCCCAGAGAAGTTTCCCAGAAAATGCCTAAATGTGGCCCCGATTTCACATGTCTGCAGAGCTTCCCTGGGGAGCCTGGGCCTCCTGAGGGCCTTGGTCTCCCCCAGGGTTGGTGAGCTGGGCCTGCTTTCCACAACAGGCCCACTGATCCTCCCCTGCGCTGTCTCCCCTGGTCAGCGCGCCCGCGGAACACATGGCATCTTTAACCCCGCAGAAGCTCTTTCATGAACATAGCACATCCGGGAGCTTCACTTCACTCCAGGCATTTTCTAGACTGGTTGAGGATACCGCTTGCTAACATGCTCCTAAACGCAGCTAGTTGGGCAGACACTGGGCATCCCCCCCCAACCTCACAGAGGTCTGGAGGAGGAGTCCAGGGCTTGCCTCGACAGCCCCTCTTTCCCCTCCAACGGAGTCGCCACAGCCCAGCAAAGCGACTCAGCCCTGGAGGAAGTGAGACCCTCAACCATGCAGAGCAGGTCCTCTGCCCACGGGTGAGGCAGGCAGAGGGCCCCAGCCCAGACAACCCATAGGGCACAGTGGCAGAGGTGACGCAGGGCAGGAAGGGCGGCAGGTGTGGGCAGGCAATGGGGCCTTGCCAGGCTTCCACCAGCCGTTCTCCTCACCTGGACTCATCACTCCTCCCTCACCTGCTCAAATCCTCCCCACCCTTCGAGTCACTCCAGATACTACCTCTACCACCAAGCCTCTGCTCCAGACCCAGCATCTCCCCTCTCCAAACACCCCTGGCTCACTCTGCCCTATTGTCCTTTGGGAATGCAGCTTGTCTCCCCAAGTGGCTCCAAGTTCCTCAGGGGCACCGTCCTGGCCATCTTGAACCTCCCCGACAAGAATGCGGGAAAGGAAGCCCTTACTGACCACTTCCGAGGAGCCAGGAACCATGCCCAATGCTTCCTAAGTATCATCTCAGGCAGGCCTCTCGCTATTTACCAGATTTCATCAAATCTAAGATGCACGGATGTAGTGCCATCTCGGTCTTAGCAGAAGTATCCATGGAAAGTTTCTACATGACCCCATCACGAATAGCAGCTGGCTCACAGCAACTATATGAGATGCCACTGACTGCAAGATGCAATTCAATTTCAGAGAAAATGAGGTGGAAACGTGGGCCTCTTAGTAGGTGAAGTTGGATGCATCTACTTTATAGTGAGAAAATGGAGCTTCGGAAAGGCCAAAAGTTGCCTGGGGTTTCACGGCCAGGCAGTGGGGATGCCGGGCCTCAACTCAGCTGCCCAGCCCACAGGTGCCCACTTCTAACCTCTCTACACGCCGGCCTCTCAGCCCCTGGACCCAGCTGGAGAATCAACTCCGGCATTTGCTCATCAACCTCCATCAATCACAACCCTCCAAGGCTCCGACAAACTGGGATGACAGCTCCTCAGATGGCCAGAGGTCTGGTGGCCACTGGACAGTGCCCCCTTCAGGCAGGCCCCCGAGCGCCCAGTTTACTCACAAGCATCTTCGCTTCCTATGGAATCAGGCTGGGAGCAACAGGCATCGGTCAGCAAAGTTGCTCCCACATGGGATGAATCCCTGCTCATCCAGGAGAGACCCATGGAGACATGGGGGACCATAAACACGTGGATTCCTCCACACTAAGGAGAAAAGCATTTTCTCAATGCTACCCCCCACCCCCAGCCCCAGCCCAGTTTGGAGACAAGGAAACGTGGATGGGGACAGTCTGTTCACTTCCTTCCTGGACCGTGGGCTGCACAAACAAGCTGTCAGAAAGGGCCATCGGAGGATGGGACAAGGGGGCATCAGGAGAGCCTTTAGACAGGGGCCCGACCTTTTTTGTTTCTCACAAAAAGGAAAGAGATGTGCACACACAGACATCCACTGCAGTTTTATTTACAAAAGGTGTGACTCTGGAGACGTCTAAATATCCAGCAGGTGGGAAAGGGGAAGCAGACCACAGTGAGCCACTGTGGAGGGACCCTGGGTGAGGAAAGCGAGGAAGCAGGAGCTGAGGCCTGGGCAGGTGCAGGGGGCCGGGGCCAGGGATGCTGCCTACAGCTGCGGCCTTGCGGGTGGACCCCGCACTCACCTGCCTGCCCTTCCCAAGGTCGGCTCTTTACCAGCTTGTTTTCCATTGGCTCGTTCATCACTCACTCACTCTCTCATCTAACAAATCCTGACTGAGAACTGGCTGTGTCCCCAGCCCTGCAGACAGACGTGTCTTCCTTTCCCCTAGAAGCCCACAGGTAGTGGGAGACCGAGGCACAGGCAAGCTGTCCCTCCACAGGCTTGCCAGTGCTGGGATGGGGAGCACAGGGGCTGTGGTGGTCCCAAGGAGGGGCTTAGACCCGCTGCAGGAGGCGGGGTCAGGAAAGCTGTTTCTCCACTGTGATAACAAACCCTGCTCCCCTTTTATGTAAAAACTAAGACCCCAAATTCTCAGTCAAGAGTTTGACGAAAGCAAATTGGCCATCCTTCTGGCACCTGACGCTGCCATTCCATTCTGGTGAATTCTCTTTCGCCTCTCATGCTTGTAACTTTGGTGTACTGCTCCACAGCGTGCTCCCTGACTTCACACGAGCACCTCTACCACGCCCACCTGCTCTTCCGCACTGATGGCGATGCCTGCGGCATTCGGCACCGCAGCCCATCTCCCTCTCACCCTCTCACCCTCTGACGTTTACGTCACCTCCCATGTTCTGCCAGCACAAATAATGCTGCCGTGAGCACTTCACCGCCCCCTTCCCCGTGATCTTAACCCTCGAAGATAAAATCCCCAGCAGTGGGGTTACCAGGTCAAGGGGTGGGAACGTTTTTCTGGCTCTTGAAACATAGGGTCAAACTGTTTTCCCAAGACCTCACACCAAGTTCTGCGTCTCCAGGAGCCTGGGCAGGCGGCGTTCTTTCCTGTGTCCCGAGCCTCGGCTCCACTCGGGATGGCACACCCGCCTCTTCCGTGGGGGCCGGGCCAGCAGATACTTTCATTGGACCTGCTTCACTCACTCATCTCCGGGGATGCCTGGGTTCAGAGGTGAAAGCCCTTTGAAAATGCTAAGACAGCGGGCAAATGACAGGGACTGGCCTTCCATGGGTCCGCAGGGACACAGGCATCCCACCTCGGCCCCCGACAATGTTTGGGGCTGGGTTACACCGTAAGAGCCACAGAGACAACGTAATGATAAAAGAAAGCTCCACAGAGGGAGCAGGCTCCAGACTTAGCACAGGAACAAAACCTGGCTGCCCATTAACAAAGAGCTCACCTGCCTGGGGAGAAAATGGGCCAGCATCCCCAAGCCCATTCTTAAGGCAGCTTCAAGGTTCCTTAGACAACCCATGGTACCCTAGAGGAACTGGATGTGGGCCTTGGAGCAATCAGGGGATCTCACTCAGCAAACGGCAGAGCTGAAATCAGGCCAGGCACCCCTACAGGTGGCTGAGCCCTGCAGGGAGCAGGTGCCAGCACCTCACCCCCCACCCCAGCCCTGCAAGGGGATCCAGGCCGTGCCTGTGCGGCTCTGTCAGGTAGCGAGATCCACACATGGTTACCTTGGTTGGAGAGGATGGGCTGGGGCAGGGAGGCAGAGGCAGGAGCCCCAGTGGGTGGGGAGCTGCTGGGTCTGACGCAGGGGGAGGCTGAGAGCCGGGAATCCTCGTCGACCTGAGGAGGAGTGCTCATGTCAGCCCAGGAGAGAAAAGAAAGATCAGGAAGAGGGGAACTGCTTATGGCCAGCAACGCGGGGAGGAAGGAGCTCAACGGTTCTCTCAGCACAGGTGACGATGACGTGCTCGCCTGAGCCCCACAGTACTCATGCACGGCAGGCACTCCTGTCACCCCGGCTTCCAGATGAGAACAGAGTGGACAGGACATGCCCGAAGTATGCAGCCAGGGAGCGGTACGGCCAGGATACAGTGGTCCCAAGTAATCCCATGCCCAATTCCACTGAAAACCAGCCCCTCCCTTGGCTGGCTCTTCACCACTGCTCCTCCCACTTGTCCCACAAAAAACCCACCTTCTTCTCCAAGTTGCTCAGTTTGGATTTGACCTCCTTAGCTTTCTGAATCGCTTTGAGCACTTCCACGGTGTCCAGCTCCTTCTCTGTGGTTGCTGTGTTGTCGAGACAGACCTACAAAGGGTCCAGAAAACAGCTATCAACGTAGGGGCTGGCAAGTGTGGTGGGGAGCAGGATGGCAGGGGATCCAGAGTGGGGGCTGTGACACCTGCTTTGGGCGAGGCTCCTGAAGGGTGGAGGAGGTGAGCTCCTCACCACCCACAGGAAAGGACCTGGGAGCCTCTTGGTGCAGCCCAGGGCGTAACCGCACTGCCCAAGGAGGAGAGGCAGTGGGGGCAGGTCCTCTGGGAAGCCCACTTGGATGGCTGGGACTGAGGGAAGCTAGTGACTTGAAGGAAGGCCTCAGTTACAACGAGAACTCAGATCATCAAAGAGCAAGAGGAGGGCCTCTGGGCAGGGGAAGTGAACAGGAATAAAACATAGGCAGGAGAAGGCAGAGCACATGGCAGCAATGGTGGGAGGGAGCTGCAGGGTGGCAGTGGGGTCAAGGAAGGGAAGGTCCTGAGGGCCTGCAGAGAAGGTACCACTGCACCACGTGGCTCAGAATCAGCCTGAAGCCCAGGGAGGAGGAGGAGGAGAGCACATCTTATGAAAAGTAAGTCTTGGAGACAGTGAAGAGGACGGGGCACTTGGAGCAGAAGAAACAGACAGGGGCAGGTGGAGGGGTATTTTCCGGCCTGGGGTGTAGGGAAAGCGGTGGCTCCAAGGACCCAGCAGAGACTGCGAGAGTGCCCGCTTGAGGCTGCGGAGACGGGGTAAGCCTGGCTAAGGGCCTGTTCAGTTGGTAGGGGCAGGGCAGACGAGCAGCCACAGGCGAACCCTCTGAGTCTGTCGTCAGACTTTATCTCCAGGAGTTGTCCAGAAAACGCGATTATTTTTAAAATCTTAGTTCCCATCCTTGCCTATAATAAACAAGGTTTTTTGTTTTGTTTTTCAAGTTGAAGATAGTTCCTGCCCACTCTGAATCTGGGTCTCTTTCTCGTGGAGAGCCTGCCTGGCCTGGAGCTGACAGAGCTGCCATGGGGGAAGCCCACTGGGACGCTCATGCCAGGGGGCCTTTTCAAGGAAGGTAGTGGACTTCCCAGACCTGACTTCCCCAAGGCCCCTGGAGGGCAGGGACGGCCTTCTGAAGCAGGAGAGGGGAGAATGGGGGGGCATCACCCCAGCTCTCCAGGGTAGACATGCACTTGGTGTGGGTGCTCCAGAGCCGACTGGCTCTCCCGGCTCCCCGGAACTAGCCGACCACCCGCGCCGCCCCTGGTCCAGAGGGCCCCAGCCAGCAGCTTACCTCGGAGGCCCTCTCCCCGAACTGGGCGAGCACCTTGGTGCGGTAGTCGGGGATGATGCTCAGGGGGTTGTTGAGCAGAGTCACGTGCTCCAGACACGGCAAGCTGCCTATGCTCTTGACCGCCTCCATCTGCAAGGCACGCATCCACTCCCTTGGTCCCTCCTTTCACGTCAGCAACGCAACGTGTGTGAGGGCCTCTCTTAAACGCAAGGAAGCTTAACGTTCTTCTTTAGGACGACAACACTTAGACACAGAAGCCCCAGAAATCCTGAGAGCCTCCCAGGATGCCGCTCACCTGCTCGATTCTGTTGTCACTGAGGTCCAGGCTGACTAGTGAGTAGAGCTTGTGGAGGCCGCTCAGCCTCTCGAGGAGGTTGCCGGCCAGGTTGAGCGTCTTGATGTTCCCCAGCTTGGTGTGAACCCCTTCCAAGGAGGAGAGCCTGTTGTAGGACAGGTCCAGGTGGACGAGATTGTACAGGTGCTGCAGCAGCAAGAACAGAGTAAAACGACACAGGTCAAGTCTCCAAAAAAAAGGGACCCGACGCTGGTGGTGTGAAGTGGCCCGTTCTGTAAATCAGCTCCACTAACTCGAGGGTCATCAGGGAGGAGAGCCCCTCTCCTCCCCCGCACACGCCACAGCCTGTGACCCCCGCTGCGGAGGCAGCAAGGCCCCAAGAGAGGGGTGAGCTCTGAAAACACAGCTGCCCACCTTCAGAAGGGAGGCGCACCATTGGGCTTTATTTGTATTTGGTCGTCTTTTCTAATTCTTTGGAAACAGAGTTCTTTGGAACAATCACTCAGTGCATCGCTGGAAGGCTAAGGGAAGGCAGCAGGACTTGCACTTACAAACACCTGGTGAACCCAAACATTTTTCGGGTGCCTGGGAGAGAAAACCCCCAGCCAAATTCCCAAGGCTGAGTCAGCTTCCTGAATGCTCAGAGGAAGGTGCCCTGGTGAGAAGCCCACAGACGTTACCTGCAGGTTGTCCACGACCAGCACGCCATTGTGGCTCAGGTCCAGGAACTCAATCTTTGGGATCAGTTTCTTGTGAAAGAAAAAACAGCACATGATGTCACTCTGGAAGCTGGGGCCCACACAGTCCCTGCACACGGTGGACAGACACCCTGTGACTCTTTCCTCCTGACCACAGACCCCTGGGCCACTGGCCCTACAGGACCGCCCAGCAGCACATCCGAAGGAAAACACAGGGACTCCAGTCCTGAGCACTGTTCGCTGTTTCTTCTGAACAGGTGGCTCATAAAAATGGCACAATAAGGTCCTCGGCAGAGAAAGGATTCCGTCCTTCCTCAACGCCACCCGCCCTCACTGGGAAGCATGAATGCAGAGGTCACACTCCTACGCACCCCAATGTCTCTGAGTGCCAGTTGTTCACAGGCCTCTTCGGCAATCTTTGGAGTGATTTTTCCACTCCTGCATCTAGGGAATAAATTTTATCACTTACTGTTTTCTAAGATATCAAATGTACATGCAACTGAGATGTTTGATTTGATTCTAAGTATTGCCTCCCTATGTTAAATAACCCATTTTGAAACTAACTTAAAAACTGGGGAGCGGGTGTGGCTCAAGCGGTTGAGTGCCTGCTTCCCACATGGGAGGTCCCAGGTTCAGTCCCCGGTGCCTCCTAAAAATAAAACAAAAAAACCCCAAACAACAAGCAAACAAACAAAAAAAAACAACTCAGGGGAGCCGATGTGGTTCACTGGTTGAGCAACGGCTCCCCACATGAGGTCCCGGGTTCGATCTCCGCTACCTCAAAAATAAAAAAAAAAAAACACAAAAAAACGCAGGCCACACACACAGCCCTGGACACAGGTTTTCTGTGATCCTTTCAGAAAAGGCAAGTGAAATCCCGAACCTCAGGGTTTGGTCAGTCCAGAGAAGCCTCTGGTCCCTGCTGCTGAGAGCATACCACAGACTCGTCGATCTCGGAGATGCCGTTGTGGCTCAGGTCGAGAGTGGTCAGTGTTTGCCACGTGGGGATGACAGCCGTCACAGAGCCCTCTGGGGCTGCGCCTTCTGGCTCCCACTCATCAAATTCCGAGGCTTCAGGAACAAGGACTTCCTGCAATAAGAACATCTGTTGAGCACCACATTTGGGCTCTCACGCAACACTCGACAGGAACACGGTCATTGCAAAATTTAAGGAAGGGCTTGAACATATTCAGCATGTGGAAGTGAGCTTGCATTAAAGTGGGACTTTGGTACATATGTCTCGAAGCAATTGTGAAATAACTGAAAAGCTTAGCAACATAACAGCCTCCTGTAATCTGTAATCTATCCTGCTCCTGCTTCAGGAGGCAATGCTTTTCAAGCCCCTGAGGCCCTTTTGTTATAGGTGATGCCTTTTCTGGCTTAAATCTCAGAGGTCAAAGGTCAGAATTCTCAGTGTGTCCAGGCAACTGTGCTTTCCAACCTGGCCTCCACCGTTACTTCACAGGGTTAAAATGCTGAGGCACGGGTGGCGGCGTGGCACACAGGGCCACCGTCGAAGTGGAAGGAGGCGAGCCTCCTCCTGGATTTCACTTCTGATGCCCACAAGACCTTCCCTCTCTCAATGGAGCACCTCGGGCCCTCCCGGCCGGGCAGCGGGGAGGGCCTCGGAGCGGGACAAGGTGACCCGACTCCCTCGCTCTCTACACAAGTGTCCTTCCAGCCAGTAGCCTCAAGAGAAAGGTTTTTCATTCACACAAACCCAAGTCTTGATCAGACACCATTAAGCCGTTAAAGAGGCCACCATGGTTTTCCATACTGGACAAGGATTTTAACGTTTCTAAGATGCAATCCATCAAAAGGGAAAAAGAAAAGAAGCCCGTGACGTTCGCAGTCTGAGTACGTCTCTCGCTCACACACAAGCGGCAGGGCCTAGCACTTCCACATCCTCGCCTGTTCTACTTCTGGGACATGAGAGTGAGATGCACATGAGGGCTCGGCAGGGTTTTTTAAGCCTGGAGAAACACTCACGTCGATCTCACTAATAAAGGTCCTGCTAATCACCCTGATTAAGTTCTTCCTCAAAAACCAGTGGCATTTTTTTTTACTTACGGGGGGGAAAACCCCAATTCCTTCAAATGTCCCGTTTAACAGCACTGGTGAATGGAGACATGGACCGAAGCGCCAAGGGCTGGGACGGCCCGCCTGAGAGTGTGGCTGCCCAGGGGAAAGGCCGGGCGCTGGTTCCCGAGGGAGCAGCGGTGTCTGCAGCTTGCCTCAGTGGTGGGGACCACAGCCGGGGACCCTGCCCCACAGGCAGCTAACCGCTGGTGCTTACCTTCATGGAGGCTGCTGAGAAGCGGACGCTCATCGTGGCTAAGGTGGGCTTCGACACGACCAGCCCTCGGATGTGCTTGGCATCACAGTGACTTATCTGAACAAAACAACAGCTGTGTCTCAGAAACAGCAGCCTTGCTCCGCCAGGAGTCCCAGGAAGTGGAAGTCCGTCACCCACACACAAAAGAAGCACGACAGCAATCACAGAGCCCAAGTCCTCAGAAGCAGGAGGCGCCTCACAGCCCAAATCTCTCTTCTCAATTTTTAGCACTGACAAGACATTCTCAGGATTGTCTAGTAAGGCAGGTTTCTTGGACTCAATAACCCACACACTCCGTTTTTTCTCTAAGGACTGCTGGGGGCCATGGAGACCAGAGCTGGAGAGCAAGGGCCCTCCTGCTCAGCCGGCTTCACTTCACTGACCTCAGCTGTCTGGTGGAGAGGTGGGGGTGGAGACCAGGCCGAGGCACACCCCTGAGCCACCTGCCCCAGCACCACACCCACAGATCCAGACTGCCAGCCTCAGCCTGCCGAGCCAGGACTGGAGCGTTTTCCTCTAACTTCCTAGTCCCTCCTCAGCCAAGGCACATGCCCCAAGTTTTCAGCAAGGGCAGGTCCTCAGAGCCTGACAGAAGCCTGGAACGTTGCAAGCAGAGCAGTCTGGAGGGTAGCACAGGCTCAGGATTCAGACTCAGTGGAATTCAAATCCCAGCTCTTCCCTTATTAACTGTAAAATTATGGCCAAATTTCCTTCCCTCTCTAAGTCTCACTTTTCCTTAACTGTAAAATGGGAAGACAAGTGCCCACTTCACAGGGCTGCCATAAAGACTTGCTCAAGGAGTGTACATCAGACATGAGGCACGGAGCTTAGCACAAAAGTCATGCTCAAGAAATAGAGGCTTTAAAATATTTTTTATTATTCAATCCTGAACCCCCTTTCATTTTTAAAGCGATAACGGAACTGGTATCAAGAAATAAGTTCAAGAGAGAAGAATACAAAGTATTTCTTGGAAGTGCCGGCACCCCCAAGGGCAGAGGGCCCCCAAAGCCCTTTATTGTTCTGCCTTGGGAAATACCGGCTTGGCATTAGCTCTGCCTGATGACCTTCCCTGACTTCAACCAGATATGCCCCTCCCTGCCCCCACGAGGAGGCCCAGGAGCCGGGTGCTGGTGCTCTGCCCCGGCCAAGCGCCTCCTGCTGCCCACGCTGGCACAGAGACCTGCAGCTCCAACCGAGAACAGCAGGGCCTCCTTTCTCTGACGACGGGGCCTGACTTAACTAGCTGGGATCTGCCACACAGTGCCAAGCACCAAAGCAGAAGTCTTATGATTAAACTTGGATACTCAACATCAAAACTTGCTGAGCAAGACGACGCCTGGGCAGGGCTCGGCCCCGCCCACAAGCCAGGGGCCCTGGGCCTTACCTCCACCTGATGAAGAGACTTGAATATTGAGAGATCAAAAGGCAGCAGCTGCTCCCGAATGTTGCTGGTCCCAAAAGGTCCTTCTGTGCCAGAAACCTGCAGCCACGAATAGGGCTTAAATTACAGATGCTGCAGCAGCCACTTGCTCTCCATGTTCCCAGGGCAGTGCTGCAGCAGCAGCCGACTCTGATTTGAAACTCTGCTTAGCTAGGTGAGGCCAAGTGGACATGCACCCCCACTGGCCACTTCTACTGTCAAAACCGGCTAAAGGGACGCTGGTGACGGCCGCCCCCTGGTGCTCACAGGCAGCAACACAGTGCCAAGAAGACCCAAGGGCCCTGTACAGGGTCCTTCACACACACTGCCTGCCGGTGAGCTGAGGCCCCACAGCACGTCCACGGACCAAGCAGCTTCTCACGGCTGAGCCGCTGTTGCTTTACCTTAAGGTACTTAAGGCGACAGGTGAAGTCCAGGATGTGCCCAAGGTCGGTCTTGGCATCCCCGCTGGCGCACGTGGGCTTTCCCTGCTGTAGCTGCTCGGTGACCGCGTAGAGCTGCAGGGGCCCAATGGCAAAGACTTCGCCAGCCCCCAGGAGCTGTTCCCCTACAACAGCCACGCCCTGCGAGGTGAGCGTCCGGCCCAGCCCCAGCCTCACCGTGTGGCCAGGTCTCCCGCCCAGCCGACAGTCAGCAAGCACCCACTCTGCACACAGCACTGCGGCCCCCGGGAACGTGTGGCTGAGAAGCCTCCATGAGGAGACAAGCTTGAGTCAAGATCTGAGCACCGAGCGGGGTTAAGGATGGTGGGGAGCAGCATTCTGGGCCACACACCCAACTCAGCAACCTCTAAAATGCAGACATTCTCAAGCCAGCTACCAGCAGGCATGGATTCTGAGGCAGCCAGCCTGGCCCTTGGTCCTAGCTCTGTGCCTCCCAGCCAAGCACCCTCAAGCACAAGGCTGGGCCATGGAAAGCTCTAAGCTTTCTGAGCTCTAACACATCAGCCACAGTTATTATGCTCTGGCAGGGCCAGAACCCAAGGTCAGCTTCTATTTGCCACCTGAACCTGTCCAGGTAAGGACAAACCAGGTGCAAGAGGGCATCATGCCACCCACCATCCAGAACCCCATCACAGGGCTTTGGAATGGATCCTGAGCCTGGGGTTAGCTCCCCACCCAAGGACTCAAGAGATCCTCACACTTGGCTTCCTGCAGGGCAGGGAGGCTTGACTGTGGACCTGTTCTAGGGATTCGGGCAACCCCAGCTCGACAGATAGTCCTGTGCCACCCCCAAACCCCTGGCCACCTAGTAGGGCGGGGCAAATCATGCTCAGTATTTCAGGGACCCCTGGCCATGTACCTTTTTCAAAGAGCTCCTCAGCCAGTGCTGCAGTAATGCCATTTACCTCCTACAGAGAAAACGAAATCTATGGTTAGAAAGTCCACCTTCACCCAAACCAGGGTTTACATCTTCCCTGCTATCTTCCCCTCTGCTATTGCAATGCCAGCTCTAATCCGCAAAACGGAGGGGTGTGTAAACCTCCGATGAATCAAGGAACTTAGAAAGGGAAACTAAATATTTCCTCTTATATGAACACCTGAAATCTCTCTCTAAAGCGGCCTGGAAACCGGACTAATACAGCAAGTCCAAGTCCATGGGACACTGGCTGAGTGTCCCCAGACAGGAGGCTGGCAGAGCTTGGATGTGACAAGGACCGGCTGGGAAGCCAGCAGCTCTTAAAACTGGCCCTGGGAATCCCAGAGAGAGGAAGTATTGCTTCCTCTGGAAAGAGGTTCCCATCAACCAGATGGGATGAAGGACCTCCTAACCAACCTTCTGAGAACAGCCATTTCCACTTTCTCTCAATCCTATTATCAGCCGCTAACGTGCTGGGCTCTTTTTTTTTTTAACTTTATTTTGTACATTTAATAATTGGGGCTCTTAATTCATGCCGGGCAGTGGTGTGAGGACTTGGCAGGTATTGGCTCAGTCCTCCCAGCGCCCCCATGGGAGGAAGACGCCATCTCTTATCTTGAACCCCATTTCACAGGTGAGCAGAGTGGGGGAGAGAGGGGCCGTGACTCTCCAGGCTCATCAAGGTGGAGCACAGCAACACCACTCTCAACCACTCAGCCTGAGGCCTCACTCTGCACACAACCAATTGCCTCATCGCTGCAGTGATGTGATCGAGGTTGGCAGGGCCCCCCAAAGCCCTCAGCCTCACACCCCCACATCCTGCAGGTAAGAACCGTAACTCATTGACAGATGGCCTTTTCGTAAACAGGCCCAGATGGAGGGTGTACAATCACTCACACAACTCCCAGGCACATCCCTGCCACCAGGACATGCAATTCACGGGTTTGTGGGGCTAAAAGGCACCAGGCTGCAGGGGACACAGTGTCCTTTTCCTGTTGTTCTCTTTGGTTGTTTGTCTCTTTCTTATTATCTTTTATACATAATGGATGGTTTAACTGCAAATATTTTCTCTCCCACGCTGTGTATGCCTTTTACCTCTGTCATGGCATTCCTGACAGAGAAATTTTTAATGTTTACATTGTTGAATCTGTGATTCTTTTCCTTTGTGGCTTCCCCCTCCCCACCCCAAGATTATAAAAATATTCTCACTAATTTTTTTTGGTACTTTATGGTCTCTTTTTAAAATCTTATTTCTTTAATCTTCTTGAAATTCAGTTTATTCGGTTTATTCTTTTTAAAATCTTATTTCTTTAATCTTCTTGAAATTCAGATCCACCCCTACACACACACTCTACCCCTCAATGGGGAGGAAGCCAAAGGACACAAAGTGAGCAAAAATACCCCCTGCTTAAAGGGGCTTCGCATCTGGCAGGAAGGCAGGGCCAAAGGTAAAAGGGTCGTCAGAAGGACAAGGCAGGCTCTCAGCAGGAAAGGGTTCCAGTTAGAGGTAAGAGCACAGGCTATGGGTTCACTCTGAAGTTCAACTCAGGTTTTGTAACAACTTTAACTCATTTACATTTTCCCTGGCAGCTGTGAAGAAATGAAGACAAGGAAGCACTTGGAATGATCCAAAGGTTCATTTCTCCACAGACAGTTTTGAGAACCAAGCCCTATCTACAAATCAGCGCTTTCCAATCTTCCCTGCAGGCCGTTAAAGATAGATTTGGGGGCTCTATGGGCAGGTCCCAAGGGCTGCCACCCTGCGTCCACCTCAAGTCCCAAAAGTAGCTCCTGGGCCTCTCAGGCACTGGGTTAGTGACACTGGGGCTCCCGTAACGTCTCACACAGGAAAAGGGCTCTCTGTCCCGTGATCTGTACCTCACAATCCTCACCTTCAATGTCCCGTTCCTTCGGGCAACTGGCATCAGCTCAGAAAGAACACGGAGAAAACCCACCCTGGACACCAGCCCCGCTTTGAGATAGGTGCCAGAATTCTCAGAAAACAGAGATAAGAGGGTCAAGGGCTCCCACACCAAGCAGAGGGCAAGCTCTCACTTGTAAGGAATCTAAAAAGCAAACTGCGTAACAATTTCTCTGCCTGATCTTTGGGGCCACAGGAAGTGTACACTGCTGCAACGCTTTCCGCTTGGTTTCCCAGGCTGAATCTTCACCTTGGGAGAGGAACCGAGGAATGCCTCGGCCCCACAATCTAGAGCACAATCTAGGGTCTTCTCAGGGAGGTGCTTTGTTTGCCTCCTCTGAGTGCTCTGGCTACACGGAAGCCTTGTGAGCAGAGGGGTGCAGTCGCCCTCCCTCACCCCTCAGCCCACCTGGAGATGACAGGCCTGCTGCCCGATGCTCCCGGGAGGCCACCTACAGGGAGAGGGGCTCCCTGCGTGCCCCCCTCTGCCTGGGCTAAGGGGACTGGAAGCTACCCAAGTACTCCTCAGCAGGTGAATGGATACGATGTGGTGCATACACACAATGGAGTATTATTCAGCCCTGAAAAGGAGTGAGGTCCTGATATACGTGACGACGTGGGTGAACCTTGAAGACATGTTGAGAGAAATACACCAGACACAAAAAGGCCAAATACTGTATATCTCACTGATATGAAACAATGAGAATAAGCAAATTCAGAGTCAGAAACTAGAATCCAGTTACAGGGGCCAGGGAGGGGTAAAGAACGAGGAGTCAGGCTTAATGGTACAGAGTTTCTGTTTAGAATGATGGAGAAGCTGTGGTAACGGACGGTGTTGACAGGCGCACAACACTGTGAATGTAACGCCACTGAATCACATATTAGCATGTGGTTTAAAAAGGAAATTTTTGATTGTATATGTTACCAGAATAAAATTTTAAAAATCATAGGACTGTACAACACAAACGGTGAACCCTAATGTAAACTATGAACTATAGTTAATAGTATAATTATAATAATGCTTCCTCAATTGTAATTATAATAATATTGTTTCCTCAATTGCAACAAAGGTACCACAATAATACAAAGAATTAACAGGGAAAACTGTGTAGGTGCATGGGACGGGGTACATGAGAACTCTGTCTTTGCTAATTTCTGACTCTGTATCTTATGATTTCTTTGTAAGCCTACAACTCCTCTAATAAAAAAAAATTAAATTAAAAAAAAAAAAAAAAAAAAAAGCAAGGCTGGGGTCCCCAGAAGTGTTTTGGGGGTGCCACAAATGTCTGACACGAAATACGCTTTCTAAAAAGGACAGACATTATTGGCGATGTTTAAAAACTGTAACACACCACGCCCCCAAATGCGTCGCGGAGCCGGCGAGCAGCCCTGCCTGCTGCCTGCCTGGGACCACTCACTGCAGCACCTCACCTGAAGGCACCACTGCTCAGACCGCAGCTCTGCAGCTCACATTCTGACGAAGCAGGTCTGTGCATGTGGAACCCCACGACCCAGCGCAGCCCGCAACACACAGGCCTGTGCTCAGCTTACAACCCCAGGCCAGTCCCCGGTGCTCCTGCCGGGCTCGTGCTCGGGCACAGTGTGCTCACCAGCGGGGCACTAATGAGGAAATCACCCACATGCCACTGAGGCCAGCGCCCGAGTGTGGTTTGGACACGCGCTTTAAGTGCTGGAGATCGTTGTCGAACGATGAGGCAGTCTAGCAGGAGTTAGGTATATGTGTCATTCAGCAAAAATTCCCCACTGAGGGCTTCAAACCTAAATTTTAACGGAAGAGAGCTCCAAGACTGTAAGTAAGCTGAAAAAAAAAATTATCATTTACAGCCTCAATACTTTGCAACTAAAAGAAATTACAGAAATAAATTGGATGCTAAGTCAGACAGAAGATGGCAACTGTTCAATCACTACTCCCACTTTCAAATCACTAAAAGCTTCTTTTTTCTGGCCAACTGGCCTTAAAATAAGAAAATGCTACAAATATCACTTTCAAGAGAACTGAGTGCCTGCCCTTAGCAGGACAGTGTAGTGCTGGCTGGCATCTGGGGAGCCCCGGCCAGGCGTGTCCATCACTCCTCTAAGCACTTCCCCTTCTCTGTATGGACCCCTGCTATCCTCTCAAGGGCTCCGACCACCACTCTCCAGCTCCCAGGAGAGGAAAGTGGGGAGCAGAGAGGGTAAGTGGCTGACCTGAATGAGCTGTCGGGAAGCAGCAGGGCTAGCAGAAGAACTTGGCTCTGCCTGTATCTCAAGTCCACCATTAGATGTCCCGACCCAAAATAGTGGTGATGTTTGCACAAACTTTGTGAATATTATAAAAATCACTTTAAAAGTGTGAATTTTAAGATATGTGAATTACATCTCAATAAAAATGAAAAATAAAAAAACAAATCAACACCATGACCAAACAGTTCCCTGGGTCCACCCTGTCCAATGTCAGCCCCATAAGAGGTGAATCATGTGGAACAATTTCAAAGAGGGCACTGATGGGACAGAGGGTAAGAAGAACATTCCCTAGAGAGCGCCTAGCCTGTAGAAAAGGCTGGCAAACTTTTTAGGCCCTGTTTGTTCAAACCCATTTGAAGCTCTAATTCAGTGGTTCTCAAGTGGGGGCAATTTTGTCTGGAGACATTTTTGGTTGTCACACCTGGGGGGAGGGTGCGACTGGCATCTCGTAGAAACGAGGCCAGGGATGCTGCTGAACATCCTATAATGCAAAGGACAGCTCCCCACAACAGAGAATTATCCAGCCCAAAATGGCAACTGTGCTGCACTGAGAAACTCCAGTTTAATCCGATGATGGGTCAGTTATGTTTTAACATTCTTGGACTTAGGCAAGCCTCAGGCCCCACTCAGGCAAAACTGTCTCAAAAGTGCAATCCAGGCCTTTCCCTGCTCAGAGCTGGCAAACCTGAGGCAGCCAGAGACCTCCCCTTCTCTAAGGCCCTGATGTCAAGCAATGAATTATGCTTTCAAAGGGCAGCTTATCAAGTTTCATCCTTTAATTGCTAATCAAAGCTGTCTTAAAATGCAATACTTCTTAAAATACTAATCAATAAAGGACAGCTGAAAGGCTCACATAGGAATGGAAACGTTTTCTCACATAAGGAAAGAAAATGTTTAATAAAAAAAAAATATTTACAACAGGAAACTGTTGCTAACTACTTAGTTGCTAGCATATGCCAAGTAAAATCTAAAGAATATAACACACCCCATCTATAAATGCCACCTTTTTTCCCATGTGGCCCCTCCAAGCTTAAAGGCACAAGGAAATCACCAGAGTTCCAGGCTCTGTTGAGCACTCAAAGGTTCAGCTAGTTACACTTCAAAAACGTTTTATTTTAAACAAGGCTAGACGTCTACGCCCATAACTCACAGATTCCTTCCTAAAAAGTGAGCCTGGAAAGGGAGTGTGGATTCTTTCCTATCTCCATCACATCCACATAAAAGGACAACAGTTAAATGGAAATTATCTGGAAATCTCTCACTTAGTGATAAGGACTCCTAGCATATTGGTATATAACCTTCAAAAAGTTTCCTAGGCAAATATAGCCATATAAACATTTTTTTAATAAAAACGGGACCACATTGTGGTAGGGTGATATATGAGAACCGTGTATGGTGTGACGCATATTTGTTCTGTAAGCTCACAACTTTTACTATACTGTTATTGTTCCTGCATGCTCATGTACGAATGATATACATCAATAAATCGTTTTTAAAATGGGAAAAAAAAAAATGGGACCACATTTTGCATACTGTTTCTTGACCTGCCTTTTCCATATAATAACACACTTATTTTTCCCATGTCAACAAATCCACAGTGACGCCCTCCTTTTCCAGGCAGCACACTATTCAGCGGTATGGCTGTACCCTTCTGATTTGTCTGAGCTCCCCCTATGGGACATTTGGGACGTCTTTAGTTTCTTGCTCCTATAAACAATCCTGGAATGCTGCCTTTGTATCTATATGCTTTATGCAGTGGCTGATTTTTTCCCCTTCGGATCAATTCTGAGAAGGAAAATGCTAGTAGTTTTTTGTTTGTTTTTGTTTTTAACTTTACTTTGTACATTTAATAATTGAAAATATAAATAATTTAAAAAGAAAAAGAAAACACAGTTGAATAAAAACATACACATCAATATCTCTGTTTCACACGATGAAACTGCCCTCCTTGGGTTTCCTGGCAATTCATCCTGTTGCCAGCAGCCCGTGAAAGCTGTCTCTCCACCCAGAAGCGAGCACACGGCTGCTTAACAAAATACACTCCCACGGAAGGAGGGTGTCTACCCTCAACCTCAGACGCGAGCGGCGAGGACACTGCCAATGTGCCCCAAGAGGGAAATATTCTGCCACCATAGACTGATCCTTAATTAGTTTTGAGTTACAAACCAACAACTCAAAAGTTTTCTCTGCCAGGTGTCAGCTCCTTCTAATCCATCCCTAACATCCCCCCATTTGGATGGAAAGTGAGATTAAGCACCCACAGGCCGTTTTTGCTAGACAAAATGTCTTGTGGCAGAGGAATACTCTCTGGGCACAGTCTAATTTAAGGCCAATCTGTCAATGAGCGTGCCTCTGCCCACACCCCGGCCCTGACCAGGGTGATGTTCCTTCATCTTCCAACCTCAAGGACAAACTCCAGGCCAACTCTCCTCAGAGCTGAAGTCTACAATACTGGTTTACGGCCTTGCACTTTGGCAGCTGCAGGATTGCAGGCGGGAGAAGAACACCCCCTGCACCCCGAGGAACTTACATAGAAGTGAAAATGCAAGAAGTGGGCCAGCACCCTGGGGGCCACACCAGGGAAGGTTGCCAGGAGCGTCTGGAGATAGACCTCCAGATCCTTCTCCCTCTTCTCCACCAAGCTTCTCGAGTTTTTCCCAATTATCTTTTTAGGTGGAAGCAGATTTTTATCAATCTTCTTCTCTGCAACAAGCTGTAAGAAAACACAGGCATGTCAGTCACAGACCAAGAGGCAAACTGAGGCAAACAGCCTAGGACAGGCACTCATCAAAACCCCCACATTCCCTCCCAGCAGCATTACCAGGATTTAGTGATCCATTTGCACACCTGAGATTTGGTCTCTTCAAATTCGATTAGGATGAGAAATAAAAATTGCAGACAAGGAACTCCTTCTGGAGACTGTGGAGGCACTCAGAAAAGTAACACCTCTCTGGGCCCATAAAATCGCCTTTTCCCAACTACGAGTGGAAACCAATTAAGGGGAAGGTACGTCTTTAAAACCCTCATGTTGCCAATGACCCAGAGAAAGGCAGTTCTCTCCAGAAGCAAAAAGAGTAATTAAGTCACAGCCCCATATTACAGCACAAGCTCTGGAAGAGCTGCAGTTGGAACAAGTTCAAACCTGCCCCCCCCCCCAAAAAACTATCCTTGCATCTCCCCAAGCTAGGACTTCATAGGAACTTCCTATATGCTCTTCCCAGACTATCTCATGCTGGTGTCAAACTCCTGGGATTCATCAGCTCTTCTGCCAGTTACATTAATAAACTGGTTTATTAAAGAACTATAGCCTTTGAGCCTGTTTTGCCTTAAAACTAATGTGTGGCACAATGGGACGTTGGCCTAAAAACCCGAGACCTGGAGACACAGACCCCCAGCTCCTAAGGGTTACCTTTTCATGCAGGTCATGGAAGTCACTGTAGCGGTGCTTGACTGTCCACTCATGGCTGCCATCAGTGACCTGAATGATGTAAACCTAAAGGGGAAAACCCAGTCCTTATGGCTAAGGGAGCCAGCCAGCTGCAAGGAGCCTCCCCTCCCCTGCAGCGAGAGCTACAGGGTGTCCAGACCTGAGCCTGGCTGAGCAGCAGGGCCCCCTCTCAGCCTCCTCCACAGCCCTAGAACTGGGTCTGATAGGCACATGGGATAAGGCTGTGGTTCTGTCCATTGGTGAGGAATGGAAAAGGTGAGCCTACCTTGTCAACCACCTCCTTACTTTTTTACCTCCTGCCTCCTGGTAATTTAAAGCCCGACCCACCCTGAGCTGCAGGCAAGGCCACCCCTTCCCAGGAAGGAAGAGCAGGGCCAGGTCTAGCGGGACAGCTTCTCTGCTCTACTTCTTTCCAGGTGCCCTGACCTGACTACATACGGGAAGCAAGTCCTTTCCCAACCTTTTCAGCTGGTTCGTGGTTGTGAGTTCTGCTGCTGAGCCAGGAAGAGGGCATTAAGAAGTGATGGGGAAAAAAAAAAAGAAAAAAGAAGTGATAGGCAAGCAGGTCCTAATCAGAGGCAATATGGCTTAGCAGTTAGGGGTATGGCCTTGGGAGTCAAGGAACCTGGGTTCAAAACCTAATTCTGGAGCTGATGTGGCTCAGTGGTTGAGCACTGGTTTCCCACATGAGGTCCTGACTTCAATCCCCAGCCCCAGTACCTCAAAATAAAACAAAACAAACCGAATTCTGTCATTTCCTGGCTATGGGACTGTGAGCAAGTGACAACCTCTCTGGGCCTCAATTCCCCCATCTTATTTTTTTTTTTTTTACCGGGAGGTCCCGGGGAGCGAACCCAGGTCCCTCCATATGGGAGACGGACGCCCAACCAGTTGAGCCACATCCGTCCCCCTATACAAGTTTTTTTTTGTTTTGTTTTGTTTTTGTTTTTTTTACCGGGAGGTACCGGGGATCGAACCCTGGTCTCTCCATATGGTAGACGGACGCCGAACCTCTTGAGCCACGTCCGTTTCCCTTCCCCCATCTTAAAATCTGTAAGATCAAGTAAGGTAATGAATGCAAAGCGTTTTGTCCAGGGCCTGACACATAGATGTTCAACAAAAGGTGGATGTGTTGATAATATGCAACTGAGCACAACCTGAGACAGAGTCCCACTGCACACTTATCCCGATGAGGGGCCAGAGAGCTTCAGCTCACCCCTCACCTGGAGCAGTCCCCTTGGTCCTAGTTTCCTGCCCCTCTAAACAGCAAGCAGGGGAAGAGGGGATGAAAATAGACAACTCAGCCAAAGCCTCCAGCCCAGAGGAGCAGGCATTGCTCCCGGACTGAAGCCTGTTGCTCTGGGATCTGCCCCAGGCCTTCTTCCTAGTTGGGCAGCTTGGCGTCCCCTGCCCCCACAAGACGGGAAAGAGCCAGAGGAATGGCCCCCAGGAGGGGCCATCGGGGTGGGGCACAGGCAAAGCCGAGGTCCCCCTCCCACTCCCCACCCTCGGGAAACAAAGGACTGGAGGCTGGGAGGTGCTCACTGAGCCCCCACCCCAGGGCCAGTCCCTGCCAGGCGGCTCACCAGGTCCCTAGGCCTGGCATCCAAGCCCATCCGAGCCCCAGGAGGGGCCCCAACCCTACTGCAGCCTGGAACAGCCCGGCTTTTTCTGTCCTCTCTCTCCCCCATAGCCTTGAAGTGTGTACGTGGGCTACTTGCTTCGCGGCCTCGCCCTGCAGTCCTAAGCGATGAAGCCCCCTAAGGTTCTTGGGTCCCACTCTTCAGCCCTGAGTCCCCGATTCCCCCATTCCTGGGCCCCACCCCTTATCCCATTCTCCACTCGGCCGGACCCCCCACCGCTCAGATCTCAGCCCCATCCCAGTCCCCAGCTCGGGGCCCCGCCCCCTGTCCTCTGCCTGCGGAGGCCAGACTCCTTGCCCAGATTCCACCCATCAGGGATTCCCCTCTCCAAACCCCTCCACCTCGCTCCTCCCCAAACCCCTCTTATCACCAGATTTCCCCCCGGGGCCTCCTTTTCCGATCGCTACCCCTTCCTCTACCCCCCTCCGCGGGGCCCTCCCCAGGTCGCTCCTCCGGGACCTGCGGGCCTAGACCCCTTCCCGGCAATCGCAGACCCTCTCCACCACCTCCTCCCCGGCCTGCGGGGCCCGGGCCGCCTCCTCAATCCCCCGGACTCGGACTCCCGGTGCCAGGCGCCACCCCCGATTCCGGCGCCCGCGCCCCCAGCACACCGTGTACGTGTCCACGAGCTCGGAGCCCACGACGCGCGCCTCCTTGGCCGGCTCGACCTCCCGCTCGGCCCCGAAGCCGCGCGCCAGCGCCGCCGCCATGTTCCCGGCCCCGCCAACGCCGCCCGGCGCAGACCGGCAGCAGCGCGGGGCGGAGCCAGCGGCCCGCGGCCCCCGCCCCCCGGCCCTCCGCGCGCCGCGCCGCCATCTTGGCCCCGCCTCCTCCTCGCGCCCTCGCCCCGCCCCTGCCTCCCGAGTGACAGCCGCCGCCAGCGGTGCGCGTGCGCAGGCCACGCGGGCCCGCCCGCTTGTGCCAACTGTGCGCGCGCTGCGCCGCGGGAGCCGTTCGGGAAGAACCCGAGCCCCGGGGCGGGGACAGTTCTGGGCGTCGCCCCTCGGTCCCCGGGAAGGGAGGAGGACCGTGGCTCCACGCCTCCCGTGGTACCCGAAGCAAGTCAGCGCTCCGTCTGGCCTCAGTTGCCCCTTCCGGAAAAAATGGGGGCCAGTAACCGCGCCTCACCTGGCTGTTGGGTTCATTCCTCGCAGGAGAGGGTGGCATGGGGCCAGGTCACAACCTCTAGGAGGCGCCGGGATCTCCACCGTCACACGGGGCTGCTGGAAGAATCGAGTGGGTCACCCATGCAGTGCCTTGCCTTGCAGGCAGGGAGCTGCTGTGCTGAGCAAGAGGGGGCTTTGAGTGAAAGGGGTGCGAGAGGAGTATGTCCTGGCCACTGGGCACAGGGTTCAAAATGAGGGGCCAGGTGGGCCCTGAACCCAGGAGCGCGTGCACAGGGGAGAAGCCCTAACCTGAGACCTAGAAGAGGGAGGCTGTCAGCTAGCCTAGCCGGAAGGGGAGGAAGGGAGAGAGCCTGACACAGCCGGGCAGCTGTGGGCATGTGTTTGTTGAAAGACAGACCGAGTGCAGCAGACCCAAGCCCAAAGTCAGTACTGCTCTCCTGGGAAGAAAGGAGGTCTAGGGCGTGGCTCCTCTGGCACCCCTGGCTGAAGGGACCCAGCATCCTGCCCTCGGGTGGTTCACAACACCCTCCTCCACCAGCTCCACAGCTGCTTTTGGCAGGCCCTGACAATCCAACCTCTCTGCATACTGACCCCCACTCCAGAGAGGTTTGGCCTAAGGAAAGGGCCGCCAAGTCAGCCAGACCTTGGGCTAGTCACCAACCCTCTGGGAGCCTGTCTCGTCCTCTGGTAACAGTGCCCACCTCCTGAAGACGGGGTGGGAGGTTGAGCTGCTGTGTGCAGAGGCCTGGCCCACAGCTTGAAGTCCCGGTCCTGTCCTGGACTCCTGTTTTTCTCCTAGAGATTATGAGCTGGCCCCACGGCACCCTCTCCTTGCTCGAGCCCTAAGGAGGACAAAGGGAAGAGGTCCGGTCCTTGCACCCGATCACCCACTCCCTGCCCTGGGCAGAGGACAGAGGGACTCTGGCCAGCCTGAGCTCACCGGGCCGGGGGAGGGGGTGGAGGATGCTGCAGGCAGGGGTGGGCTGGGCCAGGCTGGCGGGAATGCAGTGGGGCAGGGCTATTTAAGCCGAGGCTGGCTGGCCACCCCAGCAGCCTGCCCTGTGAGCCGCCAGCATGGATGACATCTACAAGGCCGCGGTGAGGGATGGGCCTGGGCAGGACCGGGGTGGGCAGACCCACTGGGGGCTCACTTGGCTCAGAGTGGGGGGCAAGGAGGCCCCAGAGAGGTGGTGGATCCGCTGAGAGGGCCCACATACCTTTAGCCCAGGTCTTCCAGGGGACAGAGGGCCTGATGTCGTGGGGTAAAGAGGGATGGGGGTTCAGGGTCTAGAGAGGAACCGTCAGTGTAGGTGGAAAAGGGGGTCACAGCTTTTAGCATCCCGTCTCCCCCTCTGTCTCCAAGTTTCTGTGGTCTGTGTCACCGGGTCTCAGTCACATCTCTCCACACGTGTGTCTCTGGTCTCTGGATGTTTGTCTTTCTCAGTCTCTCTCCATCTCTTTATTCCTCCCAAGCTGTCTCTCTGAGTCTGTCTGTCCCTGACTCCCTGCCCATCCCCCATATCTGTCCGTCACATTCTGCCTCTTACACATTCACAGTCCCCACTACTTTAGCCCCTTGGCTGCCTGAAGATGCTTTGGAGGATGCCAGAGGAGTTGTGAGGAGGGGGCTGCCAATCTCTAATCTTGGGCTGAGGAAGGGGCTTTAAAGTTTGAGGCAGGGAAGGATTGGACTTGGGAGAGAGCCGGGGGAAAAAGGAACAGAGAACTGGGAGTGAGGGTGAGAAAGGGAGGGCTAGGGAGTGGACGCCCCAAGTCCCTGCAGCTTCCTGGGGTCACTGAGGGGCTTCCCCCCACCCTGGAGACAAGGACATCCTGGCATAGATAGCTGGCCCCAACGGGACCCGCCCCTCAGCTCCAGGCAAGGCCTGACTCCTGGGCAGGGAGGGGTTGCAGCTGGCTCTGGAGGCGACCCTGCCTGTCCTGAGGGAGTCCCTGGAGCCTGGGGGAGACAGCCGTCCGCCACGTGCCCATACAAGGCCTGGTGGGGCTGGGGACTAATTTTGGCTCCTGAGGCGGCACTGGCAGGCCAGGGGGCCAGATAACGCTGCCCCACCCCCCTGCATGCCAGAGTCCCCAGAACAATCACCAGGTTTAACTTTGTGCTCCGTTAAAAATAGCCCAGTAGCCACCCTGGTCAGGTTACAGTGGGTGGCTTTGCCTACGCCCACACTGGTTTTATTGTCCCAACCTGAGGGACAGCTGTCCCTCAGGCCACCCGGCTTGGGTTTCAGCAGGGGGGCTGGGAGGGGACTGAGTGGTCACTGACTATTGTTACCCAGGGTCACCTTGGCCCTGGAGGGGGTGCCCACCTGTCACCCTGGACCTGAGCCCAGCCTCTGCTCGCCCAGCTGGGTCATCAAAAGGCTTTGGGGAAAAAAAAAAAAAAAGGCTTTGGGGGTGGGGAGGGAGGCCTGGGGCCTCTGCCCTGTGACCTGGGAAAGCACCCATCCTCCAGGCTCCAGTCTTCCCACCATGGCATGGGTTTCCTCAACTGCGCTGAGGCCTAAATCTGGGACCTGAGACCCTCTTTCCTCTCTAGGTAGAGCAGCTGACAGAAGAACAGAAAAATGGTGAGTGCCCCCAACACACGTGTGGGAGCCCAGCAGGGCCGAGGGAGTGTGGGGACCCCCCAGCCACAGATGGTCCCAGGCCTGAGGTGGGAGCCATTCTCGCTGCGATCTCAGAGGTCTCGGGGCAGTGGGCAGGTCAGCAGGTGGCTCCAGGGATCTGGTCTTCTGGGATCCTGGCTTCTGACGTCCCCCCACCCCCATCGGACAGAGTTCAAGGCAGCCTTTGACATCTTCGTGCTGGGTGCCGAGGATGGCTGCATCAGCACCAAGGAGCTGGGCAAGGTGATGAGGATGCTGGGTCAGAACCCCACGCCTGAGGAGCTGCAGGAGATGATCGACGAGGTGGATGAGGACGGTGAGCCCCTCTGCCCTGCCAGGCCCTGGCCTTGCATCCCCAGCGCCCCGGCTCGAATCCTGGCTCTGCCACTTACTGCTCCGCGCACTGAAGGAGCTGTGTAGCCTCATTCGTCTCATCCATGGATGCGGCATAATGCCTGCACTTGCCTCACATTGTTGGTGTGGGGATGCAGTGAGAACCCCAGGGTCAAGTGTCACCGTCCCTCTCTGACGGCCGCGCTGCCCACCCCCAGGCAGCGGCACAGTGGACTTTGATGAGTTTCTGGTCATGATGGTTCGGTGCATGAAGGACGACAGCAAAGGGAAGTCTGAGGAGGAGCTGTCCGACCTCTTCCGCATGTTTGACAAGTGAGTATGTGACCCCTGACCTCCCACCCCAGCCCCAGCAGAGCTGGGAAGACGGCCACCTCAGGTTCCAGGCCCAGTGTCCTCGAGGCCTTAGATTCCCAGTCTGTGCCATGAGGCAGTAGGACGCCCGCTTCCCAGTGCCCCCTGCCCTGCCCCTGGGGGGGTGCCTGCTCCCCTCTCCCCAGCCCCGCCCTGGGCTCTGAGGACCCTGCGCCCTCCCTGCAGGAACACCGATGGCTACATAGACCTGGAGGAACTGAAGATGATGCTGCAGGCTACAGGCGAGACCATCACGGAGGACGACATTGAGGAGCTCATGAAGGACGGCGACAAGAACAACGACGGCCGCATCGACTATGACGGTGAGGGGGGTGGGCTGCATCCCCTGGCTCTCGTCCTCTGCCCAGCCCCCAGCTCTGACCCACGCGGGCCCCTCTCTCCACAGAGTTCCTGGAGTTCATGAAGGGAGTGGAGTAGATGCTCTCCTCTCAGAGCGGCCTGTACCTACCCCTGACCCCTCCAGCCGGGCCCTGGGCTGGGGCTGGGGCAGGAGGCCGGGGTGCCCAGGGCCCGAGCGTGTCCTCCAGCCCTGGCCCTCCCTGGCCCCTGACCCCTGTGCCCTAACCCTGTCCTGGGGAATGCAATTAAAACCTTGCTCCTGGAGGTCTGGTGTCTGGCTCTGGTGTTCCTGGGGCCTGTGGATTCTTTGCCAGGGTCCACTCCTGCCCCAACGACCGTTTCCTTCCCCATCTGGGCAGGCGAGGTGCAGTGCCCTGCCCTAACCAGCTGTCCACACTGTCTTCTGCAGGAGGGGCTGGAATAGACCGTGCCCCGCTGGCTGCCTTCTGTAGCTGCCAATGCCCAGTGATTCTGTATTGTGGTCTGTGCGGCCCAAGACCCTGCACTCTAGCCAGCTCGGGGGCCATTCCGCTGGTAGCCAGCCTGTGAGCTGGGAGTCCTCTCAGACGCCATGTGGCACCGCAGTCCCAGCTACCTTTCTACACTGGTGGGGCCCATGGCTCTAGTCCACTTCCCTACTCCCTTGGATTTCCTACCAGCAGCATTGCCCCTGGGGACTAAGGGGGCCTGGAGTCTACTCTGCTTCCCATGGACCCTTTGCCAGGTGAGGACCCTGTAGCCCAGAGAGACTCAGGCACCTGTCAGGGTCATCACAGGAGTCTGGGGGTAGCCAAGCCCCCTTGCTTCCAGTCGAGTGCTCTGTCTGAGGGACCAGGCCCAAATGGATATCATTTCTAGTTCCTTTGTACCCCAAAGGATGGTCCCTCTTGTGACCCAATATCCCTCCCTGATAGAGAATTGAGGCCTGAGGCCTCCTGGCTCCCAGCCTGGTGGGGACACCCAGGCTGCAGCTGTGGTCAGGGCAGTGACGCTGGCCTACGGTGGGGAACGGGGGATATGCAAGGAAGTGGAGGTGTCAGCAGGAGGGACAGCTGCCACCAGTACCCAAGCGCCAGCCGGCCTGCCAGCAGCTGTCCTTGCCCCACCCAGCCACCTTCCAGCCTCCACACCTGTGCCTCAGACAGGCCCGACATTCTGGAGACGGTCTTGGAATTCTGGAGATGCCTCTGGCGGAGGCCCGAGCCAGCAGGAGCTGCCTGGTCCCTGGGGGAGGCCTCGGGAGGAGAGGTGAGGTGTCATCCCAGGCTGCCCTTGGGGGCTGGAGCACTCCCTGAGCCCAGGATGCCCAGAGCAAGAGAGGGGAGGACCCCAGGGCGTGCTCCTGCCAGCCAGCCGGGGCACCACCCACTGGTTTATCCACACAGCTGGAATTTACAATCAACTGGGCAGGGGGTGTTGGGGGACAAAGAGGAAACCCACGTGATGCTGAAATGGGGGCTGGGGAGGGCCTACAAGATAATCCAGGAGCACCTCCCCGCGGAGGCCTGGAGAACCACGGGAACCCGCCATACCTGCCCTTCCGGGGACAAGCCGCAAATAGGGATGGGGGGGTGGGCGGTCATCTGAGGAAACTTGGTGTAATTGTTAGAGGCCTTGCCTGAAAGATGATTGACATGATGAGAGAGGGTTCTCAGTTTTGAGCCTAGGTGAAAACCCTGCTGTGCACATCCATTTTAAGGGAATGAAAGATTGCATTCCCGTGTCAAAACAGCGAGCTAGTTACTATGACATCTGTGCAGTGCTTTCAAAACACCGGTTTTCAGCACACCAGGCAGTCTGGGCTGGGGAAGATAGCATCACCTGAGAGTTTATTTCTTTCTACAAATACTATTATTTCTGTAGTATCGTCCTTCCATGTCTGAGTTACCACAATTTAGGATGGTGTAAGATGCAGAACTCTCCTTCATTAAATTAATATAAGAGGTCTCTCCCTCAAAAAAAAAAAAAAGCCTGGGGTAAGAGCATCCCAGGCAGAGGGAAGACTCGAGCATCTCAGGAGCAGAGAGGTGGCGGCACTGGGCTGAGAGCCAGCCCCAGGAATGGGCAGCACTGGGCCCTCGGTGCTCCAGGCTGGAGAGGAGAAGAAATTGTGGGGCAGGAGCCAGGGAGCCGGCCTGAGGCTGGGCAGGTTCTCTGGGAAGGGCCCAGTGAGGGTGCTGCGGGGAGAGGAGTGGAGAGAGGTGCGGGATTAAGGGCATCCTTTGGAAGTAGAATCACAACTTGCTAGAGGAGTGAATGTGAGGTGTAAGAAGGTAGGGAGTCACGGACGACCCTTGGGTTTTTCGCCAAACAACTGTTGTTTCCTGAGAGGTGGAAGTTTGGCTGTGGGTTATTGAGGAGTGGAGGCTCCTTTTTTCTTTCTAAATATATATATATATATTACAATTTTAACTTTTCATATTGAAATCATTTCAAACTTGCAAAAATAGTGAATCGTGTGCCCCACGAAAGGCATGTTCAGGTCCCAACCCTGGTGCTGGAGTGTGAGCCCATTTGTAAACAGGACCTTTGAAGATGCTACTAGGTAAGGTTGCCCAAACTGAGTGAAGGTGGGCTCTTATCTGTAATGGCCCAAGTCCTGATAAGCAAAGGAAATTGGACTCGGAAGGAGAAGCCATGGGGAGAAGCAAGAAGCTGGAAATCAACGGAACCTGGAAACTGGAAGTCAGAACCCAGAAGAGAATGAAGATGCTGCCACGTGCATGGCCCTGTGGTGGAAAAGCTAAAGAACCCCAAAGATTGCCGGCCAGCCAGAAGGTGCCTGCCCCAGGAGGAAGGAAGCCGTCTAGCCTCTGAAGCTGTGTGCTCATAAATTCCTGTTGCGTGGCATTTGCTTTAGCAGCTGGGGAAACGAAAAGAAATAGTACAAAGAGCTTCCATTTATACTTCACCCAGCATCCCCAAATGTTCACATCTTAAATTACCACAGTGTAGTGATCAAAACCAGGGAGTTAGGACTGACTCACACTACTACCTCATCTGCAGGCTTTCTTCAAACGTTGTCAGTTGCTCCACTAGTGTCCTTTCCTGGATCGGGATCACGTGCTGCACCTAGTTATCCTGTCTCTTTGGTCTCCTTCATTCTGTGAAAGTTCCTCAGTCTTTCCTCATTTTCCATGACCTTAACCCTCTTGAAGAGTACAGGCCAGTTATTTTGTAAACTCCCATTCAATCTGGGTGTGTCTGGAGTTTCCTCAGGATTAGATTCAGGTGATAGAAGGGATAGAGATTCATTTGTCTGCATCAAAGTTGAGATGCCTCTGAGGCGGGCTGGTGGGAGTGTCAAATGGACACGTGGATCTGCAAGGCCGGGTCCAAGGGAGTGGGCAGGGAAGAGCTGTAAACTTAGCCATCACCAGAGTAAGAAGTGCTTTCCCACTTCTCCAGGCACAGAGCAGGCCCCCGGGGAGAGGGTATGGAGAGAGAGCCAAGGACTGCCCACCAGGCATCCCTCCTGAGTAGCCAGGGGTGAAGACGTGGCCAGTGGGGTGGGAGAGGCCCTGGGAGCCAGGAGGGAGCCCTGGGGTTTGGGAACTTGGAGGCCCTGGAAGCCTTGGCTGCCTGTACCAGTGAGGTTTGGTGGAATGGTTGGGTGGAAACCTGACGGAAGAGGGTGGGAGGAAACTGAGGTTAAGGGGAAATGGTGAGTGTGGGCAAGGCTGGTGGAGTTTTGTAAACACACAAAGGAGCAGAGAAATGGGCTGGAGCTAAGCTTCCAGGGGAGCTTACTTAAGGAGGGGGATAAGAGAATGGCTTGTGTGCTGATGGGAACGACCCAGCAAAGTGGGAACATGAATGATGTAAGACGCAGGGCAGGGCCGCAGGAGGCGAGCATCTGCGGGGTCTCTGGGGCCTGGTTACAGTGCTGGGCCAAGGAGAAGAGGGGGTCTGAGGCAGTGAAGGGCAGGGACTCAACGAATGAAGAAGCATGGCAGCGGGGTGTTGAGGCACGGGAGGTGGTGGCCTGGGTGGGGGATGTTCCGAAGGGAGATTTGCAAAGGTCATGACCTTATTGGTGATGACTTGGAGGGTGGGTGGCTGAGGTGGGGGAGGAGGTCATTGGCCGTGAGGCCAGGGGCCACCCAGGGGATATGGAGTGCTGATAGGATTGGGGGAGGGGAGGGACACAAGCACTTAGCCCTCTGTGAATGAACAGGAGGCCGGGCCAGCTGCAGAGGTGGGGGGGGGCGTGGCTGGCTGGTGCTGCCCCAGAGGAGGGCCCATGTGCGTGGCCGGGGCTGGGGAGAAGGGAGAATTGTCAGGAAGGGGAAGAAGAGGAAGGAAGACCCTGTCTACCTCCTGGCTCTCCCTCATCAGCTGCAGGAAGGGAGGCAGGCAGATCCCCGGGGAGGCAGAGGAGATGGATGCCCCTGTTTATGGGGGTAGTTCTAGAGGACATGGTGGGAGAGTTGGCAGAAGGGAGGAGCTGTGAGGGAAGGTTACAGTATTCTCACCCTCTGGAAGCAGCTGGGGGTCCACCAGGTTGGAGCCACATGGGATTCTTCCAGCACCTCTGGTTCCAGCAATGAGGGTAGTCGGGGAGAGGCTGGGGAGCATCTCTTCCTCCCAGGCACGTCTCTCCCAGATTTCTAGCTGGGAGGGGCTGGACTGTGGCCTTCCACACACCCATCCACACACCTACCTGGTGTCACCTGGTGCATGTCCATGCAAGTCATGGGTCACGAGCTCCCACAAGCACATGACATTTCACTTCCCTACATGCATCCGTGAGTTTTGCCTGTTTTGCTGGGCTCAATCTTCTCCACTTCTGACTGGGCTGTCATCTTTTGCTTGGGTAGTGCCTCCTCCATGAAGCCTCCCTTGATTTCCTCCACCAGAGGTAATCATTGGAGTGTCTCCCAGGGCCCTCGCCTCTCCATATAGTGGATGCCTGGATACGGCCTGCTGCCCCAGGACGCTGCGGAGCCACCCAGCCCAGGGCCCCTGACACAGGGAGTGAGCCCTGGGGCCTCATGAAGTTCCCACTTTGTCCACTAGATGGCAAAAGATGCCCGTGGCTGGGCCCCTTGATCACAAGCTTCAGGGCACCCTTGAGGTCTCTTTCCCACCAGCAGCCAGCAAGCAGGGACCTTTCGAGAGGATCCTTACCCTCCTTCCTAGGCTGGGAAACAGGTCCGAGGCCACACAACAAGCTAACAGTAGAGTTCTGGCTCCCAGCCCCTGCCACAGGCTGTCCCCAGGCAACTGGGAGTGTGTGGTCCCCCACGCCCTGCCCCAGGAGACCCAGGCCTCCCCGGTAGCCCAGCTGGGGGCCTGGCAGGCTGAGGAGCAGCTGGGTCTCCTGCCCACCGCTGGTGGCTCCATCTCCACCCAGACCTGGGCTCCCAGCCCAGGCTACTTGCTGAAACATCTCCCTAGGGAAACCGAGGCAGAGGGCCCCACCCCACGGAGGGCCCAGGATATAATCGCCAACATAGCACAAGCACTGCTCACCAGTTCATAAAGCCCCGTCACCCCCAAGGCAGCTGGGCCCTGGTGAAGGAGGAGAACAAGACTCAGAGAGGAAAGGGCCTTGGCCAGGCCCTCCAGGGGAGCAAGAGGTAGGGGTGGGCAGAGCCCAGGCTCTGGCCTCCCCAAGTAGCCCTGACCTGCTTCAAGGTCAGGAGGCCTGTGCGTTGGGGAGGAACAGGGGCAGGGAGACAGGCTTTGGGGCCCTTGGGCCCTCCTGAGGTGCACCCCAGGAGCTGCCCTGTTTCCCTTGGAGAGGGGAGCTGGGAGGGGAGAGGCCCTTCCCCTTTGAGCACCCCTCAGATTTCCTGACCTCCACCTGAGGGCTTGGCTGGTCCCCCGGGAGGGGCAACTGCTCTAGCTTGGGCTCAGGTTCTAAGTGTGGAGGTCTGGGGTGGGAGGTGGCAGCCATGGGGGCAGGGGCAGGGGCTGCACAGGCTGCTGCCAGGAGCTGGGGGGCAGATGGCTCGCTTGCCCTGGATGCAACCCCCCAGCCTCTTCTCCCCCTTGGTCCTCTTCTGTGGCTCTCCTGTTCTCCCAGGCAGAGCTCAGGGTGCAGTCTGTCCCTGGCCCCCCTCCACTCTGGAGGGATCACAGGTGTGGGGCTGCGTGGCGGGGAGGAGCTCTGCGGAGAACTCACCACGCACAGGGTGACGCTCTGGGCCCTGGGTCTCTGACTGCCTGGAGGGTTGAGGAGGTAGGGCAGTGGGGTGGGGGGCATCCGTGTGGGGTGGATTCGGGAGCCAGGAGCCGGGATGGGGCCTGGTAGGTCTGGGGGAGGGGCCATGGGGCCTGGAGTCCAGGTGGGAATAGGCACGTTGGAGATGGAGGTGCTGGGCCTTCGTCTCTCGCCAGTCCTGGGCCTGTGAAGTGGGGCTGGATGTCAAGTGCCTGCCCAGGACGCTGAGCCCCTCAGGATGGGAGTGACACTGCCCACCCCCAGGCAGCTTAGGCTCTGGGTATGGGGAGCCTGGCCAGGGCCTGTTTGTGGGCGTCTCTGCTGTGGACACCGGCAGAGCCAACCACACCCCCAGCTGGACCTCTGGCCCCAGCCTCCCACGCTGGCTGCCTGCTTGTCACTTGTGGGCATCCGCTGTGCCAACACTCACCACCCACCCCACCCCAGGAAAGAGTCTCCCCCAGTGGGACAGCAGCCAGTCTGTCACCAAAGCATCAGCTGGGCAGCGAGGTGGAGGGAGAGGCTGCAGGTGGATGGCGGGCCCCTCCTCCCCGCTTCCCCCCTCCTTCCTGGCCCAGGACGGGGTGGAGCCACCGCCTTATAAATGGCAGGCCGGCGGCCACGGAGCAAACGACAAGCGGCAGCCGGCAGCAGGAGCAGACAGCGGCTCCGTGGGCAGGCGGCTGTGCCCTCGGTTGCCCGGCATGGCCCCCTCAGCCTGGGCTGTCTGCTGCCTCCTGGGGCGCCTCCTGCTCTGTGGGGGCAGCCTCGGCTCCAGCGTGCCCCGCCTGCGGCTCTCCTACCGAGGTACTGGCCAGCACGTGCCCCGTCCGTGTGCGCGGCTGTGGGTGCCCGGGCTCTGGGGCACCTCCAGCTGCGCGGGGCGGGAGGGGAGGAGTTCATGGCCAGCCCTGATGATGCTCCTGGCCCCCCGGGGAGGAGGGCAGGGCCGGGGGGACCAGCCCTGGGAGGAATGCCCAGGGTAGGGGGTCAGAGACAGGCAGACTGAGGGGAGAGCATGAAGGGGCTCCTGAGAAAGGGAGAGAGCTGGACAGAGACCCTGGGAGACCCCAACGAGATGGGGCAGAGAGAGATGGCGAGGGGGATGGAGAGGACGGGCAGGGGAGAGGGGTACAGAGAGGGCAGGTCTGGAGGGTCTGTCTGGGCTCAGCTGGGGCTCTTTGCACAGGTGGACAGTGGGGAACTGACCAAGGGATGGGGAGGAGCCTCCCAGCCCCGGAAGCTGCCTGGCAGGGGGTCCCTAATCCTGTCTCTGCAGCCGTGCAGGGTGCTGGGTAGATGTGTCGGCCCCCCACCTCCTGCAGCCCGCTTCCTGGTGTGGGCTTCTTTATCCCCCCTCTCCATTCCAGAAGCTCTTGTAGCCTGGGAAGTGTTCTAGCTTCCCCTCTTTGCCCATCCTGGCACAAGAGGTTCTTCTGCAGGTCTAGCTTGGGTATGTTGTGCTACAGCTGGCACAGACCTCTTCTGAATCTGTGAGGATGGTCCATGGGAAAAGTCCCTGAGACAAAGGTTTCCAGAAGATTCATCTCCTTGGGGAAACCAGAGGGGTGATTGCCTTCCCTTGGAAGCCCCCATTGGGGGAGGGGACACAGTCCTGCCCTGGGGAGTCTGAGGAAGGTGCCCTGGGAGCTGTGGTTTTGGGGGGGGCAGGCTACAAGAAGAAAAAGCCCCAATATAGAAAGTTTCCTCTGAGGTATTGTCAGCCATGGAGGACTTCCTGGAAGAGGCAGTTGATATGCTCTGGGTGCTGGGCCGAGGATGCACCTGGCGTGCAGGCTTAGGATATGCTGGGGCCTTCCCAAGGGTGGCCAGAGCCTCCTTCTCACCGGCCCTGCTGCCTGCCTCCTGCTCACCCCTCACCCATGCCTCCCCGGCTGAACTCCAGGGACCCCTATCAGGATCCTTGACTCCTGGTACCAGTGTCCGCAGACTCCCACTCCCCACCCTGGGTGGCCAGCATTTGTGGGGGAGCTCTGCCTGGCCGTTTCGGCCTCTCCCACGCCCGGGCCTTTGCCAGGTGTTCTGCCGCTGGGAAAACTCCCCCTGCCTGTCAACCTCCCCAGCCGAGCCGGCCTTGGAGGCTGCTTGGACTCACCCTCCCTCCAGCTTCTCCCGGTGGTTTGCCCAGCTTGCTGCTGTAATTTCTGCCAGTGGGGCCGTGTCCCCCTGGGACTGGGTAGGGCATGGATGGGGCGGTGGGAGAGAGCCTGTCACTGGAGGATGTGATGGCGCAGCTAGGAGCCTGCACCTCCGCCCCTCGGCTGGGGAAGTGGGCTGAGCAACGGGCCCCTCCCTCTGCCCCCTCCTAGACCTCCTGTCTGCCAACCGCTCGGCCATCTTTCTGGGCCCCCGTGGCTTCCTGGACCTTCGGGCCATGTATCTGGACGAGTATCGGGACCGCCTCTTTCTGGGGGGCCGTGATGCCCTCTACTCTCTGCGGCTGGACCAGGCGTGGCTGGACCCCCGGGAGGTGAGCTGGACAGACCTCCCATTCCCTAGGTGGTGGGGTGGGGGAGTGAGGGGAGGGTCTGCCTGAGAGCCTCCCAGGGACCAGCTCCGAGCTGGGCCTCTCCCGACAGGAGGCTGGACAGGGAAACTGAGGCTGTGAGGTCAGGGGGCTACTCAAGGTCAGCCCACCTGTGCTTTCAGGTCCTGTGGCTGCCGCAGCCAGGCCAGAGGGAGGAGTGTGTCCGCAAGGGCAGAGACCCCGTGGTGAGTGCTGGCAAGGCTGAGCCCAGGGGCTGCTGCTGGGGGACACTTGGGGCAGATCCTCAGGGCTCTTGAAGGCCTGAAGAAGGTCAGCTCCCACCCTGCTGAGGAGGGCTGAGCCTCGGGGCCGGGGATGGTGGGCATGGCCCTGCTCACCCCTCGACCACCCCTCGACACCCCCCCCGACCCTGCTAGATGGATTGCGCCAACTTCGTGCGGGTGCTGCAGCCCCACAACCGAACCCACCTGCTGGCCTGTGGCACTGGGGCCTTCCAGCCCACCTGTGCTCTCATCACCGTCGGGCACCGAGGGGAGGTGAGCCCGGGCTGGGCCGGGGGAAGCAGGGGCGTGGCCACTCAGCTGCCTGAACGCTTCTCATTGAGCCTTGGGGTCGGGAGGCCTCTGAGGAGGGTCAGAGGGGGAGGCACAAAGGAGCCTTTGTGCTGGGGAGCCGGCCCCATTGGAGGGGCTCTGGACGACGGCGCCTCCTGCCCCCCCACTCTCCAGCCACATGCAATGGCCGTGTGGGGGGTGGCTAGTGCTGAGACCCCTTTCTCCCTGTCTCTCCCTCAGCACGTGCTCCGCCTGGAGCCTGGCAGCGTGGAAGGCGGGCGGGGGCGGTGCCCGCACGAGCCCAGCCATCCCTTTGCCAGCACCTTTGTAGGTGGGTGACGCCTGGTCCAGGGTGGGCACAGTGTGGGTGGGAGCTGGCCTATGGGGAGGGGACGGGGGCCTGGCTGCAGGGCAGGGCCCCTCCTGACTCTGCCCCACACCCCAGGCGGGGAGCTGTACACAGGCCTCACTGCTGACTTCCTGGGGCGTGAGGCCATGATCTTCCGAAGTGGGGGTTCCCGGCCGGCCCTGCGATCTGACTCTGACCAGAGTCTCCTGCACGGTGAGCTCAAGGCCCACTGGCAAGGGGGGCAAAGGAGACGACACAGCCGCGCCCATCCCCACCCTCCTCCAGGGGACCCCAGCCTCTTTCTCCCCCCCCCATGGGGTCCAGCCCCTGTGAGACCCTCCCCACCCCAGCTTCACCCTATCATCCTCCCAGACCCCCGGTTCGTCATGGCCGCCCGGATCCCTGACAATGCCGACCAGGACAATGACAAAGTGTATTTTTTCTTCTCGGAGACTGTCCCTTCGCCCGACGGTGGCCCAGGCCGCGTCACCGTGAGCCGCGTGGGCCGTGTCTGTGTGGTGAGAGCCGTGAAGGGCCCGTGAGGTTAACGTCCTTGCCTCTCGCCCATCCTGTCCCCACTGCTGCAGTGGGAAAGTGGGGTGGGGGCGTGAAGCCCACCCATGTCCACACTTGTCCCCGGTGGTGAGGGTGGAGGGGCGAGAGGTGGGGCCACCCTCATGCCCCCGGGTGCCCTCGGCCAACTCCGGCTGCCCACCCCCCAGAATGATGCCGGTGGGCAGCGGGTGCTGGTGAACAAATGGAGCACGTTCCTCAAGGCCAGGCTGGTCTGCTCCGTGCCTGGCTCCGGTGGTGCCGAAACCCACTTCGACCAGCTGGGTGAGGACACGGCCGGCGCGGGCTGGGGGCAGGGGAGGGCCCGGCGCTGGGGCTACCATGACGTTGCCCCCTCCTGTCCCCCAGAGGACGTGTTCCTGCTGTGGCCCAAGGCGGGGAAGAGCCTGGAGGTGTACGCGCTGTTCAGCCTGGTCAGGTGGGCAGCCGCGCCCGCCCCACCCCCTGCCGCTGCTGCGCCTCCACCGCCATGTCCGGGCCATGCCATGGCTCCCGCTTTGTCCCTGGCTTGGTGGCTCTGTGGCTGTCTCCTCCGCCTGGCCTTCTTCACCCTTGCCTGGCTGTCGTTGTTTTTTTCGGGGGGTGACTGCAGACGCTGGTAGCCTCTGCCCTGTCTGGAGCCACGCCGCCCCCGTCCCCCCTGGCCTTACTGGCCCCGTCTGCCCTTGGCAGCGCCGTGTTCCGGGGCTTCGCCGTCTGTGTGTACCACATGGCTGACATCTGGGAGGTCTTCAATGGCCCTTTTGCCCACCGGGACGGTCCCCAGCACCAGTGGGGGCCCTACGGGGGCAAGGTGCCCTTTCCCCGCCCTGGCGTGGTGAGTGTCTTTTCAGGGCCAGGCCAGGGAAGAGGGCCTGAGGGAGACCAGGAGGGACACCTTGGAACAGCCCTGCACACCGGCTGGGAGGGGCCGGGGGACCCTGCCCTCATGAGGAGCCCCTACTCTGGTGCCGCGGCCCCCTGCTCCCTCTGGTCCCTGTGGGGTCGGCATGCCCCGCGGCGGGGTGTGGACAGAGCCTGCAGGTGCCTCTCCGCGGCTGCCCACAGTGCCCCAGCAAGATGACCGCACAGCCAGGACGGCCCTTTGGCAGCACCAAGGACTACCCCGACGAGGTGCTGCAGTTTGCCCGAGCCCACCCACTCATGTTCCGGCCCGTGCAGCCTCGGCACGGCCGCCCTGTTCTCGTCAAGACTCACCTGGCCCAGCAGCTGCGCCAGATCGCAGTGGACCGTGTGGAGGCAGAGGACGGGGTCTACGACGTCATCTTCCTGGGGACGGGTAGGCGGGCTGGGTGAGGTGGCCGGACCAGTGAGGCGTGCGGGGGCGCCCTGGCAGCCCCTTCGTTCTCGCTGACCCCTCCTCACTGCCCCAGACTCAGGCTCGGTGCTCAAGATCATTGCCCTGCAGGCAGGGGACTCTGCTGAGCCTGAGGAGGTGATTCTGGAGGAGCTCCAGGTGTTCAAGGTGAGTGGGAGGGCCGATGTGTGGGGTCACCCCAACGGAGCCCCACCTGTGGGGGGCCTAGGCCTGGCTAGGGAAGCAGGAGTGAGACTCAGGAGGGAGATGGGCCCTGTCTTTATCGAACTTGCCGCCAGTGGGAGGTGACGATGACAGGAATCGGTGGGGTCTGGGGATGAAGGCTGTGAACTTAAGTTGGGGTGCCTGGGGAAGAAGAGCCAAGGGGAGCACCCCTGACAAAGCCCTGCCAAGCTCTTGTCCCAGCGAGGCGGTAACTGAGTCCCCCAGTTCCCAAGATTCTGTGGGCGGGGAGCAGATGTAGCTCCAGTGGGTGCTACAAGGTCCCAGGTCTGATCTGGTACCTCCTAAAAACAACAAAACAAACAAACAAAAACAACTCTCATTGGGAAGCGGATGTAGCTCAGTGGTTGAGCTCCTGCTTCCCATGTATGAGGTCGTGGGTTCAATCCCCGGCGCCTCCTAAAAGAAAAAAAAGATTCTGTTGACCCTTTTGCAGGCATCAGGCAGGGGGTGCATCTGCATTTCAGGGGCTTGTTGGTGCATGGAATGAGTGATTTGGGACAGCTGCCTCATTGCTGGGGGACAGGGCTGTGGGAGGGGACACTGGAGCTTTGTGCTTTTAGCCAAGCCGCCTGCTTGGAGGCCAGCCAGGGCACGGAGACCCTTCTTGTAAAGCTGGTGTCTGGGAAAGACTGTTTGGCTCTGGACACCAGGAGGTGAACTGGTTCCCACCCCAGGGATTCGAGGAGGCTGGGAACAGGGGATGCAGGAGGGGTCCCTCCCCACCCCCACACTGAGACCCTGGTCCTTCCCCAGGTGCCGACACCCATCACCGAGATGGAGATCTCCGTGAAAAGGGTAGGAGCAGCTGCCGCCCCTCCCCACTCCTCCTGCCTCTCCAACCCTGGTCCCCCACCCCCTGCCTCCTTCAGCATCCGCTGTCTGCTCGAAGCCTGCACCTGGCCCTGGGACAGCGTGACTAGGCCCTGCAATGAGGCTTCAGAGTCCAGTTGGGAGCTGAGGCCAGTGGGCAGTGGGAGGGAAGAGTGAGGCGGGGTGAGAGGAGAGCCACAAAGCCAGTGTCTCTGGGGAGGCAAAGACACGCCAGAAAAGAAAATCCAGATTTCCCATCAAACAGAGGAGCTGGCTCTTTAGAGGCCTATTGCGTGTCTTTTTGTAAGTGGCAAATATCGTCTGCCCAAGTTTATCTGCCTCAGTTTACCTTTGAGTAAATCCCTACTTCTCTACTGGGATTGCTTAAAGCAGGGTGCACCTCTAAGGTCAAAGGCAAGTCAGGATAAAGGCCTTGGGGGTAGGGGGCGAAGGTGATCTCTTCTGCTCAGACGAGGGGGTGGGCTACAGGCAGGGCCTGGAGAAGCTTGGAGGAAAGACCCCACGCCTGCCTCTTCCCCTCCAAGCCCTAACACAGGATTTGGCACCTAGTAAGTGGCTGATAAACACTTGTTGCTTCCGTGTGTGAATGAATCCAAGGAGTTCTGGAAGATTCCCGAGGGGTCGAGGTCCTGGTGCTTCTGGGCAAAGCCCAGGTTTACCCTGGCTCTGCTTGTGTCCCTCCCCAGCAAATGCTCTACGTGGGCTCGCATCTGGGCGTGGCCCGGCTGCGGCTGCACCAGTGTGAGACTTACGGCAGTGCCTGTGCCGAGTGCTGCCTGGCCCGGGACCCCTACTGCGCCTGGGACGGCGCCTCCTGCACCCGCTACCGGCCCAGCACCAGCAAGCGCCGGTTCCGCCGGCAGGACATCCGGCACGGCAACCCGGCCCTGCAGTGCCTGAGCCACAGCCAGGAAGGTGAGCGTGGCAGGTGTGGGGGCCTAGGTGGGGCAGACAGGAAGAGGAGTTTGGCCTCAGGCTGGTCCTGCTGCGACAGTCTTGTAACTCTTAGCGCATGGTCAAGGGGCTTTGGCAGAATAGCTTGGGGCTCAGAAGGACACCAGGGCCCCTGTCACACTGTGGGAGCTCCTGGGCTGTGGGAGTCAGCTGGTGGCCTCCAGGGCCTGGATCCCCTAGTTCCTGAGCTGAGCCAACCTCTGTCCCTCTCCAGAGGAGGCTGCGGAGCACGTGGCCACCGCCACGGTCTATGGCACGGAGCACAACAGCACCTTCCTGGAGTGCCAGCCCAAGTCTCCCCAGGCCGCCGTGCGCTGGTTCCTGCAGAGGCCAGGGGATGAGGGGCCGGAGCAGGTGAGTGGGGTCCCTGCCTCCAGCTCGTGCATTTCCTCAGGTCACCCTGCTCCAGGACCCCACGTCCTGAGCCCTAAGAAGCAGATCTGGGGAGCACCTGCCAAGATTAACCAAAGACAAGTGTGTGTAAAGCCCCTGGGATGCCTAGAAGGAGGTGCCCCTGTCCTGCTGTCTGGAAACGCCCAGACCAGAGGTGGCTGGAACTCCTCCAGTGACGGGGAGCTTACCACCTCTCAAGTCACAGAGCTGAGGTCTGAGAAGTAGGTAATGTCAGCAGAAATGAAGGAGAGGGCAGGGGGTCTACCCTCGTCAGGAAGCCCCCACTCCATGCTTACACATGTGGCCCATCTTTGAAGGGGTCTTTTCCCCAAGGGCTCTCGGTCCTCCTCTGCCACAGGACTGGGCCCCTGCCCCCTGGCCCTTGCCCTCCCCCTATATTGCCTGGACCCACACTTCCTCCCTGGAGTCCAGTTGTCTGCCCAGGCCTTCTCCTCCCCCATCCGGAAAGGTCTGTCATCCCCAGAGATGGCTTCAGCCTGGGGCCTGAGGACAGGCGTGGGTGGGTGGGGAGAGGAGCCGTCTAGAGGCGCTTGGACGGCTCAGGGCAGGGGAGGGAGTGGCTTGGCTCCAGGAGGGGCTCTTCCTCCAGCCTGGGAGCTGGGGGACGCCGGCCTTGGGCCAGCTGTTGGACTGGGCACTGGGAAGACTCCCCCCGGGCCTGGGAGCAGGGAGAGCAGCCTAACAGGAGCCGCCCAAGCAGACCAGCCTGAATGCACAGGAGCAGGGCCTAAAGCCCAGACAGGGACCCAGCATCCCGCATCCCGCGCTCTGATGGGTGCTGTGGGCAGTGCATACCAAGATAGGCAAGGCTGTGTGTGTGTGTGTGTGTGTGTGTATGTGTGGAGTGAAGTGCAAGAGGCTGGGGGTACACCCCTCCCCAAGGTAAAAGCCCACAGATTCCCCCCCCTTGGCCCCTGGACATGGGTGTCAGGACCCTCCTGGGCCAAGACAGGGCCGCCGACCTGTGACCAGGGGAGAAAAGCCCCTTTGCCGGCGCAGAAGGCGGCAAGGCTCTCCTGCAATTAGGGCGCAGAGCTGGGAGGCCGCGGAAATGGGGCAGGCCAAGCGGGCAGAGGAGAATGGGCGTGGGCAGTGCCCAAGCAGTGGGCCCGGGGATGGCAAACCGGAAGAAGCAGGGGCAGAGAAGCTGCTGGTGTGCGCCCGCCCCGCGCCCCTCACGCCTCCTGCCCGGCAGGTGAAGACGGACGAGCGAGTCCTGCAGACGGCACAGGGGCTGCTGCTCCGCCGGCTCAGCCGCCTCGACGCGGGCACCTACTCCTGCACGACCGTGGAGCACGGCTTCTCCCAGACCATGGCCCACCTGGCTCTGGAGGTGATTGGGGCCGCGCAGCTGGACAGCCTGTTCCCTCAGGAAGCGCGGCCCGGGGAGGCCCCCGCCAGCGGCGGCCCGGCCTCCGCCCCACCCAAGGCCTGGTACAAGGACATCCTGCAGCTCATCGGCTTTGCCAACCTGCCCCGGGTGGATGAGTACTGCGAGCGCGTGTGGTGCGGCTCCGGGGAGCGCTCGGGCTCCTCCCGGAGCCGGGGCAAAACGGCCAAGGGCAAGAGCTGGGCCGGCCTGGAGCTGGGCAAGAAGGTGAGGAGCCGGGCGCAGGCCGAGCGCAATCGGACGCCCCGGGAGGTGGAGGCCACGTAGAGGGCGGGAGGAGGGGGTGGCCGGGTGGGCCGGCTGGCTGGGGCAGAGGGGCCAGGATGCCTGATGGCCTCTTGGAGATGGAGCCTCTGTCCCCCACTCCCGCAGAGCCACCCACAGGAGCGGCAGGCGCCTGAGGAGGGGTGCCATGCCCGAGGCCTGCTCCCTGCCCCCCCGCACTTTGAGTCCCAGGCAGGAGCCGTCACCCCCTGGCTGCTGGCAGCTCCAGGGGGCCGATCATTTGTTCTTAGAAATGGCCTGGCTTCCGGAGCTCAAGTCCAGTTGTGCCCAGAGGAGAGTCTGGGTGGTACTTTCCCAGCCAGCAGAACAATAGCCATTGAGTGACCCTCGGAGTGGGTGTGTGGGTGCATCTGGGGAGGGGTCTGGGCCGAGCCCTCAGGCAGCCAGAAGAGGGTAGAAGTGGCCTCAAAGCCACTTAAGAAGAGCCCACCCTGGAGCGGCTGGAGCTCAGTGGTTGAGCACATGCTTCACATGTATAAGATCCCGGGTTCAAGCCCAGGTACCGCCTAAAAACACAAAAAATTGGTAAAGAAGAGCCCACCCGATGGAGCCTGGCCTCCTGGGAGAAGGGCCCTAGGGAGGGAAATTGGGGGTTCTGGGAAGGTGGTGCAGTGCTCTGGTATGTTGGGGGCCCCTGACACTGCCCACCGCCTCGTCTCTCTCTGAGAATCCGAAGCACAGTCTGCCGCGGCTTCTTGGGACCTGGGGCCAAGACCCATCTTCCTAAGCCAGAGGGGGCTGTCCCGCAGCCTGACTTCCCTTCCCGCCTCCGAGCCACAGGGCCGGTTTCCTGGGCTCCCACGTCATGCTGAGGAGCAGGAGGAGAGTGGGCTCTGGGGAAGGAGGGAGGAGGGGGCTGACTCCCATCCCCGGGGGTGGAGATGTGGGGGCTGGAAGCCGCAGTGAGGCAGGGCTTCGTCAGGGCCGTGGAGGAGAGTAGCCTGCGAGGGGAGAGAGGGCGAGAGCGCCTCAGGATGGGCCACGGGACCCAGGACGGGGCGTCACGAGGGCTCGGTGGCACCAGCCGGCTCAGGAGCCCCTGGAGAGCAGGCCAGACGCTGGGACCCTGGAGGCTCTGGTTCTGCTCAGGAGGGGCTGGGCACAGACCGGCATTTACAAAGCCCTTTTTTCTTTCAAGGGAAAAAAATGTAGGAAAAAAAGCTGCCAAGAACTGTAAGTCTTGCTGGTTCTTGGGGCGAGGTGAGGCCGGGGTGGAGGGACACTTTGGCCTGCAGGCTTGGGGTGGGGTTTTCCCTTCAGCGGCTCCCAGGCTGGGAAGCTCGGGGGGAGGAGGACAGCAACTAAATGAAAAATTGTTCCCAGCCTGTGTACGGACAAGTTAGTGACGCCCAAAACGACAGGAGGGAGAAAAGAGCAGCGGGTTTGAGATTCCCTCCATTAAAAAACAACAACACAAGATGAGGATAGGAGGAAAACAAGATTGAAAAAACAAAAACCATAAATACAAGACAGGGCTTCCGCCTCCCTGAAACTCAAACCCGACTTACACCTGCCTGGGCTTATCTTCTCCCACCTCCTGCACCAGCCTTGACTGTACGGGTAAGACACTGAGATGAAACTGAGAAACACCGATTCCTTCCTACCTGGGGTTGCCACCTGCTGGGATGTCCCCAGGTGAAAGCAGAGGAGATGAGGAGGGAACGGGATGGGGGCGCTGGCTCCAGGAAAGGCTGTCCCGCTGCAGCCAGCTCTGGCCCTCTAGCCCAGGGAGGCCAGAGAGAAATGGCCAGGCCTCAGTGGCCTTCAGTCTGGGCAGGCCAGGCAGGGTCTTCAGGGGAAACAGCCTGGAAAATGGAGGGAGAAGAGGCAGAAGGTCCGAAGGACAAACACCTGCACTGTGCGTTGATCTCCTGGAAAAGCGCTGTCTGTGTGAATTCTATTTTTGTATTCATATGTTGAGATGGACCTTGTGGCTTCTCTGAATCAGAACAGACTTCACTTGTAATTACTGTTGTTATGTGTTATCTCTTTTGCCCCTGAGCTCTGGGGAGGGAAGCACAGAAGTCTACCCTACAGCAAGCAAAGGGATGAAGTTAAAATTTACATCCACCCAATGTATCATCATCTCATCTGTGCATTTCTGTACTCAACTGACTGATGCCATCTACATAGTTTAGAGGTTCCAAGCCCTCGATCCAGATCCATTGATCCAGGAGGGAGAAGACCATCCTGGGTTGTATTTTCTGGAAGGAAGAGAAATGGGTGTCAGGGGAAGGAAGGAGTCAAAGGTCTATGTCTGTGCAGCTGCAGCTGCCGCTAAATTAGGAAAATCCTGCCCTGTGGGCTTGCAAGTGACCTTCTTGGAACTTCAGGAGAATCTTGAGCCAGAGGGAAAAAATGCGGGCAAAGGGCAGCTGGGCACAGCAGCAGCTCTGCTCCTTTTTTGTAATAACAGCACTTGGCCCCCGCCTTCATCCCAAGCCACATATCAGTGAGTGTTAAGGCATTGTGCCCCTGCCCAGGGCCGGCGGGGCCTCGGGGGCTGCAGCTTTGGACGAGCAGGAAGCCCCCGAAGGTCTCCAGGGACATCATGCCCCCTCCCCGGCCAAAGATGGAGGGAGGTGGGAAGAGGTGGGGGGGCTTTAGAGATGGGAGAGACATGACCCCACCTCCCCAGGCAGACTGTTCTGGGCTTCTTGTTTGGGTGGGCCCGTCGATCCATGCTATAGAGCGGCATGCAGGGAGGGCCTTCGGAACCGGGGCCTCAGTCCTGCCGTGCAGCTCAGACTCAGGGGCCCTGCTTTTGTCTCCCTCCCGCTCCCCTGAAGGCCTGAGGGAGCCTGAAACCCTGTTACCCTGCCCCAAGCCATGCTCACGGGTCTGAGAAGCTGCTGAGTGCCCTTCTCAGGGGTGTGTGATCCTGACCTCCTTCACAGCCCCCTTCTCCCTTCAGGCCCCTGTCTCCCAGCAGGCACTGCCACTTACACCCCGAAGACCCCTCTGGCCTGGCCTCTGGCTCTGCCTCGACCCCCAGCCTCCTGTCTTCCCAGCTTCAGCCCTGTTTCCTGCCTCAGCGGTTTTACCTTCTCTCTATCTTCCTCTCACAACTTTTTCCTTTAAATCTCAAACTTCCCCTGGCCTTCTGGCTTCTGTTTCGCGATTTCCCAAATGGCTTTGAAGCTGGAAAGAGGCTTAGAGAAAGGCACGGAGTGTCCCCCCAAATGGCATCCTGTGGCACAGTGGCCCCAGGAAAGTGCCCGTGACAGTGTTCGCGTAACCTGGGGGCTTCTGCCGCCCTGGCTCCCACTGTGCCCATTTGCCCCGTGGAAGGCCCCAGAGGGTCTGGCATGCTCACTCCTCTCCCAACTCTTCATTTGCTTGCCTGCCTCCTACGGGTACATATTTCCCCAAACATCTGGTCCCCTAGGGCTTTTTCTCCTCAGCTCAGCTAATATCCCCTACTGTTTTGAAGAGCACACTTGGGGAAAATGCTGAGTAGAGTAATTCCCTCCCTTAAGACAGGAGGTTAATTTAATTTATTATTCTCTGCCTTCTGAGCCAGTAAACCCTGGAGGCCCTGAACTCCCAAACAGAAGAGTCACAGCTTGGTTTCCCATTACCCACGCCAGGGCAGGACCTGCCACTCCAGGGTCAGGGCTGCAAAACTGCCCGTCTGCTGGGTGGCCCCGGGTCTGGAGCCCGCCCTGCCTTTGGCCACCGTCCCCCCACACCCAGCCTGCCTCCTCACCCCACTTTTGGTCCTCCTGCATCTGATGTGGTCCGCCAAGGGCCCGGATTCACCCCAAGCCCACGGCTGCCCTGCAGGCCCAACTGGCTGTTTTTAGGGAAGGACAAGAGGCGGGAGGGGACAGAGCAGGGAGGCAAACAGCCCTTTTCACTCTCTCAAACAGCTTTTGTGCCTCCCTTTCAGCCAGCTGAGCCTGGGTCAGGCCTTAGACGCTCCTGGAGCACCCAGGGGCCTGGCCTGCCCCTGCCAGCTGTCCTCACCAGGTGGGAAGACGCCCAGGGGACTTGCCCACAGGCCTCTGCCAGGCCCTTGGCCAGTAGACTCGGGTTCCTCCACCCAGCCCCATCTTAGGTGCTCGGAAATAGCCCCATTTCCATCTCAGCAAGCTCCCACCCCAGCCCCATGAGCCTGGGGCTGCAGGGGTTCCCATCAGGAGAGAGTTCAAAGGAGGCACCTCAAACAAAGCTCAGGGTTTTCTAGGACTACACACTTGGCTCTGCCTGTAGGGTGGGGCGGTGGGGGGGGCCAGGTTCAGACACAAAGCCTGATAAGGAGCTGGGAATAGGAGCCCCCACCCTGGCTCCTTCCGGAAGCTTCCACCCTCTGGTGCATGGGAGGTGAGGCGAGGGCAGCTGCGGCCCTGCGCCCCCTCCCCCGGCCCCTGCCCACCTTCGCCGTGGGCACCACTGCTGGGCCCCTTTCCCTTCGAGGCTGCCTCCCAGTGAAGCCTTTCACTTTCCTTGCTGGATTTTCATTAAGGAAACCCCTGGTTCCTCAATGAAGCCTTTTTAAAAGTCATTCTCTGCTGAGGTTGGGAAATGCTGCAAAGTCCCCAGGGAGGCAGCGTTGGGAACTCCACCCTCACCCTCACCCTCAGGCCAGCAGTCAGCTCACAGCCTGCCCAGGGGCTCTGCTGGGGAGGGGACTCTTGCCCCTGGACAAAGATGACCCTAACCCATCCCACCAGGGCCTGATTCACTGCCACGAATATTCTTTTGGGCAGAGAGGAAAGACCAGGGCAAGAGGACAGCCGGGGCCCCTGGAGGCCTGGCACCGCTCTGGGGACACGGGTGTGGCCGGCTCTGCCCTCACAGGCTAGGGATAGAAGAATGAGCTTTGTGGGCATGATCTCATCTATCCGACCCCCCCCCCACAACTGATAAAAATCTGGCCCTGTTTCCTGTAGCCCAAGGGTCTCAGACAATGGTGTGAACGGCTGGCCCTTCTGGAAAGGACATTGTTCAGGGAAGAAAAAACAACACACCAACACAAAAGCCAGGGCAGGACCCTCCTGAATGTAAGGGCTTGTTTACAAATCCATGATTTCCAAGGGGGGGAACACAATGGGGAATTGTTTTGGCGAGGCTGGTGAACCCTTCAGTCTGCTCTGGGGGGCTGGGGATGGCTTTGATGGCCCAGAGGGTCTCAGATGCACTGAGAGGGAAGGACACTGATGGCGCGGGCACCTTCCTGTTTACCAGGGGTGCTGGCAGAGCAGGGTCAAGAAGCCAGATTCCACTGAAAATAGGGGGCGGGGCATGGCTCCTAGGCCTCCTGCTCTCAGGCTGCCCTGGGACCCCCGGCTGGAGGGGGCTTGCCAGAGAGAAGGGCGGGCAGAGGCTTTTGGTCTTGGTCTCAGTCTTCTGAAAAGCATCAAGTCTTCAGTCTGTGGCCTCCAACTTCATGTTGCTTTTTGGGCAAAATGTACAGGGCAGGGGACCCTTGCAAATAGCCAGCCCCTCTGGATGGGGGCTCCCTGACTTGGTCTCCAGGACACCTCCACACCTGGGGCCCACGTTGCTGCAGCTCACCTCCAGCCAGTCTGGAGCACATGGGGAGCTCCGGGGTGTACCTGGGTGATAGTTCTCCTAGCAACCTCTGCTCTGCTTATGGGAGGTTAGAGTGCCTGGACGATCACCACGAAGCCCTCACGTCGGTGTGTGTGTGTGTGTGTGTGTGTGTGCTTGTTAGTCAGCCAAAAGGGTGCTGATGCGAAATACCAGGAATCGGTTGGTCTTTATAAAGGGTATTTATTTGGGGTAGAAGTCCACAGTTACCAGGCCATGAAGCATAAGTTTCTTCCCTCACCAAAGTCCATTGCCATGTGTTGGAGCAAGACAGCTGCCGACGTCTGCCAGGGTTCAGGTTTCTTGGGTTCCTCTCTTCCCAGGGCTGCGTTTCTCTCTGGGCTTAGCGCCTCTGGTTCCTCCACAAGGTCCGCTGTAGACTATCAGGCTCTCTAGGCTTTGCTTCTCTCCACAAGGCCAGCAGCTGTGAACTCTCAGGCGAATGGCTCGTCTCTATCCTGGGGCCTTCTCTCCAACATCAAAACTCCAACATCAAAATGGTCTCTCAAAAACTGCTCCCTCTGTCCTTTGCCTTGCCTTTTATATTCTATTCCCCCATCCACCAAGGGGTGGGGCTCAACGCCCTATTGACGTGTCCCAGTCAATGCCCTAATCATAACTTAATCATGCCCAGATTAGCAGACCAGTTTACAAGCATAATCCAATATCTATTTTTGGAATTCATAATTACATCAAACTGCCAAACAGCTATAGTCTGTATATGTGTATGTATGTGTATGTGTGTGTATGTGTGTCTGTATATGTGTGTATGTGTGTATGCGTGTGCGTGTATGCGTGTATGTGTGTATGCATGTGTGTGTATGTGTATATGTGTGCATGTATGTGTGTGCACGTGTGTATGTGTGTATGCATGTGTATGTGTGTGTATGTATGTCTGTATATATGTGTATGTGTGTATGCGTGTGCGTGTATGTGTGTATGCCTGCGTGTATGTGTGT
>JAKSZT010053825.1:25449263-25465515 GCA_026826555.1 Tolypeutes matacus
ATGTGTGAGTATGTGTATATGTGTGTGCATGTATGTGTGTATGTGTGTATGTATGTGCGTGTATGTGTATGTGTGTGTGTGCACGTGTGTGTATGCTCAGAGGGTAGGGCAGAAGAACACATAGCACCACGGCACCGCTCCCTCTGGGACTGGCAGCTCCAGGAGGGCCACGCCAGGCCTGTGGAGGCTGTGCAGACTGTGCCGTTTGAGGGCTCTACCTGTGGTGGAAGTCTCATCAGTAGCTTTTTTTATTTTTTCTATATTTTTTTAAAGATAATTAAATTACACAATGTTGCACTAAAAATATAGGGATTCCCGTATGCCCCGCTCCCCACACCTCCCACACCCTCCCACGTACACAACATCCTTCATTAGTGTGGCACATTCATTGCAATTGATAAACGCATCCTGGGGCACTGCCACTGAGCATGGTTCATAGTTCACACTGTAGTCTACACTCTCTCCCACACAATTCTATAGGTTATGGGAAGATATATAATAGCCTATATCTGTCATTGCAATGCCATCCAGGACGATTCCCAAGGCCCAAAAAAGCCTCCACATTACACCTGTCTTTCCCTCTCCCTGCCCCCAGAGCACTGCCTCCACATCAATGCTGTAATTTCTTCCATTGCTAGAATCACATCAAGTCTATTGTAGAATACCAGTAAGTCCACTCTAGTCCATGGATCATTCCCCAATCCTGAGGATTCTGGGATGGTGATGTCCACTCGACTGCTAATTGAGAGGGGGCTTAGATCTCATATAGCCGATGGATATGACTCTCTTGCTTGCAGTTGTTGGTTCTCTCTTTTCCTTGGTATGGTGGGTGTCAATCCTCACCTCCTTGTTAGTTGTCCTGGGTGAGTCCAGTGACCTGGAGAGTAGGTGTTGCAACTCCACTGAGGCTCAGGGCCCACCTGGCACAGCCCGAAGATTCCAGTCTCTTGGATGTACCCTTACCAACTCCAGCACCAAGTACAGGTTCAAACAGAAGAGACAGAAGAGCCATGTGTAGGGAAGCCATAACTGAGTCCAACTCTGTCACTCTCAGGAGCACAAACTCCAAAGCAGGGCCTGCTGGCAAGGCACCACACTCTGGAACTATCTGCCCTGACCATAGGACCTGGGTCATCGGCAGCTTTTATGCAACTCTCTAAGCCCAGTAGGAACACACCTCATGAACACACTCAGACAAATGTGTTGAGAACAAGTGAACAGCAGTGAGTCTCGTGGAATCCCAAAGTAGAAGCAAGTTTCTTAAACCATTCTCCACCTTTCAGGTCTAAGGGTTGGGAATATTCTTGGTCAACATGCGCACAGCGCCATCTGGTGTTTAGCCGCAAAACAACAGGCTCATGACTACAAGGTATGCGCACAGCCATCAACTCAGGAGCCATCAAACTGCCTGAGTGTGGGGTCCTGGGCCAGCACCACCAGGCGGAGGAAGGGGAACAAGGCAGGCAGGCTCTTACGGTCGAGGGGCTTCCAGTCGAGTGGGAGAGAAGACAGAGCCACAGCTGTCGGGCAGACGAGGGTGGCATGGGTTATACTGGGGTACAAGCAGAGACCAGTGAGAGTGCCAGGAGCAGCAGGCTGAGAGTGACAGAGGAGGGCTCTCCAGGCCTCGGGCCCCAGGCCCAGGGGCCCAGGCAATGGATCTTTTGGAATCTTGTTTTCCTTACGTCGTGCTGAGCGATGCATGCCGCGCTGTCTCCAAGCGGTGTTACACCCTCTGCGTAAACTATCTATTTATCGACGACAAGCACGCGTTTTTGTTGCCTCAGTTTCACCTTTAAACCGTGGAACTATTTTACCTTAAGGCCTGAAAAGCAGTTTTGTGGATTATAAACTCCTTCATGCAGTTGTGCTTTCTCGTCACTGATTTCTTAATATCACCATACTACAATACAAACTTGGCTGAGTCAGGTTGCACGTTCACTGAATTTCCTGAAATTATTCCTGTAATTTTTGAGTGTCATTTGCTTTAAAAACATACATTATTTACATGTTTTTGATTTTCGATAATGAAAAAAACCTTTGCTTATTTATTTCTGAAAGAATTGTATTTAGTGATTATTTTAGGTAGTGACATTACAGCATTCATCTGTGTGTAAACTATCTTATATAGGGGTGAGCTCTGATCTGTACCTTTGGTCCTTATTGGAAATAAAAGTGGATGTGTATTTCTGTGATGTTATGAATACATTTCTACTTTTTCTTTATTTTAAAACATTTGCCAAACTAAATACTACAACACTGCATAACATTAAAAATGTGAAAGTACTGCTCAGCGTTAGAAGCAGAGCATGTCTCAAAACACTAAAACAGCAGCATATGCTGCTTGTATAAAGCCTGGTGGTAATTTTTAGACTAAATTCCATGGTGCCCCATTGGCATTAGCACTACCATTATACCCTGCTATGTAATAAACAATCCCAGACATTTATCAATTGTTGATATAAATGTTAGTCCCTAACTGCTTTGTATATGTTTTAAATTTTTAAAATTTAAGTGTAACTGCCATAACATAAAATAAACACTAGAATGTATAAAAATAAAAAACAAAAAGGACCTAGGCAGGGTGTCCTAGGAGACTCACTGCGTGTCGGCCGTATTTGTGGAAGGCCTTGGATGCCAATCTCCGAAGATTCGTCAGAAAGTCTTAAGCAAAGAGCCATCTGATGATTTATGGCAACTGGCAGAAGGGAGAAGGGTGGCTGGGGCAGCCAAGAGTGAACACAGGGAACCACACGGAGAGGAGCTTGTCGCTGCAGTTGTGTGAGGAGGAAGGGTCTGAGATGGGCATCGACAGGGGATGAAGAAGGTGGCAGGCATTTGGAAAGCTGGGGTCAAATTGCCAAGATGGGGAAGCAGAAGGAGATTTTGAAGTTTCTGGCCCTAGCTTATGGTTCCTACAAGGTAAGGATTACAGCCTGTACTTTGGGGGAATTTTTATTTAACCTTTATCTCTACCATACCCGAATGAACTATTTGTTCTAGATCCTAAGTTATGAAATAGTAATTAATTCTAAGGGACTCATCAGTTGTGAATAAAATATACAAGATGCGCCTGGAGTATCTTGCTGTGCCAGAAAGCAAGGAGGTGCTCAAAACCACAACAAAACAAAACACACGATGATGGGGATATGTGAAAGGGACACAGGAGCTCCCAATGGCCAACAATTTGAGCAAAAATAAATAAATAAAATAAAATAAAGCACTATTGGAATAAAAGCCAAAGTATAAAACAAATATCCATGAGTCCACACTAATTAAATGATTGAATAAATAAATGGGGGAGAAGAGAGAAATCTGTGCAGAAGAATTACAAATAGTTTATGTAGAAACTCTGTCTCCACGGAAGGGGTGCACAGCCCTCAACTCCTTAAGCAGGGGCTATGCACAGTGTCAGTAGGGAGAGGGGCACTTCACAGTGGAGAAACCTGGCAGACACTGCCTCAGCTCAGTCAGGTTTAACAGCCACAGTTTTCAAGTGTGTGTCCTTGATATGATGCAACGACAACGGCATTCTTCCTCCCAGAAATCCACAACCCCAGTCTAATCATGAGGAAAACGTCAGACACATCCCAGTTCAGGGACATTCTACAAAATCCCTGCCCAGTATTCCTCAAAACTGCCAAGGTCATTAAAACAAGGAAAGTCTGAGAAACTGTCACAGCCAAGAGGAGCCTAAGGAGACAGGACAGTCAATGTAATGTAGTATCCTGGGTGGGATGTTGGAAGAGAAGAAGGACATTAAGTAAAAACTAAGGAAATCTGAATAAAGAAGGGATTTTAGTTAATAATAATGTATCAATATTGCTTCATTAATTGGGAAAAATGTACCATACTAATGTCCAATGTTAATAGTAGGAGAAGCTGGGTGTGAGGAAGGTGGGGACTCTCTGTACTAGCTTCGCAATTTTTCTGTAAATCTAAAACTGTTCTAAAATTGGAAGTTTACTTATGGAAAATAAAAGACAGTTATTTAGTGGAGAATGATTAGATGCAGGTAAAGGTGGACTTTTTAGCTTACAGCAATGAGGTTGATGACTGATATCAATGAAGAGAGAGGTATAAAGAGTGAGAAGTGATTAATGGCGGGGGGTGAGTTCATGCAGGTAACCTGAGGCCAGGTGCACAGAGGGGTAGGGCAGCGGAATGTCTGGGTGACAGGAAGTACCCCAGCCCAGCCACAAGCACCATCTCCCAACTCCTGCAGCTAGCGCCTAAGAGGGCGTTATGAGCCGGTTAAGATGGTGCTTCTCACAGCTGAGTAGTAACAAAGGGACTCCTTTTAAAGCAGAGGCACTATCACAAACCCCTGAGAATCCACCTGGTAACTCAAGTTACAGAAAGTCTAGGTTAAAAAACTAAAGTCTTTTTCTAGGAAATGTCTTGCAGTTGTGAATTATCACTGCAAGAGTTGTCACTTGCAGAGCTCTGATAAAATGTCCTTGGATGCCCAGTGAGAAAGCATAACACTGAGTTATGGGAGAGAAAATTGAAAAAAAGGGCAGCCGCAGCGAGCTCTAGAACGACAGCTGTGCAGTAGGTCCAGGGAGCAGCCAGCTCAGGGGCAGGCACAGGGCCGCCGGTCCTCTGGAAAAGAAGTTCACCTGACAGTGATCTGATGCCTGGCCTGTGTGGAAAAGAGTATGTTGAGGCATCTCATTGTTTGGAACATTTGGGAAGAATTAACAACAGGTACACAGCAAACTGAGCAAAGTGACAAAGAGGTGATGATTAATTTCAGGAAAAAAAAGTTGTAGGTAATCATACAGAGCTTGGCTCTGTAGCAAATAGAATTTACAGGGTCTTTTTTTTTTTAAAGATTAATTTCTCCCCCACCCCCACCCTTGTTGTTTTGCGCTCGCTGTCTGCTCTCTGTGTGTTGTCTCTGCTTATCTTCTCTAAGGCGGCACCCGAACCGATCCTGGGACCTTCCTGATGGGACAGAGGCGCTCAATCTCTTGAGCCACCTCAGCTCCCTGGTCTGCTGCGTCCCTTATTGTCTCCCCTCTGTGTCTCTTTTTGTTGCGTCATCTTGCTGTGCCAGCTCTCCATGCGGGCCAGCACTCCGCGTGGGCCAGCTCTCCACTTGAGCCAGCTTGCCGTGCAGGCCAGCTTGTCTTTCAGCAGGAGGCCCCAGGAATCGAACTCTGGACCTCCTATATGGTAGACGGGAGCCCAATCGCTTGAGCCACATCCGCTTCCCTACAGGGTCTTAATAATGGTAACACTGAAGGTTGAGGTAACAAAAAATTGTGATGGAATTTTTTAAGATGGGGAGAAGAAAAATGGGAGGATTATTTTTAATTTTTTTAAAAAATTGTGGTATCATATATACAACATATTTCCCATTTTAACCACTTTCAAGTATATAATTCAGTGGTGATAATTACATTCACAGTATTGTACCATTACCAACATCAATTACCTAAACTTTTCCATCAACCAACAAAATACTCTGTACCCATTAATGAGAGAAATCTTTTAAAAAGAGAAGATGTAGGTTTACAGACCAACAGACCAATCATGCAATGGCAGGATTTTTTAAGTGTCAAATCCTCATGTAGCATAATAGGAAATTAATAGTGTCAAAGAAGAAATTTAACATGGAGGACATTTGGAGAAGAAGAGGGCACTCACTGGGACGCAGAGACTGATGATTACAGGCAGGAAGTTTAATGGGAAGCTCACCCAATGGAGGAGGTCTGAAGGATAGACTTTAGCCTGCCTGCCAGCATGGCGAGGGTCTGAAGAGAGACTTGAGCCCACCCGTGGAAGGTGGTGGATATGACTTTGTACAGTACATCAACTGGCGGGGAAATGTTAGTTTTTGGAGAGAGGGTTAGAGGCTGGGACCAATAAGGGGCTGTAAAAGTGAATTCTTCCCGTGTATGGCTGGGGGGTAGTGGGCTAGGAGGTGGGGTATTCTTGGTAAGCCAGAGGGATTGGGGGGCCTGGGCCCGGAAGGGTGCCGGTCCTTCTCTCCTCCACCCCCACTGGGATATGGATCTTTTGTCATTCTTGGGGGGAGATGAGCTGCCTCTGCAAGCATGTAGGTAGGTCTTACGACCTACTAATCATTGCAAACCTCGTAAGGGGGAACCTCTGACAAGGACATTATGTTGAGCAAAGCAAGCCAGACACAAAAGGACAAATACTGTATGCTTGCATTACTGTGAACCAAATATATAGTTTAACATATTGTATGATTCCAAAAAAAATTGTATGTATCCAGTACATTTAATTGAGAAACGTACGTTTTTATTCAACTGTGTTTTCTTATTAGTTTTTAATTGTTTATATTTTCAATTATTAAAAGTACAAAATAAAGTTAAAAAAACCAGCTTAAAAGTAGTTGCCTTTGGGAAGCAGGACTGAGGTTGGGAAAGGGTGGTCAAGAGACTGTTTCTCATTATAATCCTTTTAATACTAGACTTTAAAAATATATTACTTTGCCTACTTTACTTTGATAATAAAAAGAGAAAAATACTCCCCCAAAGGAGTCCAAACAAACCTGTCATATTGGTACAAACCTTGGCCCTAAGTCTCCAAGGCTGGCAACATTTGCACAAACTCCATCCTCCACCACGAGTGACAGCCACTCAGTGAGACCCAGGGAATCCTGAGCTCCTTCACTAACCCAATTCCATGAAATCATTAAAAACATACGAGTAGGCTTTATCCAATTTCTCTCTGGGCCTTTGGCCGGCTTCGCCTTCTAGCTGCCTCACTTAACTTGACTGTCTTGATGTGTAAATTCATGGTGACCCTCTGGACAGGCTCCCTTCACCCTGCATGGAAATGCCCCGAACCACAGGGTGGTGAGCGTTGGAGTGGTTCACCCGAGCTGAGAAGGTGGGCAAAAGCCCGCACAGGCCTGAGGGAGAGGAGTCCATTGTGCTCCATGCGAGCACGGCGGTCCCAGGTCTGTTTGCATCCAGCACCCCATGCTTTGCACCAACGGCCTATTCTCAGGCCAGTGTGGACTCCTTTGCTGGTGTACCTCCCTGATGAGAACCCGTGGGCCAATTTGCACAGTGATCCAAATCTCTGCCCCCCGTAAAGCCAATTACCCTGCAAACTATTTCCTTCCAAAGAAACACTTCTAACTTCTAAGGTGAAAGTTCTGAATTTAATTCACTGAATTTTACAGATTAAAAGGGTACGTTTTCCTAATCCCACACTCTACCCTCCAGATTCCTTAGCATGCCAGATAAATTTCAGAGTGAATTGATAAAGAGACACCAATGGAGAGAAAAACCTTTATTTGCATAATAACAACTGTGGGTGAAGTAAGAAGAGGCATATGAAAACCAGATTAAGAGGAAAGAATCTTGGTGGAAGAAGAGAAGAAAGGGTGCACTGGGAATCAGGGAGAAAGCCACAGACACTCCATTGTTGGTATCTGGCACTGCCCTCTCCTCACAGGCTCCCGGGACTTCTCTCCCTTGGCTCCTAGTCTCACTGTAGCCGCACCCCACACCCCACCCAGCCCCTGCCCCTGTTCCTTGTCTCACAGCTCCAAAGTGTTCCCTCCCCAAACTGGATGGAGGAGTGCAGCTTCATATCCAAGTGTGCTTGGAAGCAAGGACTCAGGAAAAACTGTTACTTGGGGGGTTTGCAGCGCTTAGTGAATTTGACATCCTTGGGCTGCCAGCAGTATTCTCCGCTACTGCCGGAGGACTCTGGCTTTTCTAATAAGGAAGGTCCTGGCCAATCAGTCCAAGATGGGCCCGGATTCTCCTCTAGGCTGGTGTGTCTGCAGAAACGCTCCTCAGGGTAGAAGGTGTTGCTGCAGCAGGGGACGTCGCCTGAGTTTTCAAGTGTGTAGTCTGATGAAAGAAAGGTGGCAGAGCAAACTCAACCCTTTGCATCTCCCAGGTGGAGCTCCCTAAGTAAGCCCCTCCATAGCCATCTTCCTTCCAAAACCAAAGGTGCCAATTAAAAGGCCCCTCTGGTGGCATGCTGTCCTCCTTTCCTGGGAACCATGAGGTTCCCCCCCCCACCCCTCCCGCCCAGTCCCCCAGTTCTTTAGAGCAGATCATCCCTCCAGCCCCACCTGTGGCTGAAGCAGAAGGCGCACACTCCTCACACTCCCATTTCTTACTGTTGGATCTAAGAGAGGAGCAGTCCCTATGGGTTCCATGGGATCCGCATGTAGCACACAGAATGAGGCGCCACTTCCTACAGGAAGAGCCAAGGAAAGGTTGTGGGGGCAAATAGAACACTAACTACCACTCTCAGGATATTTGCTATGGTCTAGGCCTGGGCTGAGGGCTTTCCAGGCATTTCTTATTGTACATTTTCCCCTTACAGAGTTTGTGGCCTGGAGAGACTGAGTGACTGTCCCAGGACCCTGCAGTCAGGCACAGCCATTTGCTCGGTGGATTTGGAAAGGAATTGGCCCTGAGTGTCTCTCCACCAGGCACAAGGAGAAGCAGACCCTGCAAGGAGGGATCTGTTCATTTGCACATGAGTAAGTCAGGGGCCAGGCAATGAGACTTAGCAATTGTGTTCACCATGACGTATGGACAGAAGTGAATTTCATGCTCCTAATAACTGTGCCAAGGTCTAACTCTAAGATGGCACCAGTGAAAGTTTTTCCTAGCCAGGGGCTTTTCCCTACCCTTCGTCCTCAAAGCTGTCTCTGCCTTGTTTATACAGACAGATGCGGGCATCACAATGCTGATAGCGCTGATACAACTCTGAGAAAGCCCCTGGCTCGAGTTCCCAGGCAGCATCTCTGCAGTGGGAGAAGAAACGGTGCAGTAAGCAACACACAATGGGCTGGTGAAGTCTTTATCCACGTGGGAGGAACCAGGAAGAACTCAAACTACAGGACAGCCAAGAGCTCAGCATAGAAGGCCTGCATACCTTCAATGAGGCGGGGCAAGTTCCTTAGCTCCACCGTAGGATTCAAGAACTCCCAGATCCTCCAGAGAATTCTGATCCCCCCAAGCATCCTTTACAGAAACATGCTCCCTCCACCTTTTTTGACCTCCCTTTTCTTTTGATAATTGAAAAGCCTCCCTCCCCACCTCCTCCCCCATGCCCCTTCCTTCTTCACCATATTTCAAAGCCTCAGCTGCTTCTTCAGTCTCTGAACTATCCTCACCCTTATCTCCTCTCTAGAAATCTAGGCAACCCACTCCCTGGCTCAATTTTTGCTTTAGAGTTTCCACTACCTGTCTGGAATATGAATTCCCATTCTTAGCATTTCTTGAGGAAACTCTTCTCGATTGTTACACTGTGGACATTTGAAGAAATGCTTTGCCGACGTGTGGGCATATTTCTGTAAGAGAAACATAGAAGGGCTTTGTCTCTGTAAGCATCGTCTTTGACCACCCTCTTTCCACTCACATCCCCATCCCACAAAGACAGTGTCGCTAACTGTTGAGAGAGGAGAGTGAGAGCTCTTGGGGGTAATGAGGGAAGGAATGTGGGTGGGCTATGGGTGAGGGCTGCATATCCAGGTGTCAGACCTAGCACCAGGGTGCTTTCAGGAAAGCAGACAGGTGAGCCTCCACTATCATGTCTGGCTCCGAGGCTTGGCAGTTCTGGCTCAGTAGGGATCAGGTACCTGGATATCGGTTTCCCTTTTCTTCCATCTCAGGAAGCAAGGTGGACTTTGGGGCTAAGGACTCATTCTAGGATGAGCCCATTTGCTCTAGCAATCTTGAAGGTTTTTCTGAGTCTAATTCGTATCATGGATGAGGACCTACAGGCCAAATAGGACCAGGGACCAGGCTGACTTTGCTCTGACTGCCCCCAAACTGCCCTACATAGCCTCTAGGGTGGCACTCTGAAGGTGCAACAGTTCCAGGCAGGGAACTAAAGCAATCATGGAAGAGCGCCAGGGCGGAGCAAGTCCCACCTGTATGCACTTGCGATGGTAGACAGTCTGACTACAACACGGGCTCTGGATGTTTTCAACACTCATTTGGGATAAGTCTTCACAACACAAGACACAGCTTTCCTCCTCGACATTCCCCCGTTGAATGTCCTGTGTTGGGCGATGTTTCCCACAAAATGATCTGTGACGGGTAAAACAGACTTGGTTTCTGACATGTCACTGATACAGTTTTATAGGCCTAGGGAGGGCACTCATCCACCCATGTCAATGTCCTGGAGGGGGAGAGAAGCAAAGGTGAGGAACCGCCACATGCCTTCTCACAGTTGTTTTCTGCTGGGCAAAGCTCCTGGGACTGTCTCCACGGCCTCCTGTTCCTAAAAACCCCACTTAGTTCTAAGCAGCTGTCTAAGAACCACAGCTGTTTGTAATTTAAGGAGGGGATGGGAAGCAAAAAGTAACCCTGTGAAATGTCCAAGTTACCATGCTGTTTCCCATTACTAAAAGGAGGCACAGACCCACTGGTGAATCAAAACATGAGAACCAGATTCTGATTTCATGAATGGCAAAAGGGCAGCCTGACTTTCCCCTTCATTACTCACTTGTACTCTCCAAAAAATTGTGAAAGGCAACCCCTTTCTTGGCCACAAGGCAGATGGAAGTTTCTGACGCACTGATCCTTCTGGCAGTTAATGGCAGCTCCTTTTTTCTTGCACACAAAGCAGATCTGCAATAGAGATCCCAGACAGTTCTCACTGCCCCCCAAGAAAGACAAACAGAGCCCTGAGGCACATCTTCCTGGGGAATGGAAATTCTGGGAAGCAACAGCCCTTCCCTTTCCTCAGTGTTCCTGAAAGTTCTGGGGCACCCTGAAGTTGCGCAGCACTGAATTCTTAGGATGCTGCTCTCTCCCCTCACTTAGGATACTACTACACCTGAGAGGAGTATAGAACTTAAGGGAAGGACCAATTGGGAAATCCAAAAGTCCTCTGACTTCTAGACTAGTAGCTAGGGATAAGAACAGAAACAGCAATGATGGGAGACATGTGAGAAGAGGCAGAAAAAATCCAGCCTACCCCAAGTACATTTCAGGGAATTCTAACCTTCCTAGAAGCCCGAGCTGCCTCCTTTTTGATGTCTTCAGGCAGGAATCCATGGAAACCTCGGTTGGACTGGCCCCTCTGAGGCAGCTTGCTTGATAGGATCTGGTGGGGGTGGGCAGCAGAATCAAGCTGTCAAGATTGCTGACCAGTGAGACAATGTAGGGGTGTGGAGGGTGTCAGGGTGAGCAGAGAGCTACGGCACAGAACTGGCAGAGTGTACACTGCATTTACAGGGTAAACAGCACTGGCGTTGGGTGCGCTGAGTGCTTTTCAAAGTTGAGAGGGAGTACTGTAATCTTCCCCATTTCTTGAGAGATGATGTGACTTGCTCAAGGCCACAGAGCTCCAGAGCCTGGGCTCTTACCCACCCTGGCCCCACTATGTCTCTCCTTATGAGGACTGCTAGCATGTGCCCAGCACTTTGGGGAGAACATTCCCTGTGCACAGACTCATTTTCTGCTCACCATAACCCTGTGATACAGATGCTACTAGGATCATCATCTTACAGAGGAGGCCACCCAGCTCTAGTGCTAAGTGACTCAGTCAGGGTCACATGGTGAGGAGGCACAGCAGAGCTGGCATTTCCATGCAGACCCATAGAACCTACACTCTTATTCCTCCTGCTGGACTGCCCCTCAGTAGAGAATAAATACTCTCCTCAGGGTGTATATTCTCTACAAGAAGGGAAACTAATGCTGTAAAATCTCCTGGCTGTAGCCATTTGGCACTATAGAGGAGGAATTCCACTTTTCTATAAAAACATGTTTTAAAGAGCCCTTTGATTCTTCAAAGCACAGTCTGGAGTAAGAAATCAAGGAAAAAGAAGAAAAACTGTTCTGTTGCAAATTTTGGGGAGGAATGTCAGCATCCTCCTCCCCCAAACAGCTTCAGAAATACTGGGGAGGGTGCTAGACTTCTTGTAGTAATAGCACGAAATGTGTCATGGAGGCTCAGATTCTTTTATTTGAGCATGATAGAAAAGGTGACCCTACAAGGCTTGTTGACTTGAGAACTCTTGGATTACACTTGTATGTTCCCAATTATATTTAAAACATATAAAATATATTATTTTTAACACTGATTGTCTCAGGGTTTTGGGATTTTACGAGTGATTCTGTTGCCTTTAAACTTTTAAGTATTATTCATATTTTCTACAATGAGCATGTATTACTTCTTTAAGCAGAAAAATCAAGAGTCAAAGATTAGAAACAATCTAAATGTCTTTTAATAAGGAGCTTGGTTTAACACTTTTTGGCATACTCACACCATGGAATAACAATTAGCTATTAAAAAGAAAAAAACTACATCTATATGCTGTATATGGAAAACTCTCCAAAATATATTAGGTGAAAAAAGCAAGATATAAAACACTTGTGTAGAGTATTTTATTTTTAAGTTAAAAAAATGTATATGCCTGTAAATGCGCCAAAATTAACACAGCCCTGACACCAAAACCTGACAGGACTTACAAGAGAGGAAAATCACAGACCAATCTTTTCATAAGCATAGATAAAAAACTGATACAAAATATTTAGCAAATTGAATTCAGCACTATATGAAAGGGATAAGACATCATGATCAAGTGGGGTTTATACCAAGGAAGCAAGGTTAGTTTAACATTAAAGAAATCAATCAATGTATAAACCACATTGACAAAATAAAGGAGAAAAATCATGTTCCTCTCAATGGATGCAAAAAAGCATTTTTATAAAATTCAGCACACATTCATGATACTCTCAGCAAACTAGGTAAACGGGAACTACCTTCATTTGATAAAAGGCATCTATGACAAACAGCTGACATATTTAATAGTGAAAAAATGGATGCTGTCCCCTGATGCTGGGAACAAGACAAGGATATCCACTGACTCCTCTTCTATTCAACATTATACTGAAGGTTATAGCCAGTGCAATAAAGGAAGAAGAAGAAATAAAAGACATACAGATTGGAAAGGAAGAAGTAGAACTGTCTTTATTCAGATATGACTTGACTGTCTACACAGGAAATCCTAAGACATTTACAAAACAAACAAACTATGAATAAGTGAATTTAGCAAGATTGCAGGACAGAAAGTCAATATGCAAACAACAACAACAACAGAAACAACAACAAAAACCCCAAAACAAAATTGTATTTCTATATATTAGCAACAAACAAATGGAAAAGGAAATTTAAAAAAAACATTTACAATAGCACAAAAGACAAAAAATATTTATGAATACATTTAACAAAAGGTGTGTAAGATCTCCTCACTAAAACTACAAAACATTGCTGAGATAAATTTTAAAAGACCCAAATAAATAGATTATACCATGTACATTCACTGGAAGGTTCAATATTGTTTGCCATTTCTTCTCAAATTGATTTATAAATTAAATGTAATCCCAATCCCAATCCCAGAAGGCTCTTTAAAAAGAAAAATTGACAAGCTTAATATAAAATTTACATGAAAGAAAAAGGGACCTAATAGCCAAAACAATCCTGGAAAAGATCGAAGAACTTAGAATACTTAACTTCAAGCCACAATAATCAAGACAGTGTGATATTTGTGCAACAATAGACATATAGATCAATGACATAAAATGGATTACCCAGAAACAGATCCACAGACATATGGTAATTGATATCTTATAACTTTTTATTTTGAAATCTTTCAAACTTATAGGACAGGTACAAAAATAATACAATCCTGTACAGAGAACTCCAACATATCCTTACCATCCGCCCCCCCAGATACCCAGATCCACCAACTCTAAGATTTCCTTTATCATTCTATCAATCTACTTTATGAACACTTGAGTGTAGATTGTATACATCATGCTCCTTGAATACTTGATACTGCCATGGATACTTCCTAAGAACAAGGGTATTCACTTATGTAACCACCTTATGTGCAATTATCAAGTTCAAGAAACTTAACATTGATATAAAGCTTACAATCTATATTCCAATTTTTTCATATGTCTCAATAATATCCCTTTGAGCCTTTTCTCCTCCCTTGCTAAATCCCATTCTGGATCGCATATTGCTTTTTTTTTTTTCGCATATTGCTTTTAATTTTCATTGTCTCTTTAGTTGCGCCTGCCTTATTTCCTTCCTCCCTCTCTTTCTTCCTCGTGGAAACATATATATATGATAAGTTTTCCCATCTCAATCATTCCAAAGCATATCATTCAGTATGTTTAATCATATTCATAATGTTGTGGTACACTCACCACCTTCCGTTACTTAAATTTTCCCATCTCCACAAACAGGAACCCATTATGCATTAAGGAGTCCCATCCCTGGCAACCTGTACTCTAATTTTTGTCTGGATGAGCTTGCATATTTTCTGGTATTTTCTTTGTTGTTAACAGGGGACTTAAGTCTATCTTTGATACCAACTTAACTTCCATAGTACACACAAACTATGTTCCGAAACCTCTCAATCTGCCCATCTTTATGTAGTTCTTGTCACAAATTACATTTTATGCAGTATGAGTCCAAACCCACTGATTTATAATTACATTTTTTATATTTGCCTTTTCATACTTTGGGAAGTAAAAAGTGGAGTTACAAACCAAAAATGCAATAGTACTGGCATTTATGTCTACCTGTGCCATTACCCTCACCAGAGATCTTTATTTCTTCACACAGCTACAATCTATTGTCTAGTGTCCTTTCCTTTCAACCTGCAGAACTATCTTCAGCATCTCTTGAAGAGCCAGTCTAGTGGTATTGAACTAACTAAGCATTTGTTTATCTGGGAATATCTTAATTCTCTTAATTTTAAAAAACAGTTTTGCCATGTATAGAATTCTTGGTTGGCAATTTTTTGCTTTCAGTACTTTAAATATGTCATCTCACTGCTTTCTGGCCTCCATGGTTTCGGATGAGAAATTGGCACTTAATCTTATTGAGACTTACTTGTAAGTGATGTTGCTTCTTGCAGCTTTCAGAATTCTCTATCTTTGGCATTTGACAGTTTGATTATAACATGCTGTGGAGGGAAGCGGATGTGGCTCAACCACTTGGGTGCCCATCTACCACATAGGAGGTCCTGGGTTTGGGTCCCCGTGTCTCCTAAAAGAAGACAAGCAGATGCTGCCCCCTGCAGCAACGAGCTAGACCTAGACACTGTCCCTGCCTCAACAAGCTAGATGCCGACCTGCCCCAAGGAGCAGAGGCCACAAGCCAGCAGATGCTGCAGCCTGCAGGAAGCAGATGTAGCTTGGGCTATTGGGCACGCCCCTCCCATGTGAAGTTCGGCTTCTAGTGCCTCCTAGAGAAAGCAAGCAAACAAAAAGCAGACAGACAAAAGAACCATCTGGGGGAGGGGGGATAAATAAAGGAAAATAAAGTAAATAAATCTTTATATATATATATATATATATGTATGTATGTATGTATATGTATATATATGTATGTGTGTGTGTGTGCTGTGGAGTAGGCCTATTTGGGTTTATCCTGTCAGGAGTTAGTTAAGCATCTTGATGTGTACATTCAAGTCTTTCATTCAACTTGGGAAGTGTTCAGTCATTATTTCTTTGAATATTCTCTCTTCTTTTCCTCAGAGTGAATGATTTCAATTGTCTTATTTTCAAGTTCTCTGATTCTTTCCTCTGCCAGCTCCAATCTGTTGCTGAACTCCTCTAGGGAATTTTTAATTTTACTGTGGTCTTCAGCTCTGTTTGGTTCCTTTTCATAATCTCTATCTCTCTATTGATACTCTCTTTGTGTTCATCTATTGTTTTCCTGATTTCCTTTAGCTCTTTAAGCTAAATTTTTTTTTTTTTAAAGATTTTATTTATTTATTCATTTATCCCCCCTTGCTGCTTGTGCTCGCTGGGTCAGCTAACCACGCCGTGCGGGCGGGCCTGCCTTCACCAGGAGGCCCCGGGAACCGAACCCGGGGCCTCCCATATGGTAAACGGGAGCCCTACTGATTGAGCCACAGCCGCTTCCCTTTAAGCTAAATTTTTGAAAGTCTTTGTCTGGTATTATGTCCCAGGTCTGTTCCTCCTCATTGATGGTTTCTAGTGCTTTAATCTTTTTCTTTGCCTGGGCCATCACTTCCTGTTTCTTTGTATGTGTTGTAACCTATTGTTGAAACCTGGACATTTTGATATTTTAATGTTTTATCACTGGAATTTCGACTCTATGGCTTCTGTTCCTTAAGCTTCTATCTAGCTAGTGTTATGAATGAGCTTTCCTTGAATGAGAGAGAAAAAGAGAGGGAGGGAAGGAGGAAGGGAGGGGAAGGGAAGGGAAGGGAAGGGAAGGGAAGGGAAGGGAAGGGAAGGGA